>VWZS01004197.1:615415-646564 GCA_013397075.1 Rhabdornis inornatus | reverse complement strand
ATTAAACACTCCCACCCACCTTGTCAATCTGTCCTAAACTACCTGTCAATCCTGCTTTGTGCCAGCCCCCCGCTTGGAATCCCTCTTTGGAAATCCCCTAAAACTCGAGGTCTGCTTAGTCCTTATGACCCAGTTTTCCCCCCTACCTCCCTCCTTGGACAGTGCCATTGTGAACCCCACCCTTTATCCCTCCTCAGAATTTCTCCAATTTGCTAAGAATTTGTACCTTCCCCTTGAACCTCCCCCATATTCAAGTTCTTGCACCTTCGCCATTATTGTCTCTTGCCCCGCGGATTCCCCAAAGTAATAAATCCTTTTTATCCTATGCAAAAGAGCTCCCCCTCCTTCTTGCCTGCTTCAAACACAATCTGACAGCCAAAAGGCCATGGAGCCATTCTCGAGCCACATCTAAGGGCTCCTGTTCCCACAGTGTGACCCACTCTGGGCACAGGACCATAGTGGCAAAGTGAGTGCAGCTCTGGCCATTGCGTCAATTAATCAACTTTTTTTTTTCACTTTCAACTCCTGCTCTCCATTTCCCTCACTGGCAGAAGAAAAGTGACTTATTTAAGCCCTTTCTCCTTAGAGCAAACACTCATTCCTGGGCGTTTTTCTCCTGAAATTTGTCTCAAAACTGAGGCACTATGGAAACTGGATAATATCCTGAGCTGGCACTGCTTGGCTGTAAAACACTCTTCTCTGACATAGCCAGGATTATGAAGGAGGGTGATGCATGTTTATACACCAGCTGTGCTTCTGACATAGTAACTAGAAAGTAGGGGTTTGTTTGGTGGGTTTTTTTTGTTGTTGTTAAAGGATGGAATTGGTCCAGTTTGGGCTATACAAAGCAGCTTTTTAAAGCTGGTCCTTCTGTGTGAGTTGAAAATGTGTTGAAATAAAAAAAAACCTCCATAAAAAGGAGATCTTGAAAACTTCATCCTAATTGCATGGATGTTTTCTGCATTAAAGCATTACCATAATGAAAACGTGTCAAAGGCTTTGCTGGAAAAGCCATTAAAACAGATTAGTGCATCTATCTGCACTATAAAAAGGTCCTTTTAGTAGGGCTGCCCATAATTCCAGCTGTCACCAAACAAGAGACTGAAATGCCCTATGAGCAGCCATTAAAACTGGAGAAGACTCAGCCACATGATCTTGCTTTGATTTCAGTGCAAAAAGTACTTTGACCTTTGGGCTGTCATTGCTGGGGAACATCTGCCTAGAGGAATTAATGAACCTTCATTATTTCAAGATAATAGTCACCTCATTTGCCAGCCAGCTGCAGGGGGGAGGGGGATGAGGGCAGTACTATGGGATGTGTTGTATCTTGTGGCTTTCCCTTGGTTCCCTGACCTGTCCTCACCTCCCTGAATACAAATGTGAGCTGGTTGGACAAAGGCTGGTGTGACCCAGGGCCTGAGAGGGGCAAGCTCCAGCAAAGCTGGGAAAAAGGAGCTTGAAGAGATCCACATAGAGTCGGGGACACCAGTAAAGGTGGGACGAGAAACTTTGGAGCTGTAACAATCGGAACACGATTTTCTCACTGCAACAACTTTGATGTCCATCCAAGTCCCTTTTGCTCGACCTGACCTATCTCTTGGTTCTCTGTTTTAAGCCAGCTTGATGGTGCTATGTTTCTCCTACAAGGCTCTGATACTCCCCCACCGAGCTCTGATACAGAGAATTACTTTTAAATGCCTTTCTGAGACTTGGCTGCTTGTATTGCAAGCGGTTGTGGGGCTGTGTGTTTGGGATACTAAAGCTGGGGCACTGCTAGGTGAAGGTATTCCAGCTGTTCAGGTGTGGCCTTTCCTAGGGCCCTGTGCCTGTTTCAGTGAGACTGGGGTGCAAAGCACCTGTGGAAGGTCCAACCCCTTCCCACCTTGTGCTCCTGGGAGACTACCAAGACTGTCACAGGGGACTGGCACGTTGCTGATGGGTAAGATCAGTTCCTTGGCACTGACAGCCAGCAGATCCTTCCCCAGTGATCTTTCCTATAGTGTTGTTTTACATTTTTCTTTAAACATTACCATTTTTAATGTTACAGCCTCCAGTGAAGACTTACATGTCCAAGCTGTGGGCTGCCAGCTTTTCCAGGAGTATGCCATGGGATAGACAAAGGCTTTGTTGAAGTCCAGGTAGACACATCCACAGCCTTCCCTGCATCTGCCAGACAGGGTGCCTGGTCATAAAAGGAGATCAGGTTGGTCAGGCAGGACCTGCCCCTCCTAAATCCACGCTGGCTGGCTCTGATCCCTCAGCCATCCTGTAGGTGCCCTGTGATGGCACTCAAGGTGATCTCTTCCATCACCTTGCTGGGCACCGAGGTCAGGCTGACAGGCCTGCAGTTCCCCAGATCCTCCTTCCAGCCTTTCTTGGGGATGGGCTCACACTGGCACCTCCAGTCCTCTGGGACCTCCCTGGTGAGCCAGGACTGATGGGAAATGATGGAGAGCAGCTTGGGGAGCTCATTCAGCAGCTCCTCATCCTCCTAGGATGGATCCCACCTGCTCCCAGAGACACCTGTGAGCATCTGAGTGGCTCAGCAGGTCCCCAGCTGCTTCCTCCTGGATTACAGGGGGTCTGTTCTGCTCCCTGTCCCCATCTCCCACCTCAGGAGGCCAGTTGTCCTGAGGACAACCTGTCTTACTGTTGAAAACCGAAGCATAGAAGGTGTTAAGTACCTCAGCCTTTTCTTCATCTTTGGTAACTTGTTATTTGTTGAGAATGGACCACAGAGTAATGCAGCTCAGCCATATGGAGTTTCCAGACCTTTCTCACAGGGTGGGAGCTCTCACTAGAAAGACCAGGCTAGCTGAGCTGGAGAGAGCAGATGTCTGGCACACAGTGGGAGAGGAATGGCAGCAGACAGTCATCTGCCAAAGTCCTCTCACTGTACTCCATGACTATGCCTTTAAATGGATTTATTTCCTCCAGTGCTTGATTTGGATAGGATCAGGTGGCAGAGTTGTTTTAAGGTCTGTAAGTGGGCATTCGAGACCTTGAAAATGAAATTACGTGTTCAAGAGCCATGCAGGGAAACCATGCAGAACAACTGGGTTTTTTTTTAGTATTTATTTCTTTACTTAGTTATGTGAGAGAAAACCCTATGCTCAGCTATGTTAGTCCTGGAGGGTGGGGTGATGGCGGCACAGGGGAAGGCACAGGAGGCAGGCAAGCATTTCTATTCATTTTTTTATCTCATAACAAGTGTGAATTATTCATGGAACTCCACTGACTTAGTGCAGGGGGAAAAGATTTCCTCTTCATTATTTACTGATCTCTTCAGGAACATTACATCTTTTCTTTTCTTTTCTTTTCTTTTCTTTTCTTTTCTTTTCTTTTCTTTTCTTTTCTTTTCTTTTCTTTTCTTTTCTTTTCTTTTCTTTTCTTTTCTTTCTAAAATCTCTCTAGGAACAGCAGGAGCTTTGCCCCCTGGACTTTCAAGGAGTCCTTTGTCATGTACCTTTGTTTTTTATTCTTTATCATGAAGCTTCAAGAATTAATTCCTAAGAAAGACAATGTAAAGAAACATCCCTGTCATTACATAGTCTTCAGAGCTGTGGTTAAAAGATTTCCAGGTTGCAAATCAATGCCACAGTGGACTCTAAGTCAATTGACTCATTATGTGATTGATGGTGTCTACTCTTGCATTGAAGCTGTCCTTGATGTCTATCACCTGGTTCCTTCTCTGCTTGTGAACATGGGATGAGAAGACTGCAGTGGGATGCACAAAAGCCCTGGTGACCATGCTGGGAAGAAGCCCAGCAGCTTGGCCTGGGGCTGGGTCTCTTTTGAGATTACCAATCCCCAAAGTACCAAGGATATTGATGTAGTACCATCAGGTTTTTTGACATTCACTTGCATTCCTGCATGTGCCAGGAGGAACACTGAGTTTGTTTTTCACTGGAGTTTTGCTCTTTTATCTCTCTTTTTCCAGCCCTAGCACTCTATACAAATACAGGCATTGCAAGCCCTGTGTGTTGGTTTTTTTAATGGGACATTTGTTGTTTCCTAAAGGTTCTGTTCATCCTTTTCTAGTTGCAGTTACATATAGGATAATTTCTCCAGGTCTCTTTCTGGGTAGGACTGGCATAGTATCAAGTATTTAACTGGGCTGTGTGGTCTCTGAGACCAACCTCAGACTCCCCATTCCCTGTGCAGATCAGCCAGGTGCTGCTGTGCATATCAGTGAAGAGGAGCTTCCTGTGGGAGCCAGCCAGGATGGGTTGGGATGGTGAGCAAGGAAGAACAGACCCGGAGAGGGGAATGATCACTGCTGTCATGGTCAGGATGGGTCAGAGGGAACTGCACAGCAGGAATCACTGCAGATGTGGCTGTGAAACAGACCCTGTGTAGCATTGCTCTGGCAAGCAGGGCAGCGTCTGGAGCAGAGCCCTCTCTCTGGGACACTGAGAATGGAGAGGAGACACTGTGGCTCTCTGTGTGGATCTCTATATATGTCTCTATGGGTGTGCTTGTAGGCAGCGGTGTGGGGGCTTTGCACCACCTAATTAGTGGTTTGTCATCAGTCTCGTGTGTTTTCCCTCAGAGCCAAGATTAACAAAAACACGATTGAAACAGTTTTTCTTGTGTTGGAGCTTGGATGTTTATTATATCTTATCAGAAAGTACAGAGAGTTAGACAGCACTCCTAGCTACCTGCTAAAAGTGAGGAAAAATGGGTCCAGATGTAAATGCTACAAGGTCTTTCAGGGATAAACAGTCCAATAGAGAATTAACATCTCTATTATTTATACTTTTAACCCAATAACTAAATTCCCATGACCCTTAGAGTGACACTCACTGAGCAGCCAGAAACTACTGCCTGAAACCATGAAGAAGAAGGAAGAAAAACAAAGAAAGAGACAGTGCCCAAAATCCACCATGCTGTCCCATACCTATTACTATACTATACAAACCTCAAATCTAAAACCCATCACCCTATGAAAGCACACACTTCTGATTCACTCCACACTCGTGATTTTTACTCCATCACTCATATTTAGAAGCCTTCTCCAAGGCCTCAGGTCAAAAGCAGTATTCTCCAGGGAGTCTGTGCCAGAAAGCACAGAAAGCTCAAAACCCCAGGTTTCTGGGATCCAACATGTGCTCAGGCTGTTGTATGTTACATCCCATTATTGTGCTCATCTACTTTGGTTTGTGCAAGCTCTGTCTGAAAGAACAGCTCAGCAGGAATTGTTCCCAGGAAATCTTCATAAGGACTTTTGAAAGACCAGAGGAGCAAAGTGAATTGAGGCATGAAACATACCTTCACAGTCCAAAGGAAGGTATCAGTTCATCTGGACAGGAATTACTTCCAGCTTGGCTATCCCACTTTCTCATATCTGAGATCATTAGACTTATGAAGGAGTGAATGGGAAGGAAGGGTTTGAAAGCAGCCTAGAAAAGCCTGGACAGGATGCAGGTGAGATGCCTGGCCAGCCTGCACAGTGGGGAGGACAGGAAAATAGCCATAATTCAATTATTGGGGCAGTTTAAAGGTCTTTGCAGGCAGCTGCTCCTCGTGTAGGGGAAGGTTGCAGCACTGCTGATGAGTGTCACCACAAGGAAAGAAACTCAGAGTGTGTGGCTGAAGCCTGGTGGTTCTGGGCTCAGGGTGTTCCCTGGCACTGAGCCAGGGGCTGGGCAGCACAGGATGGGTTTCCAGTGTCTGTCCAGACATGTCCTTATCCAGCACTGCTCTGTGACAACAGGCAGTGTGGTCTCCTTTTCTTGCTTCATGTGGCAGACACTCTCCAGACACCCCTGGGTATTTCCTGGCTGTTTCTCTGCCTGCTGGACACGAGAACCCTTTCAGAACTTTCTGCCACACAGCGGTGTGCAGCAGCATGTGCTCAGGGAGTGAGAGCCTGTGTACATTCCTATCTGCTGTTCCCTATCTGGGAGTTGTTATTGAGGAAGGTAGACCTTGACACTGGAAATATCATGGAAATTACTTGTAAATGAGATGAAATGTCATTCGTTTTGCATGCAGGCAAAAAGCACAGTAAATGAAAGGATTAGGTGGAGTATGCATGAAGGGAGAGCTCTTGTCCTGATGAATAATTTAAAATTCCCAGACAAGTGAGTGTTAGTATTGCATGTACAAAACACTTGAACAGAGTTTCCAAGAAATTATTCAAAAGACTAGTTTATTCAGATTTATTGGTTGCAGTTGAGCTGAAGATCAAAGTTATATGTAACAGAAACTTATGCATTCATAGTTCTTTCTATTCAAAGTGCCTTAAACTGTCTTTAGCATGATGGCATGTGGGAGAATAAAAAACTGAGTTAGCCCTGCCTGCTTAGAAGAATGATCTCTGTTGTACTGAAGTCATAACAGTTGAAACACTTTTTCTGAATGTGTGCTTACTGTGACCAAATTTCCATTCCTAGTGGCCTTGTGCTGTGTTGGAGGCTGTACAAAGCAGTGAGTGAGGCTTGAATGGGGAGGCAGCGTGGCCAGGAAACAGGTCTGTGGGCATGGATGTGTGACTGTACTCAAGGACTTCCTTCCTGTGTGATAGGCTTATGTCTCTGCCTTAAATAGGGATTAATAAATACCCCTTAAATAGGGATAAGGGCTCACAGAAGGTAATAAAATGTGCTAATAGTTCAGAAGCACATAGGTATTTCATGTCTCACATTCTTGGAGCAAGCATTCTGTAGTTAGAGGTCAGGGGTTAATGCATCCCTTCCTTTTTTTTTTTGCTTTTAATAAATATGATCTTGCCTTTTAGGCTTACGTGCCTGTATCAGAGCCCCTTTCTTCACCTTTTTTTCATCCGTACTGAATCCCAAACTCTGCTGAGAAAAGCACTGACCTTCATGATTGTCTGTGAGCAGCATTTCCTTTTCTGTAATGAATGTGTAAAGCTTTAAGTACTGCAGCTTCCCATTTCTTTGTGCTGAAGCACTCAATGGCAACAAATCAGTACAATTCCCTTTGTTTTATCTGGTTTTCCTCATAAATGCTACCATTAAAATCTAGAGAAATCCTGTGCTTCTTCAAATGTGCCACATTTTCAGCAGCTCCTTCCCCAGTGTTGTAGCCAATGCCATGAGAGTGCATCAGGAAGGATTAGTGTTCCCTGCCCTCTGTGAAAGGCTGATTTGAAGGGTCTTACCTCAGGTGTTCCAGCAAAGAAGGGTCAGCTGGTGTGTGCTGGTCCAGACCCCTCCCAGACAGGGTGGCATCCTGCAGGCTTGGCACAAGCCAGGACACAAGGAGGAATGCTTTCATATTTATCTCAGTGATTTTGGATCAGTGAGTTATCCCCCTGCCTCTGCCCACTTCTCCCTGGCCCTGGTACACCCGAGTGCTGTGTTTCATGATGTTGTGCCCATGATGGTGTTTGCTCACCAGCAAGAGTTGCCTTGGGCAGGTCATGATGCATCTGCCACTGCTGGGTGCCTTGGATCCCATGTGGTCCCTGAAGGCACACTGGGAAGCGTGGGCTGGAGCTGTGCTCTCTGCTCTGCCCAGCCCACTGATAGTGGCTGACTGGGGGACACGAGCATCTGACAAGGATAACTGGGAATGCTGCCTGATTTCTCAAAAAATTGCCTAGAAACCAAACTCAATATTACTGAATTTCACCAGGTCTGCAGTGCAGAACTTGCTGCACAGGGAAAAGGTTTTTTTTGTTTTTATTATTATTTCCTACTTTTTTTTCTCTCTCTCTTACAAGAAATAACTCACTTTTCTGCTGTTGGAGAACGTAGTAATTGATCTAGAGCTTTGCAGTTTGCCTTCCGGAATGGTTTTCTTCTTGATGTAGGAATAAAATTCTGTTCGGTCAAATACACAGCAATAAATACAAGAAGCACATTAACTTTAATATATTGGATTATTCCACTTGGTGGTGACGGGGAAAAAAGCGAGATTTAATTCCCCTGGCAATGCAGGCAAAGAAAATCACTTTCCCTGCCCATGTTTTTTTTTTTTCTGTTAAGTCATTTTTGTCTGTCAATGCTGGTGCTGCAGGCTTTGACAGTGTTTAATTTTATTTTTTTTTTTAACCTGGTGTAAAAGTAAGAAGTATTTTCTTCAAGTAAATTGTTCAAAAATTCTCTCAATTCTCTCAACTCCTTTCTAGCTGTTGCAGACTCCTTCCCTAGCTCTGTGTGGAGCTCTGGGTACTGTCGGCAAAAGGGGGATTGTCATGAGTTGGCAAGCTAGGGGTGTGTTCTAGCTTCGCTCTGCCACAGGAGTGGGGCAGTAATTTCAGCACAGGTGTTCTCCTTTTTCCAAGTATGCTAATGTTGGTTTCTCTTCCTACCCTGAAGCTTCTCAGCTAAAAGTAGGATTTGCTTTTCCATGCCAACTATTTTTGTGATGTACCATCACCTTTCAGTGCCACAACATCTGTTACACCTTTCCTTGTGTCCCACACTTCAGTGCTGTCTAGGGCTCCCATACAGTGCTGAATGTACACAGAAGTGCATTAATGACTCCCAAGTGATATTCCTTGCAGTGCTGAAGACTTTCATCAGGTTTTATAGTCAGTCCTTGTGCTGAGTCTTCCCTCATTTTTCTGGGAGAGCAGTGACATTACAATCCTTGCCTTTTCACAGATTTCTGTTTTATATTGGAAAAATGACAGATGAGAAGAGGCAGGAATTACTTCCTTGCTTGTCATCATGGCAGACAGGTAGAAGATAGCTCTGCCATGGACCAGGCAAATAGCAGAAAAACTGCAACAGGGATTTTGTCTGGGTGAGAGAGGAAACAGTGTGATGGAGGACTCTAAAAAAGGACTTGCAAGAGTAAAGCCTTTCTAGCCAGAAAGCTTTGAAAAAAGGCTGGATGAATCTGTGTCAAGAGAGATGTACAGGTGGGAAGGGATCTGAGACAGAAGAAAGGGATTTGGAGCAGGCAGGCTTGGGTTGTATGGTTGGAAGTGTATGTGTTGGCTCCAAAGCATCTCTCTCCTGTGTGCAAGTTGGGAGGAGAAACTGGGAAAAGCAAGGTAGGAGTGTCTGTGTGGGTAACTGAGTGTTTGCAGTGTTTTTATCTGTCCAGGCAGAGTTATCAATAAGCTGGCCTCCTGCACCAGCACACAGACTCTGTCTGGTTGTATTTGTCTGAGAGAAGAAAGACTTCACGATAATCCTGCTGACAATTAATTGGCTTTCGTTCAGCAAGAGTGAACAAGATCTCATCTTAATCTATTTCATTATTTCGCCTTGTATAGCACAGTCAACACAAGATTAGGTTTAATTTTCAAACAAAATGCAAAGTCATTACTCATATCTGGATCAGGATTTTATCTGCTTCATTTTGCAGCGCTTTGTTTGTCAATATTCACGAGAGGAGCTGCACTATTTGTGGTGAGGTAGAAATAGCACTGCTTGACTTCAGGACCTTCTGCAAGGATTGCGAGTAGCAGAGCTCTGATACCATCCTTTCTCTACCCTCATCTCTTCAGAGAAGCAGCTTTGTGCTCAGGGAAACTTGGATATAAATATCCCACTGCATTTCAGTGCTTCTGAACATTGTACATCTGAAATGCTCTGTGGGAAGCATATTGCTGCCAAAGCTCCCTCCTCTCCCTGTCAGTGCCCAGCCCCTGCTCCTGCTGCAGTGAGATGTGTTTCCCCAGCATCCACCAGCCCAGAGAGAGCTCTTATGGCTTTATTGCAGCCTCTCTGGGAGCACTGATTGCTCTGTGGTTAATGGGTCTGCACAGATACCAGCTCCACATGAGTTGCTCTGAGTGCCTGCAGGGAGGTCAGCCAAGGGCATGTGTGATGTATCTGGGACTCCTGCCTGGCTGGGGAGGGCTGCAGAGCTCTGCATGCAGGGGGCTGGGAGTGAGTGAGTGCCTGGGCATGGTGCTCTGGGAGACACAGACAGCGCTGCTGCTCGGGGTGAGAACTCTTCTGAGTCTTGGGGGCTGCATTGAGGTTAGAAAATACTCTGCAAGGAAAGGCATGCTACTAATTGGAGTGATACTTAATTCTCTAGGATAGTGTTGAGCAAATTGTGCTGCTTCCACTTGAATTTTAAAGGCCTTGGTCTATGTTCAGGCAGTTTCCACTGCTCTGATTACTCATTGCAGTTTAAAAGGCTGCTTGCATCCAATAGAGGTGTGTTGTCTGCTGCTCAAGAGGCAACAATCCTTCCAAAATGTACGAAGGTGGTGTCCCAGATGGCAGGGGTAAGCATTATCAAAGGCTGCACTGCAAACCATGCCAGCAGGCACTGCAAGAGGATAACAAGAAAACACTCATTCAAGCCTGAGCTGCAGCCAGAAAAAAAACAAGGTGCAGGGCTCAGCAGCAGACCCAAAATGCAGCATTCAGAGCGGTACAATTGGTCTGAATTACAATGACATCTCCTGTGTGTCCCTTGGCATGGAGTGAGCAGCTCCTGCCTGCAGCCCGAGTGCCCTCTGCTGTCACTGCCCGGGGACAGGGCCTGAGCAGGGTGACACAGCCCCAGCTGCGCCTGGCTGCGCCTGGCCTCTCTGTACCTGGCACATCTCTTCCTCAAGTGTCAGTCTTGACTGTGAGTATGTTGTTCTGGTTGTCTGTTTTGAGAAACGACTGCTCACTTTAAAATTTCAAAGGTTTATTAAACCTCAACAAACACAACAAAGGACTGAATAAGGAAAAAGGGCAGCGCTGGCAGCGTGGCTGACTGCCAGAGGCTCACCCCCAAAAATCGCTGCTCTGCCTTTTATACCCCTGGTGTTGCATCAGCCAACCCTGGCCCCGCCCAAAATCTGTCAGTCAACTTTTCTTCGCCATCCATTGGTGGAGATTATTTTCTTGCAATTTGATTGGAGGCCAGGTGTTGTCATGCCACGACCCCCAGCAACAGGCCCTGCCCTCTTCCAAACTGCCCCGTGCAGGGGTGTCTTGGGATGTGCCCAGCAGTGTGTATTCTATCACCGTTTGTTAAACCAGCTGGGGCAGTGTTCTTTATCTTTCCCACAACCCATCCTCCCTCCAGGAGATATCNTTATAATAATTTGGAGGGAGGGGGTTTACATTTTTCATTTCAAGAGAGGCTCCTGCCTTTCTTGGCAGACACCTGTCTTTCAAACCAAGGCACAGGGGCACAGGTACGCCCCTCCCTCCACATGTCCCTGACAACCCCTGCAACTGATGCTGTCTGGTGGCAACAATACAGAGGAGGGGAAGGGGACTCTGGGGAGAACAGAAGGTGTCCAAACAACAAACTGCAATAACATAACCACACATCAACAAAACTTCTTTTAGCACAATATTCATCCCTTAACTGTGAGAGCCAATCATCATATTACCCATCTGTAACATCTGTGAACCTTTGCTTTACACACAGGCTGCTGTGTGAGGAGCTCAGCTGTCCGAGCAAGCCTTGTGCTGTGAGAATCCAGGTTCTGTGAGACTTTCCAGCTGAATGCACTGTAGCTGTTCTCCCTGTAATTCCAAAGTGTGTCTCCAGTAGGAAAGCATCTTTATGTCCTTATTTCCCTACTAGGTAAGGAGACCAAGGCCAGGGGAGTCACTGCTCTGAGGACATCAGAAGGAACTAACTGGATGGAAGGAGAAGCAGGGTTCAGGTTAGCTCAGTGCCAAGACTGCAGACATGTGGACTACTTTGTCCCCTAAGCTACCTGTATGATGTGGGTCAGCAGTGAGGGAGGTGTGGGAGTGGCTGCAAAGGCAGATGTGTGCCTCAGGGAGTGTTTCTTCACTAGTCCCATTCTTTCCAGTTCTTGGGAGGGTTTCTACTCTTGACAGGCAAAGAAAAATCCCTGGTTTTCTATCCTGTGACCCTACTCATACCTGACCCTGAGATTATCTCATTCGGTTAGAGAGCATGGTGCTAATAACATGTAACACCAAGGTTGTGGGTTCAAGCCCTGTATGGGCCATTTACTTAAGAGTTGGACTCAGTGATCATTTTGAGTCCCTTCCAACTCAGAATAATCTGTCAATGTGTTAATCTCTAGTACAGCTTTCAGGTGAATTTCTCTGCTGCAGTAGTCGATGCTCTGCTATCTTGTCTTTCAGGAAGTGTCATTCCCAGCCTCTGTAAGCTGATTTAGAAGGAATCAAGCTCCTAAACTACCCTCCCTTTTACAACTGACTAGAACAGCTGGGCTGTAAGCAACAGGGAATTGTTAGATAGATTACTTTTATTTTCTCCCCCAACTGTCCCATCCCCAGTCTTGAATTGCCTAGTGGGGGAGAAAATTCCTCAATCTGTCCACAACCCCCCAGGTGGGTAATAATAGATGCTTCATATAGAAAAATTCAATTAGACTTGACAGGAGATGTATGATAGTGCTTCATTGCCAGGACCCCATATTGCTCTGTTCTGTTCCTCTGCAAGAGACTTGCTGTAGAAGTTAATATGAAAAAATCAACCAGCCAACCAACCAACCAAAAAGCAAAACACAAAAAAAAAAAAAAAACCCCAAAAAAAAACCAAACAAAAAAAAACCCCAAAAAAAAACCAAACAAAAAAAAACCCCAAAACAAAACCAAACAAAAAAGAACCCCAAAACCAGCACAAAAAAACCCAACCAAAACCAACAACAACAACAAAAAAAACCCTAAAAACCCCAAGGAGGGAAAAAAAAACCAAAACAGAAAACAAACTAACAAATCCCTTTTAACTATATTGGCATTTATATCCAAGATTAACTGTGGTGGACTTTGTAGAAAACAAAATTGCAGTGGTATCTTGTACAACTGCAGACACCAAGTACAGTCAGCTACCCAGGACATCAGGTGCCAGCTGGTAAGAGCAGGACAGCATTGTCGTGCTGCACTAGGGCTTCTCTTGGTGCCTCTGAGTATAAAAGCAGCTGGGGTAAGAGGTGTGCATGTGGTGTCTTGGTGAAGAGTGAAAGGTTCCTGTCTTAAACCTTCCAGTCCCTTCATCCACCTGTTCCATCCCCCCGTGGGTGTTTGGAAAACACTTCTGTGTTCAGTGTAGCTCAGCACTGCTGGGGTGCCTTGTGGGCATGATGTGCAAAGGAACATGAGCCCTTTCTGCAGCTCTCGTTGGCATGATCAGGACTAGGAGGGGACCCTTTTATGTGGTTTTGGCTTTTTGGTATTTTTTTTCTTTCTTAATCATGAATGTTTCAGCAATACTCAACCTTTGTGTTTTAGTGCTCAGATTTCTAAATACTCTGAGTTTGGGAGATGCAAATATCTGATATAAATCACGTGGGCAGACCTCTGTCTGTCTGTACAGCATGTTCATTGGTCACTGGTGTTCCCAGAAGCTACTGTGTAGTGTCACATAGCTGCTTGCTGGTGTTGGCACAGCACAATGCAGAAAGAAGTCACAGGTGGTGGTGGTGACAGAGCCCTGAAGCAGCTGGGAGATTTAATATACGTAAGGCTTTTTGCCACAGTTACATTTAGTTTCTGTAATCCTATGAAATTGCGTTGTCTCAATTTCCATGAAGTCTGTAAGGTGTGGGAAGCCACTACCCTCCTGCACTCCATTTATCTCTGACTGGTGAATTGACATCACCTTGGAATTGGGTGTACATGGATGATGCAGTGTGTTCAGACTTACACTGTTTGATCAAAATTCCAAAGGCATTTGGAACAAAATATTTATAATGTGAGCAAGACTTTTTTTAGCCCATGTACCCAGAAAATTGCTTTGGGAGTCTAGTACTGACACAGCTAAATGTGAGGAGTAATTGCTCCCCTTTGGGCAGGTAAACCCAAAGTGGGGACCATGGTCCTACCTCCTATGTTCAAGGGCCACAGTATCTGAAGGCTTAATCCTGAGGTTTATCCTGACTGTAAGATGGTGACTTAGGAGAGGTTCAGTTTAACAATTGTATTGAGGTGTGTAATATTGTTCCCCACACTATACTGATTCCTTAGGGACAAATGGAGGGATTATTTCTTCTGTGGGGCAGGGAGTTGGCAGTGAGCTGAATATTAACTAGCAGCTGCATTAAAGGCTAAGGGGTGGGTAAAGCAGCAGAGCATGACAGTGTGTGCAGGGGTAATGGAAAGGAAACAAATTCTGAACTGATTCTGCTGCCTCCTGGGTCAGAAATAAGGTTGAACTCATAGCAGAGCTAGTGACAAATGACCCGGAGTGTGTGCAGCAGGGCTGCAGGACTCTGTAGAAGCCTTCCTGTACCGTCTCTGTGCCTTGAATGAATTCCCACTATGAAATGCACTTCTGCTTGCTGTTACACTGCAGCCCCACTGCACATTAAGTGCTTCCCCTGGGTCCAGGGTGCTGTGGAACAGAGCACGTTCCTCTTTCAGGGACACACTTATACACAATACAGTGACTCCTGCTTTTGGGGAGAACTGGCTGACACTCTCCACACAAGCGGAAGACAGATGCTTGAGCACAGGGGACAAATACCCAGTACACAAGAGGAAATCCACACACAATTGTGTCACTTTATTATGTTTGCCTGGACTCTGGCATGTGTGTGTCACCCGGGTGCAGCTGTGCAGGAAGCCTGAGGAAGCAGCAGGCACAGTGTCCAGGTGGGAAGCTCTTTCCTTTGGCTGCAGGCAGTAGCTGTCACTGCATCTGTAAGGGGGCACTCAAATGGCAGCCCAGGGCAGGAAGACGGACAGATGGACACAAAAAAATATAAATACTTTCTCCAGGCAGCACCAGCTCTGTTAGGGGATGCTCTTCTGAGTGGAATAACTAGCAGGGACAGTCTTGGTTCAGGAAAGCTTAGGGATCTGTTCAGGATGGGGCTCACAGCCCTGAGTGATTTCAAGAAGCACAAGGCACATGTGGGAGACTGAAGTGCTGTCTTGTCAGCAAGCACATGGCAGAGGCAGACGTGGACTTGTTGCAGACACAGTCAGTAGAGGAGGAGCGAGGCCAACAGCTTGCTGGGTCCTGCTAGCAGAGGCACAGTGGATGACCAGCATGCTTATTACATGAAGCATGCAGAGGCCAGGAAGGGGTAAATGAGTTTTTCATTTATTCCTGGATCCTAGCCCAAATTTTTTCTAACCCATTTCCCTAAGTTGTCATCTCTCTCTCTCCCCCAGCAATTACTCTCAGATGCCATCTCAGGGAGACAAATGAAGCCCCAGGGTTGGAGACCAGACAGGTTTCTCTTCCCAACACTTTCCTTGATAAATGGATGCTGGGAACAGTTCAAGAGAAAAGGATTCAATCTCTCTTGCTTTGTATTATCACTAAAAATTTAACTAATAGCATTGACAGGCAAGCTAGAGCCCCTCTGTGGTAAACAAAGTTGCATGTTTATAAATGGGAGAACCCAAGGTTCTCACTGCAGGTCATGGAAACAGCTGAGGACAGGGCTCTGGGTTTCCCTGGTATGTTTTGAGACACAGGGCCTGTGGTTTTCTTTATTCTTTTCTTCCCACTCTGACTTCCAGAAAATATTCTTAGAAGCATCCCTTCAAGTTAAGGAGTGCCCAAGTCAGGGAAGCAAGCAGGAAAAATACCTGATTAGAGGATTACAGACTTAAGAGGGGAGATATGCAGGATTTTCAGGTGATCTCCTGTCTGATGGAGAACAACAGTGCAAGTGGTGAGGCTGAGTCTGAGTCTTGTGGTGCATTCACAAATTCATTCACATTCTTTGCACAGCTCCTCTTGAGGAAGGATGGGTGGTGGCTCCTGGCATCTTGCACGCATGTTCCTATGCAGAGAGGCCATATGCTCTATAGCCAGAGGCAGCACCATGCAGAAACCATCCCAAGGCTAGGGGATGCCCTGAGGGAAGTCAGCTCCAGCATGCAGATCCTGGTTAAGCATAGCTATGGCTCCACTGTCACACTGCTGTTGGTGACACGGACACCATACCATCCCTTCCAGAACAGCGTGTCCTGCCCACCGTGTTCAAAGCGCACAAAACGGACCCCAGGACCATAGCTGGAAAAGGTGTGGGAGATCTTTGGGACAAGAGACAAAATAGTTGTTAGTAAGTGCCAAACCACCACAAACCTACTGTTGCTCAGTGCACAGAGGCTTCAGCCACAGTCAGACCTACCAGGCTAGGTAACAGTGGGGACATTTACAGTGGGAGAAGCTATGGATCCCATTGTTCTGAGGCCACTTAATCACTCCCAGTTGGACATCTCCTTCACCTTACACTCAGCAAGTTTCCAAGTTTCCTGTAAAGCAGCCTCCCTTTTCCTTTTTCAATCATAGGGTCATGGCTCCAGAGAACACATTTCCCCTTGGAAAATTCTTCTGCTTAAAAATATTCCTGATTCATGTAGGTTGGGTGTCACCTGCTGAGCCCATACCTGTAACTCACCTCAGTCCAGCTGGCATCATTATCCTGTGGGATAGTGACAGTCTCACTTTTGTACTCAGCCAGCACATCCTCATTCTCAGAGAGCAGCCTCACACACAGTTCATAGAGGCAGCCAGCATCACTGCGTCCTGCATACCTACAAGGAGATCCAAGCTGTTGGCATTACCTGCAAGAGCTCTGCAAAGGCTTCACCATGCTCACCAAGTTACTGCAGCCTTGGTTTGAGATAGAAATCTGCAGTAGTTCTTAGCCCAGCCCACCACCTCCCTTCATTCACCACAGGAACCTGGGCTTTGGAGTTCATGGGCTCCAACAGTTTGAAGCCTGTGAGCCCTGTCCCACATCCAGGATCCTGGAAGCTGGATTAAGGTTTTAAGGCCCAATATATATGAGGTCTATGCCTTCCCTGCTCTTCCTTATCTATCTTAACCTTCTGCCTGTCCTCAGAGCCTTCCTTAATACTTACCAGTCTCTTACCATGATTTTAGGCTGGGTTGTATCCATCAGCTCTTCCCAGTAGCCCTCAGCCCTAAGGTCAATGACCTGAGCCTTTCGACACCATCTGAAACACAAGATGCTGATTGGTATCACAGTCTCTCCTGGGACTGGGGGAACCAAAAATGCCCCTTTCCTGAATAAGAGAAGAAAGCAGCCTTACTCATAAGATGTAACAAAGTATTTATGGACTTCTTCACTAGGAAATTCTTTTCCAAAGTCCCCTGGGAGCTCTTCAATTTTCCAGCCATCACCTCCATTCTCTACCTCTCCCCAGTGCTCCAGCTCTTCTGCAAATGGCAGAAAAGAGACTTGGATGAGTCCTGTGGATGTGGGGAACTTTACCATCTCCCCCTGGAACCTTCCTCTGGCTTGTGAAAGTTTGATATTAAAGACACAGGACTGATTTTGTTCATAGACTATGGGTATGTTTGTTAAGTAGAGGTCAGACCTTTAGTCTGACTGAGCCTAATCACACCAACTTTTAACATTCCCCAGCAAAGTGGCTGTGTAGGTGTGGGTTTAAGAACATACTCCAGGGAAAGGATTTAGGTATTCTGAACAGTGTGTCAGCATTTTCAGTGTCACAGCACACAAAGACTCTGGGGACAGATGCTGACTGCTTTACTTCTAAGTTTTCTAAAGGACTAAGTAGCAGTTTCTGAAGCAGTAAGACACTGAACATTGGGGTTTTCTAGAGGGAAACCTGGATGTTGGAAAAGCTTGCAGAAGGTCATCTGTAAACAAAACAGGGAAGCTGTGCTGATACTGCTTTGGTCTATGCTGAGTGAAATTGTTGCTTCTTGGGTTGTGAGGCTTGGTTACTGCTGCTTATTGCTAAGTAACCTGTAGCTTTGGCAAGTGAAGTTCATAGATTCAGAATAATGGCACATGGGGTGTGTGGCCAGTCTCTAACACAGGCTGTGGTGAGGAGGGTAAAAACACAATTGGCCTGAGCTGCTCCAAGGAAAGAAGCCTGGAGGGCTTGGTGAGCTGAGGGCAGACTTGCCCCTGATCTGGGAAAGGCTTCATCTCTCCTATCATGGCTTGGCAAGAAGCAATACAGAAACAAATGCCACGGCCATTACTGTGTTGGATGGTTTCTGCAAAGGACATCTTTGTGTCTCAAACATGATTTAGGTCCCTGCAGAGGTTATATAAAGTTAATGTCATGTAAAGCCCTTTGATTATCAAAGGCCTTTGTGCTCATTAAAGAATTTGGCTGCACAGATTGAGTGACTTGACTCTTGGGCAAGGAGAAAATTCTGCAACCTGACAGCAATTAAAATCTATTTTCAAAGACTAGAGATACACAATTCTCTAGAGTGACTGGTCACCTCTCTGACACCTTGAAGCTTGTTGTGATGTCTCTCACCTTCACCACATGGGTTCTTGATGAGATTCTTCCTTTTCTTACTCAGGAAGTAGAAGTGTTGCCAGTTCTCTGCATCTGACTCTGCCCTGGTGAGGCCTTCCTGCTGACACTTCAGGATCCAAAGTGCAGCTCCATCAACCAGGTTCTTCCACTGACAGCAGACCAGGCGGCACACGAGCACCAGCTCCACTGCAGGTATGGAAGCCAGGATTTGGATCAGGACTGCTTCAGGGAGGGACTCCATCCCTGGGGCAGGCTGGCAGAACTGTCTGAGAGAGAGGGTGGAAAGGCGTGGTGAGGGTTTCCCACCCTCAGCAATGTCAGACACGGATGCAGTAGAAAAAAAAAGGGAAAAGAAATATGTTATCTGAAGGCATGATTTTGCTTCCTAGCCCCAAGGTCTCCTGTTCATTATTAAGCTGCTATCCTGAAGCAGATTACTGTTTTTATATTCCAAAAGCCCTGAATTAAATCTGCCCACAAAATGTGTGTATTTGACAACTGCAATCGTGGGCAGTTTGTTCATTTTCCAGGCTGGAATAAGTCCCTCCAGAATCTCTGCTGCTGCAAAAATCACCTTCTTGGTAATGATTTCCTCTGCAGAGGGAGGGACGTGGCTGCTTGTTCTGCCTTTAAGAACATCCCTGATAAAAAATGCTGCAAAGCAGTACTCAAATATCAGTGTTAAGCATCTTGCCAGCCACCTTTGCAGTGGTTCATTCTCTGGCAGGCTTTCCCTCAGAGTGCTGGCACTTAGTCACCTTAGTCAGAAGTCTGCATAAAGTAAAGGCCTGAGCATAACTGAAAACAACTCAGCTGATATTCTCCAATATTCTATTGTCTATGGCCTCATAACTGGAGGAATTAAGTCAGAAGTGTTTGCTCTAACTTCATGTGATAATTCTGAACTCCAAACAGCTCTCTGCTGCCCTGAATTCCAGGTCCTGGTGCTGCAGGACTGTAGAAAGATGAGTGTGCAGATGCAGAGCCCACGTCATCCCTGAGGGATGCACGGTGACACTGCTTTTTTGTCAGCTGAGTCCTGGTGCTTGGGTGCTGCTGAGATTCCAGCAAACTGCATGGATGCAGCCAAACTCCTCAGGAATGACTCCTTAAGCCTGGGAGAGCACTAAGAACAGAGATGAAATACCCTGGTATACAACTTAACGAAATATAGCAGTGCCAAATCCGGCAAGGAAGGGAAGAAATTGGGAGTGACTGCTGTAACAGCATCCTGAATCTAGACGTTCAGATGTGTCCTCTATCTGCACTGCACCCAGCAGGGGCAAACTGTAATTTAAAATTCCTTGGCTTTTGTAGAGACAACATTAGTGACTGCCTATTCTCCCCACACCTCCAGTCCTCAACCACAGTCCCGAAGACTAAAATGTAATTTTTTAAAAGTAGGCGGGAAGGATCATGCTGGTACAGGAATTTCAGAAGCCTCTCCTGCTGTCTGTCTGCTGATGAAGCACTGTTAGCCAGGCTTCCTCCCGCACTCGGGAGAGGGACGGAGGTACCTTAATCTTCCTTTCCTTTCCTACCCCAGTTAAGCATCCAGGCTGCGAACGGCTCTGCAGCACGGACAGGCTCCCATCCCTTGCCGCGCTCGGAGCACAAGCGTGTCCCTCCTCCCTCCACAGCGATGCCCAGGAGACACCCCGGGAAACCCGCAGGGACCCAGGGGAAGGCACCGAGCGCTCTTACCTGGGCCGCTCCCGCCTCGATCAAGCTCCGCGTGCGTACGAAGAGCGCCCCAGGCTCTGGTGATAAAGGAGCGCGGCCCGGCCCGGCCCCGCCCCGGCTCGGCGCAGCCTGGCCCAGCCCGGCCCACACCGCCCCGGCTCTNCGGGGCCGGGGCCGAGGCCGAGGCTGAGGCCGAGGCTGTCCTGGCTCTGTTCGTAGCGAGGGGAAACTCCCGTTCCTCCCGGCAGCTCGGCCCGTCGCGGCGGGGATTCCCCATCGCGCTCCTGCGGCCCGCGCTCTGCCATGACAACCATCGGTGACCTACCCGAGGACGTGCTGGTGGAGCTGCTGTCGCTGCTGCCCGCCCGGGACCTGATCCACACCTGCCGGCTCGTGTGCACGCAGTGGCGCTACGTGGTGGATTTGACCACCCTGTGGAAGCGCAAGTGCCAGCGCGATGGGTTCTACCGTCAGAGCTTGGACAGAAGCGTCTCTGACTGGAGATTGTTCTATATGCTCTTCCACAGGAAGAGAAACTTAATCAAAAATCCTTGTGCTGAAGGTTGGTTTCATTATTTATAATACAGGACTAAGCGGTCAGAATGAGTCAGTTCCTGCATGCCTCAACTACTGCTGGTGCTGTGGGACTGCGTGTAGCTCTGCTAGGTCAGATTCACAGCTCAACTCCAATAAAACTGCTGTGGGTAGATATGTATGTATTTACCAATACTTTGTGGTTTTAGCCAGAAAAATCTGGAGTCATAAGGCCCCACATGGCAGGCAGTGACAATTAATTTACACTGCAAGTACAATGTGGTAGTGAAACGATCAGGTATTGGGATTAAACATTTGGGCAGCTGGAGAACTTTCGTTACCAAAGACTCGACTAATATGACTACAGTAATCCTACTTTATTGTTGATTATGATTTTCTGATGAGGTCAGAAATCTGCTACCTACTGTCCTAGATGCTGACAACCACATTAAAGGTAATGGCAGCATAATGACAGGAATCACTTACAGCTGTAGAAAAAATACAGTGGATCTGAACACAGCTTCCTAAAATTCTCCTATTGCTAATTCTAATGAAAGCTAAGATCCCGCTGGTAGCTGAAGTGAGGTCCTAACCTTGGACACCTGTGTTTCTAGAGAACTTCAAACACTGGAAAATTGATAAAAATGAAGGAGATGAGTGGAAAATTGAGGATCTCCCTGGAGCTCATGGAAATGCTTTGCCAGATGCCACAGTACACAAATACTTCGTCACTTCATATGGGTAAGAACTGGATTCCAGTAATCTGGAACTGGGAAACCTGCTTCCTCCCATCTGTCTGGAAAGGCACCAGGGTTAGAAGGCTGGTGGCAGGTTACTGAACCTTAGATCACCTGTGGGAAAAGGAAGGAGCTTAATTAACCCTTTCTGCCAGTTAGTCTAAAGAGATGGGTACTGCTGAGAGAACTGATCACAGCAGGTGCTAATTTCCTCTGCCTACCAGGAACTTCTGTAATTTTTACAGTTAGGGCAGTCCACGTGGGATCCCTTCTTCTCCTCTCCCAAAGGTGGTATTGAAAGGTTAAGGGTCTGGCAAACGTAATCAACTGCACTTACATGACAAGGTTAAAGCTCTGTAACCTCCAGGAGTGGTAGGTATGTCACACTAACAACTTGTAATAAAACCTGTCACCAGAGGAGTATCAACAGCTTTTACAAGCACTAGGCACTGGTTGCCTGTTACCAATACATAAGTACAGAGATCTCTCTTAATCCAGCTTGTAGGTAATTATTCTTTTTATCTTGGGGTGAAGCTAATTCAGGTCATTTTCTTGTCAGGTTCTGGCTATGGATAAGGCAAGGTTTAGCCAGGTCAGCTTTGAGGGCCTTCAGGATCTGGGTGGGTATTAAAGCTGTTAGGGAAAGGACAGCAAGAGGAAAAAGATGTGTTCTATGGAACTGTGAGTATTTCTGTGTTTCAGGCCATGCTTCAAGTCTCAACTCATTACCCTGAATAAAGAAGGCTATTGGAATCAACTGATGGATGAGAATCGGCCTGAAATTACAGTCAAGGACTGGTGAGTGGAAGCACTGAAAATTAGAATTTCTGGCATTGGTCTAGAGGTAAGCTAGGCTTCTGGAGCTTTTCATGCTACAAAAGCAGTTCTTTATTCCTTGGGAGTTGTAGTTCTTGAGTAAATAATAAGCTAAACCTAAACTTACTCAGGCGGACTACAAGCTGGCAATCCTGTGAAGGGTGGGATGGCTCTAAGTTCCAGAACTTCTCTATAGCTATGGGGATGACATTCCTTTTCCTCTGCAGACAGGGATGCCCTTGGAGACTGCTTTTGAAAAATAAAGAGAACTGAATGCTGTATATACAGCCCTGCTCCTTGATTCCTCCTGCCTCTCCAGGTACTCTGCCAGGTTTGACTGCGGCTGCCGCTATGAGCTCACCGTGAGGCTGCTCTCGGAAGATTACATTGTCCTGGAGGAATTCCACCCTGAGCCAGTGGTCATTGAGCAGTGGAGTGATGCAAAGTGGAGAGAGGTGAGCAGCAGCTCTGGAGGCAGGAGCTTTACAGCAGTGTTATGACATATGTGTGTTGCAAGTCTTACTTAGCCAAAAGTGCCAGGGGAACTTTCTCTGCTCTTCAGCCTTTTCTTCTCTATAGAGAAGGTGAGGCAGTCCTTGCTATTGATGATGCTGAAGAACCAGCAGGGCCCTGAATGAGACAGGTGCTATTTTTAGGTGCCCAGCTTTTTTAGAGAGTATTCCATGGGCTTCTGTGTTGTTTTAGTGCAGTCTTTTTAATTGTTTCTTGGTTTTATTTAAGATTCTGTCTAAATAATTAAATAACAAGAGCAGATTTCATGGGGTTTTTTGATCAAAAAACTGTTCTAAAACTACTGCATGGATAACCAAGTATTGCAGATTTAACTTTTCTTAAACTAACACAGATGTTTTAACTGGTTTGATCTGCTGTACATTCTGCATTAGATGTTACTTACACATGCACTTAAGAATCAAACTTCATGTTAAACTCAGGATTTTGGGGAGAAGGCTGTGAGAAAGGCCAAAAGCCCCCCAAAAAACAGGGTATGGTACACTTTCAGTGAAAGATGTCTGGGCTCAGGAAGAGCTCATTGTAAGACACACACTGTAGTTTTCTGAGCTTGTAGGTGAGCACTGGTTTATTCAGGCAAATTAAGAGGAATTCTCTTTTCTGTCCAGATTTCTCACACCTTCCAGAATTACCCGGAAGGAGTTCGTTACATCTGGTTTCAGCACGGAGGCCAGGACACGCAGTACTGGGCAGGGTGGTACGGGATCCGTGTGACAAACAGCAGCATCACCATTGGGCCCCAGATGTCATTATGAAGCACAGTGTAAGGGTTTGCTTTCACTTCAGGACTGTAACCAAGTGACCTCGGGTGCACTATTTGCCTGTACTCTCTGGGTGTGTCCTAGCTTTGTCTTGCAGCTCTTGTTCACAGCAGAACTTCTGCAGGCCCAGCCCTTTGGGAGGGTTTCTGTCTTCATCTTCCATCCTCTTCTACCATGGATGCTACTCCAATTTTTGGTGCCCTTCCAGAGAAAAACTGGGACAATTAAATATGAGATCTATCTTTTCTAGTTAATACATTCTTATGCTAACACACAGAGTCTTAAAGACACTTTCTTGTTTATGGAACTTAAGAAAGATAAGGCTACAATGTTTAATTTCAGATTATCAATGGTATCTACAAGGGCTCTGCCACAGATTGTTTTGTATGGTATTTTCTTTCCTGTTTCAGTTTTAAGATTCAGTTAAGATTTATGATCTGCATCAGACCCTTCACAGCATCAGGAAACTGTCACCCCTTGTTCCTAAGTGCTGTGTCACTGGTAGTCAATTCCTTACCCTTTCTCTAAGTGTGTATGATCAAAATAGTACCTGCCTTCCTATCCAAAACAGTCCTTTGGTGTTTGAATAAACAGGTAGAAAAAGAGGAGCTAGGGAGTCCCTTCAGGCCGCTGCCTAACTACACAAGAGCCTTTTGATTGTGCTGGGCTTTTCCCACGTCACCTTTGGTTTGTACTGAGCAGTGTAGCCCGATTGTAAAATGTTAAAGCAGTGCCCAGCCTTGATCTGTAATGTTCCTACACTTGTTACTTGGAGGAAGCAGAAGGTGCTAGACAGGTTCGTGTACCAAATTCTCTGACAAACAAGCTCAGCTCACTATGAACTGTGTCTGCCACCCTTATATACCCAGAACTAATGCTAAGGCCATGTTCCATCTCCTCTGACAGGCATAGGATTACCAGTGCTTTCTTTGCCTATTGTCTGTTAGGAGTAGGATACTTGGCAGATGTCCTTGCTGGACAGACAAATTCCATGTTGCTCATGCCACTTCTGAGTGAAAGGGGAGAGACCAAGGTTGCACAGCCTTTCATAGGAATTGACAGAGTCCACAAATGGGCTAGAAAAGCAGTGGAAGCTCCACAGAAAATAAAAATACTTTCTCACTGAAGAAAGGAGCCTGGTTTTGACAGAACTCAGCCCAGTTCAACTGGGGTAAAACTTAGTATTTATTGAAGACTACTTGGGATGGTCACAGTGGACAGACACTACGTAAGGCCTCACTCCCCCTTAGCACAAATGTTGCTCTCATGGATTGTGTGGCAGCTCCTTGCTGTCTATCACTGCCTGTGTGCAATGGAGCTGCCCCTTTTCAGGTGAGAACTGGACTGGTAATAAAGCACTGACTCCTCAGGGACACACTGTATCAACACCTGTGCTCTCTCACACAAGTCAACATGGGAACAGGCTCTGGCTCCCCATTCCAAGTCAGTTCTTTATACATAAGAGCACTTGAAATAAAGAGGCAGCAGCTGCTCTACATTCACCCAGAAGGCCAGCTGAAGAGATGGTTATCAAGTTACAGTTTGTGACAGATCTTACTCCACTGGAAGATCAGACGAAGCTTGAAGGCAAGGAAGATTTGAAATCAGGTGCCTTTGTGAGCTCGCTCTTCTACATAGAGCTGCATCTGGAGAGAGAAACAAGCAACAATCCTGTTGGTACACAGATAGGTGAATGGAAAAAAAAAAAAAGCCTGCAACAGGCTGAATAGGAAGTGCTTATACCTTCCCCATAACCAGGTTTCCTATTTTACTATGAGGAGTCTTGCCCTGCTTTGCTTACTGGCACAGACATCTGCAAGACTAGGCTCAGCAGCGTTTTTTGAAGTTGTTACACCACAGAAAATTAAAGATCTGGTGTCAGAGCATTCAAAGCTCAGAACTACAGCAGGTTCAGTAGCTCCTGATAAGAATGCTCTGCTCACCTTTAAGATGTCAGATGTCATGGTTTTCAGGGGAATAAGTCGGGGGTCATGCATATGCACATCTTGCTCATCAGCGAGGATCCAAGGGAAATCCTGGGGGCGGGAACACAAGGTGTTACTGGCCGGGCTGTAAGATGAGCTCCTCCTCAGCACTTGTTTTGTGTTAAGTTGAAAGAGAGACAGAGTGGCTGAGGGAAGGAACAGGTAATTCAAACCTTCCACAACAACAAAACACTTACACACTTGTCTCTGATGCTCAGTATAATTATCTTCAGTTACAGCATCAAACTGAGGTCAATCCACTTCACTTACTGCAAAGGTGACATCTTACTTTAGAAGATACACTCAGCTGTCCTGAGCTACCATGCCCAGTTCATTACACCAGGATTTAACTGCAACTCCAGAATGCTTAGGGCATGGGTTTCCACCCTGCCTTGGAAGTCTAAAGGTGGGTCTACTACACCACAGGTTTCCATTACTAAACAGTGCAGAACAGAATTTCATTTTGAAACCATTTTATACTTTGCTAGCTTTATTTGTTGTGCCTTAGGACACCTAAAATAACTTGACTCAGGAGAAAAGTTTCCCAGTATCTAAGCAAGGATTCTTGAAAAATAATCTTCCTTTAGAAAGTGTTCTGCACACAGTTTCCTGTGACATAAAATGTATTTGTGCCCCCAAACCTGCTCATTACTTGAATCTTAGTCTTTCTTGCTTTTTATACAAAATCAGCCACCACAGTGGATGGTCGGTGAGGGCTGCTTTTTTGCTTGATTGAATTCAAGTACCTATTCTACATGCCTGAGTATTTCTAAGTGTCTGAGCAAGCACTGGGCAGTGAGTATTGTTACAGTCTATTTCAAGACTTGAAGTTGTCTGCAGTTATGGCTGTGTGTGCCAAATGTGCTGTCAGCTCACCAGCATAAACCACTTCAAGTACAGTCATGATGTCCCTCATGTGATACCAACCTACACATTTAAAATATCCCTCAGCCTTAACCTTAGAGATGCCAAAACTCTGCACTGCCCAGTCTTTGCTCTGCAGCTTCTCACACACAGTCAGGTGCCCAAGGCTATCACTCACCTTTATCACTCACCTTTATCACCTGGATCTTTTCCATGTTGCGTGTGGCAGCCTCCCGTGTGTGAACCAGAACTGTGAAGGTGCAACCTAAGAGAAGTGTCAGGTGCCAGCTCAGGGGACAGCTCCCAGAGGATCAGCCAAGCCAAGCAATGCCAGGCAATAGGCTGTTTGGATCCAAGTGACATTTACCTGGGGGGTTGTTGTCCAGCACAGCATCGCACACACTGATTTTCAGGATGAAGGCACGCAGTAACTGCTCCACGTGGGATAGCAGGGACTCAGAACTGTGGAGGAGACAGCAGTTGTTACTAGCATGCAACAAAGGCCTGAAGTTGCTCCCAGAATATCTCCCAGGGCTGGGTGTTGGATGCCATGGGCAAGAAGGAGTGAAAACCTCACCTAATGGAAAGAAGAGGTGGCTGGGTGATCTCGAAGACAAATCTCTCCACGGGGTGGTGCTCTTTATCCAGGATTACAACCACAACTTTCTCCACATCGTTCTGCAGGAACCAAGACAGAAAAATCCCTTCCTTAGTATGAGCTGGCTGCTGCCCACAGTGCTTCACATATTTCGATGCAGTGGCGTACACTCAGTTGTTGGGGCTCACAGCACAAGCCCTTATCCAAAACCTGAGTTCAGACTATTCTTAGCAATCAGAAAAAATGCTTTTGCAAAGCCAGGTGTTAAACTGCCAGCTTGTGGCTAAGGCTGAGGGAGATGAAGTGTGCTAAACTGTACATTCCTCTAGATCCTATTTTGGAACAAAGGAGGAAATGCACAGCCATCTCACTGCATCACTCTGGGATGGACACCAATGAAGTTAAGATACATTCAGACCGTTGCCCCATAGAGAGCTGCTTCGTACAACCACAACTTAAAACAGACCTAATTCCATTTTCCACATGTGCATTTAAATTATCTGCAAAGAGCAAGGCATACAAAACCTTCCAGCAGCCTCCTGGAATGTTCCATTGGTCACACCCTTCTCTTGCAAAACCTGGAGTCCAGACCTTCCTTTGCTTGCTGGTTCACAGCAAAGCATTCAAACTGTTCTGCCACAACAGATGCTTAAACTGGGATAGATTATAAAGCAGAATGGTAGGATGGAAATATACAGACATGTGTCCTTGTGTGGTATTTGAGACAAGCAAGGCACAATCTTAACTGCCAGGAAAGGTTATGAAGCTTTTAGTTTTGTTAGGAACTTTTATCAGCTAGTATATTGTGTATGGTAAATTTGTAAACAAACGTTGCTTAAGATAATAATATTTATGTTCTCTTACTTTCTATCAAATCCACTTGCTGTACTTTTGCCTAGGTCCCTGGTCTGAGCTCACCTTCTCCAGCAGAGGCTTTACACAGTGCAGCGTGTCCTGGATGTACTGGTTCAGCTCTGGGTGGCAGGACATCTGCAGCAAACACAGGGAAGAGTCAGAGCTGTGTTTGATATGAGCCAGGATAATGCTAAAACGGAAAGATTTAAACAGAAGCACCAGTGTGTCCAAGGCATTGAAGTCATGCTTCAAATAGTGCTGAAAAATGCTGAGTTTCCCATTCAAACCCTTTCAGGGAAGGGTTAATCAGCTAAGGCAGATCACTGTACCTACACAGCTGTTGTATATCTGGAATGTATACCCACAACAGAATATTGGGAATAGCATATTCCAGCCATCTCTACTTCACAGGAAACATGCTTTCCTGTTACCTCACTGCACAGAGCTGGGGCAGCCTTCTACTACTGTTATCTGTGACCTGCTTGTTCCATGAGCACCTGCTGTATCCTCAGCTATGGGGCTGCTCTCTGTTATGACAAGAACTAAGCTCTCCTCAAAAATAAGTCTGTACATTAAACAATCACTTCCAGAGTGTAAGTTTGTTTTGGTGAGTGTTAACTGATCCTTGGTACTTTGCTTGTCCATGTGGCTGTCAGCTTCCAGGAAAATTTCTTACCTGGACAGGTACATTGTATTTTTTCCTCTTCTGAAAGATCCCAATAGGGTAAACTTCTCTGACATACAAGATGAGGTGAACAGCTACTTCCAGGAATTCTGAAAGAACATCTGCTACAACTGAAAAACAGAAGTAAAGGATGCTGGAATAGGGTGTAGGAAAGTAGAGCAATACCACAGACTCGGGGGAACTTTTTTTGCAGGTTTTATTTTTCTGCATGAATTTCACTCTTAGCTACAGGAAGTTTAGGGACAGAGCAACCCTACAACAACACTCCCCCAACCTCAGTGCCCAGGAGAAACCTCACAAGGACATTATTTACACCTCAGTACAACACATTACCTTGCCCAAAGTTAAGGTCCTGCCGTGTGAGAGTGGTCATCTTCCCCAGGACCTGAAGTAACCACAAAAGGAATGGTTATCCTCTGGCTCCTGGATTATTCATCTGGTCAGTTCATGGAGCTGTACACCAGAAGACCTTTGAGCCCACAGTGAGAGGTGTGAACACTCCCCATAAGCACAGCACTTCCTCAAGGATTACCTAATGGGAGAAATCTTGTCTGGACAGCAGGAGATCTTAGCCAAGTATACACAGAGTCCTCATGGAGGCATGAGTGAATCTCTAACATTCATCATTATTGTATCAAAGCATACATATTTTATAGGGTTTGTTACAGTGATCACACAAATCCAGCAAGCATACAATTGGTTATTAAGCACTGCCCACATATTACTTGTTACTCATTGGTTGGTTTCACATGCTTTTACGGCATCTTCCCCAGCCCTTGGCTCAAGCAGTCTAGCAGCTTAATCTAGTCACGTCTGCTTTATTTGCTACTTTGCTATCCTTTCCCTGCACGTCTATTTACTTATTTGCTACTTTAATGTACCTTCCCATCCGCTTACTGTTGTTACTTTACTGTACTTTCTCATACAGCCTATTCAGGGATAGCTCAGTGTCATCATCCTCCCAGCCATATACAGGGTTGTGCATAAGAGCCTCAGGGAAGATATTATGTCCCCTTTCTGCCATAATTTCCTCTACAATTACCAACAGTGCACAAGACAGTGCTCACACCTCAGGATGAGAGATTATTCATAATTTAATTCCTGGGGTTTTTAATCTCTCTCCCTTTCTGGGATATAGGAAAGTTCAGACAAATACTTTTTAGTAATGTTATAAGCACTGTTTTTTTTTAAAGCTTCATAATACTTCCCTTTTCTAAGCCCTATCTCCTACTGTAACACAAGAATTTCTTGGGGTTTTGGGTTTATTTTAACACCACCACAAACCATTGCTTGTCCAACCTTGGAGCTGCATCTTCCACTGACACACCGTCACACAGGTTCTCATCTGCTGCCACTGCCAACAGCTTCTGAGTTTCTGTCTGCAGTCCCAAGGAACCCAAACCCTGCAGAGCTGTATAATTAAGTCCACTTTGTGACACAGGATTATGGAATACCTCAGATTGGAAGGCACCCATAAGGATCATGGAGTTCAAACTCCCTGCTCCTCACAGGACCACCTAAAACTAAACTCTGTGACTTAGAGCATCATTCAGCTGCTCCTTGAACTCTTGACAGCCTTGGGCCATGACTACATCCCTGGAGAGCCTGAAATTTGTGAGCTACAAAGGGCAGCACATTATTGTGACAAATTGAGTTTCATGTACCAACAACCAAACAGCAGATGCTGGAGTTCAGCTTCCCAACAGCTTTCCTGCATAGCAGACTCCATGCCTTACACAATTTAAGCCACAGTGCACATAATTATCTATTAGAAACTTTGTTTCATTATTTTATCTACATTCTCTGCATTAAAGCAAATTCTAACTACTAACAGCAGTACTGTTCATGAATTGTAGAGGTCTTTAAATGCCTCTGGAGCACCCTGGCTCCACCAGTAACTCAGGTGTCCTACAAAGACTTTTGACAAACTACAGATGCTCCGATCAGATCTTTAGACACTGATTTTCAAGCTGTTTCAGCTGCAACAAAACATGTTTTTCAGACCTACAAAGAATTGGTTCAACCTGCACAAAACAGGGAGCTACTCTCATCCACAGTTTTTAAAACAGTTATACCACTATATACAAGGACTTCCTGGAATATTAGTGATCTGCTACACTAAATAAGATAGTTAAGCATCTCTCTAGCACCCCAGCCACAGTGTCTCTCAAAAGATCTACAGAATATCATATACAATCTGTGTTTTTAGAGGTTTAGGTTCACATCCTCACTTCATCCCTCCTTAAAGAGACGCCCAAGCAACCCAAGGGATCCACCCTACCATGCAGTCACAAAGCAGGAACTACTGCATGCTCAAGGACTGTGCAGGCTGGGAGATCATGGAATCACAGAGCAGTTTGGTTTGGAAGGGACCTTAAAGTTCAAATTCTTACAACACCCAGCCAGACGCAGGGCCACCTTCCGCTGCCCCAGGCTGGTACAATCTCCATCCAACCTGGCCTTGGACATATCACGTAACTATAATCCACCATGCCCATCACCAGAGCTCCCGCACCAGCCCAGAACAGCTGGCCCAGGCCACCCCAGCAACTCTGCCCGCGCCGGGCTCCCGGTCACCGCCGCTCCCTCGCCCACTCCGGTGTCTCAACCCGCGAGCAGAAGGGAGGGAGGACGGGGATTGATCCCTGAGCGGCCGGTCCCTCTCAACGCACGGCACTGCCTTTCCTCAGCATCATTCCCGAGCTTGGGACCCGCCCGTCGGCCGCTGCTCCCTCCCGGAGCGGGGTTCCCGCCACCCCCACCGCGCACAGGGCACCCGCCGGCCGGCCCCACCTCAGCACGGCACACCTGCCCCGGTGTCTGCCCCCATACCCGTGTCCGCCCAACGCTCCTCTCCACCCCGGTGTCCCCGTCCTGGTGTCCGCCCTCCCGGTGTCCCTGCTCGCCCCGGTCCCTCCCCGTCCTGGCGTCCCCGCTCTCCCCAGTCCCTCCCTGTCCCGGTGTCCCTCTCTCGGTATCCC
>VWZS01004197.1:485074-615353 GCA_013397075.1 Rhabdornis inornatus | reverse complement strand
CCCTCCCCGGGCTGCCACGCCTTTGTCTCCGGCCTTTGTCTGTCCCGTCCGTGCCCGGGCCGGGGACCGCTGCTGCCACCAGCGCCCTGCGCTCTCACCCACCTCCTCCTCAGCTCCGGGCACCCCCGCACCCCGCTGCCCTGGCATGCCCCTGTGTCCCCCCGCACGCCCGCAGCCCCTCCGCCCCTCCCAGCCCCACCTCCTCCCGCACCATGCACCCCAGTCCCCCGGGATTCCCGACGTCCCCGTCTCCTCTCCACATTCCCCCACTGCCTTCCCCCTGTCTCCTCCTCCTCCCCTCCTCCTCTCGGGTTTGAACACCCCTTGCCCCCCGCAGACCTGCCTCCCGTCCGCCGCTCGCACAGCTCTGCCCTGCGTGCCGGGCTCCGCCGCACCGGCACCTCCGGGACAGGTAAGGCAGCGCTGCTCGCGCCGTGCTCAGCCCGCCCCGGGGCCGGGGCTGGGTGCTCCGTGCGTGATTCCCCTCTGCTGTGGCAGGGACTGGGGAGGAGTGGGGGACACCTTCCCACTTCCCTGCGTCCCGAAGGAGACAAAGACGTGGGGTGACGGGGATCGCCGGTCCTGCCCCGTCGGGATGCGCGCGGAGCTCTGGTCACGGCGGCATCGCTCAGCGGTGCGAGCGAGCACAGGGCTCGGACAGCGCCGGTGCTGGGGCGCGGTGCCTTCGGCCGGACCTATTGTCACCCGTGCTGGGGAGCGGGCTCCGGACCCTGCCGCGGTTCTGCCACCGTGCCCTGCACCGTGTGCCTTGAGGGGTGTGCGGTGCGGGCTCTGGGACTCACGTCCCACCGCCCCACCGCGGGTCACTCCTGCGAGCTCCCTCCCGGATCGCTTCTTGGAAGCGAAGTCGCCTCGGACAGAGGCAGCGTCCCTGTCGCAGGGGCTGAGCCCCTCCTGCACCCAGGGGTACGTCCCGGCTCGGAGCCAGAGATGCCGAGGGGTGACGGGGGCTTTTCCTACCAAGTCATTGTGTTTACAGAGCCGTGCACTGCCACGCTCCGAGCCCCTGGGTACCCGCGGCTTGTTGTCTGCTCTTCCTCTGTTGATAAAAGTGACGTCTCATTTCTGAATTAGATCAATTTGGCATCAGTTAATGGCTTATTGCAGCTAGTGATTAATCACGTAGAATTTAAGTGACACTCATCCAATTCACACCTGAAGTTTTCTGTCAGCCGGAGGGTTTAATGGAAATGGTTTTGTATTCCCATCTCCTCTCCCTGGAAGAAGGAGGCATTAATTCTATATGCATGGTTCAAAGTGAGAATGTCATGCAAGGAAGAATATTGAAATCACAGCCTAACTGTTCTGCCAGTCAGGACACATCCATGTCTTCCCCCCAGTGAAGATCAGGGCAAATCTGCCCCATTCTTCCCTGTAACACTGGCCAGTATTTTCCAGGTGGGTGAACAATGACCTTTCCTATTTATTGTGTCCCATTTGTCACCTGGCATCGCACATGAAACTGAAGAGTCTTCTCTGCCTTGCTGACAGCAAGCAACTATATCTTGGATGTTAATCTCAGGCTCATTGCTATTTTAGTCTCATTATTGGGCAGAGTAGACTCTGTTTGATAGCAGGTCACCTGTGATGGCTGTGTCAGCCACGCTGTGAAGTCCCAGAGGGAAGCAGAGCAGAGAGTACTGCATATTCATTCATGGGCCCTTCTTCCCCTTCAGTGCAGTGACTTGCTGGGCTGACCTGTCCCTGGCAGATGTTGTGCTGGGAAGCTCTCAGGGCAGGCTGGGCTAGGCTCAGGGGAAAGAGTGCCACAGCTGCGGCTAGGGGCATGTAGTGACTTGAAGGTATCCAGTGTCAACCAAAACACTGGACTGGAGCTCAGCAGGGATTCAGGCAGCTCACAAGCCTGGTCTGCAGGAGAGGGAGTTCCCTGTGCTGTGCTGTGTGAACAGATGACCTCTGTCCTGATAGGAAGGCAGAGCACAGGCTGTCAGCCAGAGCTGACAGGTGAGGGGAGTCCCAGCTCCAGCCCTAGAACTAATGTTGAGTGAATCAAGTTTCAAGGGATCACCGGATACAAATTGCCCCAGGGAGAGGCTTTGTGAAGGCACAGGGGCAGCTACAACTACTACTTAATGCCTTGCAAGCCTGAATCCTTATGTCCTGTCTCTTGTGCCATTAATGCAATTGATATCTTACTGAATTTGGCCCTTTCTATTCTGGAGTGCTGTCTGGGGATAGCAAAAATGAGAGAAAACAGCACAGGTAAAGGAACCAGATGTTTCAAAGGGCAAAGGGGGGCTGGGTGGGTGGGTGTTTCTCTGCATATATCTCTGTATATCTGCAGAGAGGAAATGTCTTGCATCACAGCCATGAGGGACAAAGAAACTTGGGAGTCCGGTAAGTATGAAAGGCAAGGTAGGGAGGAATGGTGATGATGGAAACAGGAAACCTAAAAAGCAGGGCAGCTCTGAAAAGGAACACAAAAGGACCGAAGATCTGTGAGCAGAGAATTCTGTTGTTCTGTCATCCCAGGGATGTCTGGGACAACAGCAAAAACGTTTGAAATTCTTTACACATTGAGTATGCAGGAAGTGTTGGAAAGAATAAAAGTGTTAGTGCTTTTGCCCTGGAGAGGAAAAGAGAAGGGCAAATATTACCTACTTGCTTTGGGAGACCCTAGAAAGCTGGGATTGAGCTTTCAGAAATGGGAAAGTCTCTTGGCAGATTGTTTATGAACCTTCCCAGCATTTGCCTCTAGAAACAGAAAAACAGATGGAAAGAGACCCAGCAGGGAAGTGAAATCTCATTTATCTGCACAATGCCATCCTCATGGCTCCAGCCAGCTCTCTGCACGTCAGCCACCATAGAGCCTACCCCATCCATTCTGCTCCAGGCCTTCTCAAGCCCATCCATCACCCCATGGCTTCTTATTTACAGGGAGCCTGGCACACAAAGCTGGCTTCATTGTCTGTCATCCCTGCCACACAGGCATATACACACAACACACATGTAGATGCCCATACACTTTGTGTATTGCTGCAGACTGGGATTGTCTGGAGTCCAGGAAATCTTTACACACGTCTGCCAAAGCCCGAGCTTATTAGAGCCAAAAAGAAATCTGGCCCAGCTTGGGGGTGCTTGGGTCCAGCTTGGTTCAGCCCTTGAGCATATTAAATGCATCAAGGATCTTGACAGTCTCTTGGTTCAAGGGTTTTGTTCCTCTTGGCTGTCACATGAAGAACATATGCAAAAAGTTAAAGCTAGGATTGTCAGATATCCTCTTTTAAGTGAGATATGTGAATTAATGTAGATGATCTGATGTTCCTGCTTTGTCAAATACAAAACAAATACACCGGGACAGTTTCAGAGTCTATTTCAGAGCCAAGGTGACACAACTGTATATATAATGAAAAAACATGTGTGAATTTCTGTGTACCTGCTCAGTGCATGGCTGCCTTGCAGGATTACAAGCAGAGAAATAGCAATTATATCAGTGAGTCCAGAGAAGACTTCCCACAGGGGAAGTTATCCAAGATGCAACCCTCCCCCAATTTCCCTTACAGGATTGTAACCATCCACTACTAAGCCAAAAGGGATCAGAAATTGTGGCTGGAAAACAGCACTGCAACTCGCTCTCCAGCCCTGAGTCTGTACTCTGGGCAACTGCTGTACATGCACTCATGTGAGAGGCAGATTTGCTACCTCAGGTAATCCTGAGGGTCTATAATGCAGTGCAGGAAGAGGGGTGGAGCAATAAGCATGTAGGTCTGGTGTTTTGAAGAGCTACAGGGGCAGCTTAACCTGGCAAATACTCCATCTATTTCCCTTACTAATATATGACCCCTAAGAAAAGGATGGATTCTGGGCTTTGTTGTAGCATGTGTGTTTGTTTATAGCAATTTAGGAAAGGCAACTCCTTACAAGGCCAGACTTCTTTCTGTCTGGTGTGTGTCTCAGGCAGAATTTCATCCTTTGCAGGCTGCATCAGCAGGGTGAGAATCTTGCTGTCACCTACATCAATGAGTCCAGGCTAGCATGGGGTTCTTTTGTGGACTGTGGTCCTGCTAGAAAAGAGGGTTCACTTTGATGCTTAGCCATTGAGGAACCTGAGCACTGAGAACTAGGGGTGCTGTTGTGTTATCTAGCTGTCTTTTTAAATGTGAATTCTATAGGGTAAGAAAAATTAAGGAGGTACGAAGAGGTTTCTGTAATTAAAGATAGATCAGGACATGGAAACAGGTGGTTAGGAGAAGGTTGGGACTGCTTTGCCTCTAGCGCAGCAGTGTTGCATTAAGCAACATGCACTGGTTTGGTTTAGCAAACAGCTCAGATCTCCCCTGACAACAGGGGACAGTAGCACAGGTATTTATCTGCATTATTAATGCAAGATTCCCAGTGACTGTAACACAGCACATTAACCTGCCCATTCTGCCAGCGCAGAGGTGAGGCAATCTGTGTTTCTAACTGCATTTTCATCCTGGCTCATGCTAACAAGACAGCTGGGCAGCTTAAATAAATGCCCCCTATGCTTTGAAGCAGACCTTCTGTTTAATTGCCCTGCAGCATTTAGCTGCCTTCCAGCTCCCACTGAAAATCAGAATTTGTCTGTCAGGTTCACCATAAAAGCACCACATCTGTGAGAGTGAGATTGGAGACACCCTTGCATTCTCTTTGCACTTGCTCTCTCCTCTTGGTATTTTGCCTACAGATGAAAAGGTAAGATGCTCTTTCTAGCTCTTTGAGTTGTTCTGAGTGATGTCTTAATCCAGCTTGTTTGCTCTGGTTCTTAAAGAGAAAATCCTAGGAAAAAAACAAAGACCCCATGGTTTAGGGAAAAAGCAAATGACCCCATGCAGAGCTGTGTGTTGCTGTTTTGAAGTTCTAGTAGTTTTGAAGAAGAACTTCAAATGCCTTTTTTAATAGATTTAGCTGTCAGTCTGGTTTTCCTTTTTTCCTGATAGTTGCCAATAAAATAGTATTTCTAGCATTATGCCTTCAGCAAGTCAGCTTCCCAGTGCCTCCTAAATCAGTCCTCAAGGAACAGTTTATTGTCTTTAATAGCCAGTAGAAAGACCTGCTTTTTGAAAACTGCATGAAAAGAAGGTCCCTGTGCTGCCTGCCTCTTTCCAGGGAATGGAACTGAAAACATGTTCCCAGGCTACAACAGAGAGGAATCTTGGAAAGGCAGGATTGGCTGGTGAGTGCATGAGCAGGATTTTTTCAATTAACAGAATGAAGGCATCTCTCAAGTCCAGGATGCTGGGCTGCTGTGATGGCAGCGTTTTCACTGACTCAAAATTCTCCACACATGTATCTCAGTCTGAAAGAAAAGGGGAAGGGAAGAGCCCAGGCAGGCAAGGCTTGTCATGGCTGGCTGGGGACAGCCCCGGCCACAGCACCTTGCCACCCCTGGAAAAACTATGCTTGTGCTGTTTTGATTTTCTTCTTAAATATGTCATCCAGAAGTGTTACCAACCTTTCTAGTTGGGCCAGCAGCATGTCCATCTTCAGAGCCATCAGAAATTGGCTCTGTTGGACATGGTGGAAGCTTCTAGCAGCTTCTCACAGAAGCCACCTCTGTGGCTGCCTCCCTGCTACCAAAAGCCAGGCTGTGCCAAATCAACACACTGGTCAAGCAGAAAATCACCTGGATGAGGGAGTATGAGCCCTTGGGATTAAGCATCAAAGTGGTTCTCCCTGTGAACAGATGGAAATCAGGTGCAGCCAAGGGCTGAGGTGCAGGAAAGACTGGGATGAGGTTGAGTGAAAAGCTGTGGCTGTAACTCTGTGACAGTATTTCTCAAATGTAAGCACAGGCCTGGTTTTCTGGCAGTCAGTATCCCAGGGAACTCTGTTTTTAAGCATGTCTTCATGCTGCCCAGAGAGAAAGGGACAGTCTGAAAAAGCTGCACTAGAAATGCTGCAAATCCCTTTTCCCATTTTGTGGGAAAGGGCAGGGGAAAATGACTGAATAACTTAATTAGAGAATGCTCTGACTTGTGCAACATCCCAAAGCCATGTCTTGTAACACAAACACAAGGATGAAAGAAGACCCTCAAAAATACGACAGTGAAGGAGAATGAATGAGAACAGTCTGCAGCCACTGGGCTGGTGGACTCAATGAAACTTGGTCTCAATGTTCTCGGGACTTAAACTACCCTCCCAGTGACAGCCTTGCCTTGTGACCTGTGCAGGATCAAGGAGGGAAAGGGGGACAAGCTAAAGAAACCTCAGTCTGCCTCTCTGCCCCTCGGTCCTTAGACCAGCATCCCCTGCTCTACTGACAGCCTTTTTATTTCCCTGCTATGCCATGAAGTATCAGCACAATATTCTCCAGTGTTTTTTCTTTCTTTGGCAAATTTCAGCCAGCCTGAAGCAGTATGCAAACACTTGTGGAAGTGTCTGTCTTGAGCTGTTCAGGGCTGTTGCTGGTCCTGTGAGGCCACCGTCTGGCCCAAGTTCTGTTCATTTTGACATCTTCATTGCAAGGAAACCAGCTGTGAGGAGGGGCCAGTGCCCCTAGCCCAGGATGCCAACCTGGCAGCAGACAGCCCCGGCTGGGCAGCTGGTGTTGTGCCAGGCTTAGGAGCTGTGGGCAGGAGCCAGCCCCTCAGATGGTGGGCTGTGAATAGGAGGGTAGGGGAGCTAGTGAGGAATCAAAGGGAAGTGTCCTACTGATTGATGGCCTCATTTGCACATGAAACTGGGACCTCTCAGCCCTGCAGGCCCTGCACATGTGTCTCAGCTGCTATAATCAGGGAGGAGATAAGCAAAGAGGGAATAACTTGCTTCCAGCTCAGGACACCATAATGGTTTTCATCTAAGTATCCTAGGATTGAATCTTGATGGCCTTTACAGTTCCTAAGTGTTGGCTGCCTTATTTTTTTTTTCTTTTTTAATTGCAGGTGAGACAGAGCACCCATGAGTATGGAAACTTCCTCCACCTTCTCTTCTTTCCTTTTCCTGTGCGTGCTGGTTCTTTCTGACATCAGTCTTGCAGTCTCCCTGAACCCTGGCACAAAGCTCAAAAATGTCCCAGAGAACAACCACCTTCAAAACCAAGAGATGTGGCTGCAGCAGCCCAGAACTGGGCGCCATCACAGGCAAGGCTTGGCCAAGAAGGAGAGGGTCCATGCCATGCCATCAAGAGGGCAGCTGGCTGGGGAAGACACCCTCAAGATGGGCAGTGGAGCTTCAGCTGTGGAAGAGCTGGTGGCAGAGGGACAGCCAGCAGCCCTGACACAGAATAAGAACGTGTTCCTGGGCTTTGAATTGTCGTATCCTGAGAGGGAAAACCAGTCCCCAGGCTCTGAGAAAGGAAAGAAGCAGAACCGAGAGCATCGTCGACACAGCCGCAGGGACAGGCTCAAACACCACCGAGGTATTTGAGCTCCAAGGGAACCTGGGGCTGTTGTGCCACTGGAAATGAGCAGCTCTTGTGTGAGGGCAAGGAGACACAGCTGTGGTAGAGCCACATGGGTGTGTGGAGGGTGTGGAGTGTGTTCCTGCTCTGGGGAGAAATCTGCCAAAGAAAAGAGGCACAAGAAAAAAGGGGAACTGCAAAGAATTTTAGTGCTGACTGCAATTTTGTAAAAATGACCTGGTTTGTCTTACAGAGGGAGCTCTGAAAGTCCATAAGATTTGAAGAGCTGTTTTGGGTGGCCTGCTTTATTTTTTTCTTTTCTGCAAATGGCCCAGTTTAGGAACAAGTATGTCCAAGCCATGCTCAATCTCTCCTCTGACTTCAAAAAATGATGAGAATCAGAAAAAAACACAACTCCCTTATTTTGCTTTGAAGACTAGTTTCTTCTCACCAGAGCTTGTATTCTTCTATGTTTATGCTGAACAACCAAAAAAAAATATCAGATTTTGCATATGTGAAATTGCACTGATAACTTGAAAATGTTGCTTGATTTTGACAGGGACTGCTTTCCTTTGCAGGTCAAGTTGTGGGTGTGTGTCTCTGTGGTATGAGCTCAGTGTGGTAAACCTTGAGTTCTGTTAAAGCGAGGCAATTTGAGTCAATCTACACTATGTGACAAGCTGAGTGTCACGTCCTTGAGTTCCATCTATCACTCCTCCCTGCCTCAGTAAGAAGAGCTCTATTGTTTTTTCAGGGGACCGACTAAACAGCTTGTGTTAGCAATATAGAAGAGTATGCAACAAAGCTGGTTTGAAGCAATATTTGCAGACTACAAACGGCTTATTTCTTGAGGTTAACTTACGGTCTATATTTAAATAAATACTTATGAAGAAGAGGGATATATCTGTGAAGATAATTTCAAGTTAGGTAAGTCCTGACTTGAGCTAAATTGAAATAACTCACTACTAAAATCAAATAAGAATGTATTCACAGGTATTTGCAACAGCTTAATCCATTGGTTTAAAAATAGTTAAGCAGGTGCATTTTGTACTCTTGAGACCAGAAAAAGACATGTTTTGCTTCTTAAATAAGAGACAGACATATCTTAAGGAAGGTGTGATTATGTATGTCTTAAGCATGCAAAAATCAAGCTGCATATACTCTGGACCTGATTTATACATTTATCATTGTAATAGCTCATTACTATTTTACAGTGGCCTAAACAGTGGCTCAGGGTCATGGAACAGTGGTCGGCGACTGGACGAAACATGAATTCCTTTGACTCCAATCTGTCACACAGAGAAAAGGGATGAGAAAGGTAATGCCACTGTACCTGTTGCCCTCTGCAGGGAAGACTCCTGATGCTGGGCCAAGCTCCCTCTACAAGAAACCCAAAAGCTTTGAAGAACAGTTTCAAAGTCTTCAGGCGGAGGAAGCTACAAGTCTGGCTCCCACCATGCTCCTCATTTCTGCATTGGACACAGCAGTTTCCACAGAAGAGCCTCCTGTTCTTCCAGCCACTTCACCACGGTCACAGGTAAAGAGACAGCTGGGAAATGTTCTGTACCTCCAAGCCTTGCCTCTCCCTCAGCTCTCCAGCTTCACTGAGTTTCAAGGACCCGAGACACAGTAGGAGCCCTTGGCTGAAGAGCCGGGATGTCCTAATGCTCATTGCTCACCTTTTGTTCTCACACAGAGGCAATGGAAACTTCCCTCTTGGCTTCAGCCTCAACAAGGGAAAGCTCTTCACTTTTGAAAATGAGATGCCAGGAATCCCCAGTGGATAAGACAGGAGAGGAGGAGGGGGAATCATAAAGCCTTTTTAATGTATAAAAGCATTATGAAAATTCACAAAGACTTCAGTGTCTCTGCAGAAGTGTAATGTGTTGTCTGTCTGGTTTGTTTGTGGTTTGCAGGCCCGCCTCAGGCAAGATGGGGATGTGATGCCCACCTTGGATATGGCACTCTTTGACTGGACCGATTACGAGGATCTCAAACCAGAAATGTGGCCAGCTGCTAAAAAGAAAGGTGCTAAACCTCCCTGTCCTCTTTCCCAACAGTCATCCTGTAAGGCTTGTCTACAGCTAGTATTCATAGATGTGCTGAAGGACATGAGATCATAGTGGTGGGGAAGGAGAGAAGCAGCTTCATGCCGATTGAGTTTCATGCTCAGTTTCAGAATGTTTCTCATTTTGGATACATATTTGGAGGGCAGAGAAGAAATGATAAAAGGAGAGTTGAGAAATAGGGAGGAGATTAAACTATGAAGGTTTAGAGTTCAAGCTCTTGAAATTTGAGGCTGTTTTTACCCTGCAACAATATACTCTCCAAAATGAAAGCACTAGACTGAAATTTTCTATCAGCATCTTTTTTTTTCCATAGAAAAACGCCGCAGTAAGAGCCCCAACGGTGGAAATGAAACCGTGACAGCTGAAGGAGAGCCATGTGATCACCACCTTGACTGCCTCCCAGGTCAGGATCAGCTTGGCAGGGTCATTTCTCTGAACATGAGATGTTTGAAATCTAGCCCAGGTTTTAAGACATGCATCCTGGTTTCTGCTACTGATAGGAAGTGATAGGGAAGGGCAGAGGCTCTCTAGACAGATTGTGGGACCAGGTGATGTCTGTACGATGGAGCTGTCATGGGTGTCAGTAGCCCTACAGGTAAGGGGATACCTGAACTGTGCTGACCCCTGGTCCTGTGTTGCAGGCTCTTGCTGTGACTTGCGTGAACACCTCTGCAAACCACACAATCGAGGCCTTAACAACAAGTGTTATGATGACTGTATGTGCACTGAAGGTGAGTCCAGCTCTTTGCTCCTTGTCTTAGTTTAAAAGACAGGTGTCTGCCAAGGAAGGCGTGAACCTCCCTTGGAATGGAAAATATGACTCCCTTCCCTCTGAATTACTGTAACTTGGAAAGTACGGGGTGTTCAGGCCAAGATCTGTGAAAAGGAATAGCAGTTCTTGACTAGTATTTCTATGTCTGAGAAGACGAACGGTCAGCAGTGAGCGCAGAGCGGCGGCGCCAGCCGCGCGCGGGCCCAGCCCTGCCCCTCGCTGCAGTTCCGGGCACAGCCAGCAGGGGCGCTGGGGGCTCCCGGCCGGGCCGCCCAGGGGCGATGATTCCCCCGCGCCGGCAGGGGGCGCTGTGGCGCGGGCTCTCTCCACACGGCGATGGCGGCGCCGCCGGCGGCACAGGGAGAAAAGGGGCTGGGGCTGCAAACTCACGGGGGGCAGCTGGGCCCGGTGCCCCTCTGCATGGCAACATGGACTGCAGCAGGAACCTCGGAGCAGCGGGCTGGAACGGCAGGGGCAGGCACACCAGGGGTGGCAAATCGAATTGTAGCACTAAGGCCCAAGCAGTGGCAGAAGCAGCAGCAGCAGGGGGTCCTGGTGGACGCTGGGTGTTGGCCTAAAGTGCAGCAAAATGCCCAAAGCAGTGGCAAGAGACTGGAGGGGCTGGATGGAGGATCACTCCTTGGCACAGATCACTGGTGAGGAGTCCTTGGTCCTGGCACAGCTCTGGGCTCCCAAGCGGCAGAGGAGCAAGCTGGCAAGCCCTAGTCACAGTGCTGAAGAAAAAAAAAAAAAACAAAAAACCCAACCAAACAAAAAACCAAAACAACCCAAAAAACTAGGAGGGAAAAAAAGAAAAAGGAAAAAAAACCACAGGGCAACAGGATCTCAGTTCAGACCCACTGTACCGTGTGGTCACGGAGCCAATCACCCCCACTGGAAGGAACTGCAGCCCCTGGTCCTCAACCCCCACCGTATTCCAGGCTGCTCCTCACCCATCAGGATATCCTTGGAGCTGGGAGAGGGAGTGGCCATTCTGGACACAAAACAAAAACAAAAGCAAATGTGGTTATGGGATATAAACCATTGCCAAGACTTTCCCCAACTTTATAGCGTCGACTTGGAGTTGTGGTTTGTATGTGAAAGCAGGAGCCAAGCTCTCCTGCTCTTAGCCTCTCTCTGCCACTGACTCACAGTGTGACTATTGAGTTTTCTAGGATATCTTGTTTTCTCTCTTGAAAACAAAGATCCTGATGTCTGCCAACCTAACAGAAGAAGCCACAATATATTAACATTTCAGCAGTGGTACTTTCAAGTATCACAGACTATGAAAACACTTGCATGACCTTGTGCCTAACATGACTTGCCCAAGTTAATTTCACCTGAGCTTGTAGCAATTTAGTAGATGTGGAAAGGACTCAGGCTTTTTGTTTCTTATTTTTGAAGAATCCATAGCAGCCCTTACTAGGCAGATGCATTATGAAGGTGTTGCACTCTTCTAGTCTAAACACGTTCAGGTTCAGCTCTAGGCACTGAGTCTTGCCTACCAGAACAAAACTCTGTTTGCCAAGTTTTGTGACCTGCATTAGGTACCCAGTGATTTGACCAGGCCGTTCACCTACTTTTTACCCAGTTAAATGGGCAGCTTTCCTGGAATTGCAATGTTAAATTATAGTCTTCACCTTGGGTATGTTGTGTAGTACTGCAAAGTCCTAATCAGAGATGACCTTCTGATGGATTAGCCTAGAAATGTATTTCTGCAATCCCTAATGAGGCTGCCCCAGGCCCCACTTTATCCTTAAGCTAGTTTTAAGTTGATAGCAAATGTGCATCCTGTGTAGCATAAAAAAGATCCCTAGAGATGGAAGATCCAGGTAAGATAGACAAGAGGCTTAAAAGCAGAGCTCTGATCTTGCATGCTCCCCTTCTAGGAGGCCAGATTGCCCTGGGGTGATTGGTAATGAGGGGCACAAACACAACTTTTTAAGGTAGCTGGTCTTCAATGTAGCCCAGGGGCATAATTCCAAAAGACTGTTCTGTGACATCATCTGGGTCTCCAGTGTACAACCAAGGACAGTTTTGTGCTGTCTTATTACAAAAGCTATAAAACCTCTGCTGCCTGCTCTGGAAGTTAAAAGAGCTGCTGTTTCTAGAATGATCAAATCAGCTCCTGCCAACCCCAATGATGAGATCTTGCACTACTGAAAAGCAGGGTTTTCATGAGAATTATTTACCCATAGGCTGTACCCTGTCTGGCCCAACTAGTTATGCATTCTGGTGTAACAAAGTCAGACAAGAAACACCATAAAATCAACCTCTTGGGGCCAGAAACCAAGTAGTTACCATGACCAGAGGCTCCCATTACCTTCCACTGCCATGGGAAAATATGTACTCATGGTTTTTACAAATCAAATTACTTTTTTCCCCTTCATAATCATCTATGCTATATTAGCTAGCTTCTTTCAGACCCTGCACATTGAGCATCTAAAACAGAGAAATTAAAGGAGATGAGCAGTGGGCTTTGGATCAGACCTCCCAGTAATAACACTTCAAAGTTTCTTCCCTTCTTTCTTGAAGCTTCAGGGAAACAAATAGCAAGGGGAGGTCCCTAGTCATTGCTGCTGCACATTAAGTCTATAGTAATTTCTCAATGGAGAGATTACTTAGACAGTAATGGGAAGTAATAGCAGGAGACCAAGCAGGGCTTCCATAAAATCACTGGAAACAATTAGAATAATTCATTGGTATTTCAAGAAGCCTGTGAAACCTGCCTGAACAATCCCAAACCAGAACAGTGAGCCAAACAGGATGCCAGTGCCCAGAAAGCAATATGCCTTGTCTGTGTGAGGCATTTCTCTGCCACCCTATTTGACAGAGTACTGGAACTGTCCCCAGTGCAGCAGTATCTGAGGCAGAGAGATTTGGTGTTACTGCTGTAGTGAGCCCTGGTCCCTCCTCACTTCTCCATGTCTTTTCCACAGGGCTACGCTGTTATGCCAAATTCCACCGGAACCGAAGAGTGACCCGGAGGAAAGGGCGCTGTGTGGAGCCTGAATCAGCCAATGGAGAACAGGGATCTTTCATTAATGTTTAGGAGGGTGGCACTCCTGCCTGTATGGTCAAGAGCTGGGATCAGACTGTTTATACCTAGCAATGGGAATTAGAGGGAAAAGTTGAGCAAATGATGGAAGCTGCAGGCTCTGAACATGCCAGGTCCCAGCTAGACTGAAACTCATGTTCATTATAAATACAGTGGCACCAGCCTTTTCCATAGCAGGACTGCACTCCCCATCCCTTCCCTCAGCACATTCCTGCCACTGAATTGAGTCCCTCTCTCCTAGTTAGTAAGCAATGATCATGACTCCCATTCTGATGGCCTGGCAGGAAAAGGCTCTGCAGTTTCATCTCCTCCTCTCAAGAGAGGAAAGATGTAGAAGATCCTTCAGGGCAAAGGGGATATGAGCTTAAACTTTACCCCTTAATAATTGCTTGAGAATAAAGGTAGATAGATCCTCCTTAAGGACTGGAACTTCCTAGAGGAGAGGAGATTTGTAGCATCCAGGTAGAATCAAAGATGGGAAATGGATCAGCAGGAAGCTGCCTGCCTAGGTGAGAGAGGACCCTCTGGCAGACCTCTTGCTCTCTCCCTTTTTCACTGCTCCAGACATATTCCCTAGCTGTTACACACTACCACTTCCTACGTGTCATCTTTGGGACCTTCCAGTCCCACTCCAATCCTTCCTTCCTTTTCTTGCTTTCAGAGAACCCCCTGGTTTCTGCAAGGATGGAGCAAGACATCCCAGCCTGTAGCTCTCACTCATTTAGCTATCCTGCCAGCTCTGTTATTTTTAATGATTATTTTTAGAAGCTTTCTGGGGAAGTGATAGTTTTCCTAGTGAGCCTGAAATAAAGTTTTTGGTAACAGGAGATAGGGACAGGCTGCTCCATTGTAGTAAAACCTGTGACATGTTGCATGTGTGTTTCCGTGATATGTAAATAAAGATATGATGGATATCCTTTGTGTAACTCTTCTGCTTTTTTGACTGCACCCAAGGATGTGGAGGAGCTAGAAAAGCCTATAAGGAAGTTGATCAGCAGGTAACACGGATGACTTGAGGTAATAACACAGAACAGTTGTGCCACTGGTAGAAAAATTTCTCTGCCCAAGGTTGCCTGTATTCTTACTCAAATTGGAGATAACTGTTTCTGCCTAGTGTAGCCAGACAGCTTCTTTATATTAATACTTAATTACAGGCTTCAATGATATATTGGAGCAACAAAGGCTACTTGTGTTAACCTGGAGTAGTGGTAGCTGGTGAAGATGTTCTTTGCTACTGCTAACACCCCAATACCCTGACTTCTGTGGGGAGGCAGCTATGAAGTCTTCTATATCCAAGAGCCTGGAAATGTGTAGTACTTTCTTTAGGAACAGAAACATTAATTGTGGTGCTGTGGGCAGATTCCTCTTTACACAGCTTCCCTAAACCCCTTGTGTTCTATTTAGTTAGTCACGTCCAATTTGCAATCCTGTTTATGCTGTGGTGCCACTTTGCATTGTGTATTCACTCAAAGACTATGAGCTTTACATCTCTTTTTTAGTGCCCACTCAGGCCACAGAGAGATGCTGTGAACACAATGTCACTTCTGACCTGTGCACACCTGCTAAAGGAGGAATTTGTATGGGAGCACTTAGGCAAAACCTACCACAGGGTTGGATGTAGCTGTTCAGATTTCTGTCTACAGCATGACAGTCTTAGCACAAAAGACAGAAGTAAAGAAAGGTGGTTTGCCTTCAGCTCGATGCCACAGCAGCAAGGATTCAATTTGTTAACCCAGGGAGAGCAATGCAGCCCCTCCTTCAGCCCAGATGCAGAATAGTGGGTGGTGCTGCCAGTGCCATTGTCAGTGGAAGCATAAAGGGAAAAAAGGCTCCTAATTGATCACATTCAATTGCAGAGCTCTCACCCTCTGGTCTGTGTGACACTGATGAGAACCACATGCACAGGCACTATCAAAACCAGGTTTGATATCACACTGCTTTTTAGTGTAGGAGCTAAGATCTGCGGGGAACAGTGCAACTGAAAGCCAGCAGAAAATTTTGCAGGCGTCTATCCTTGGTGATGCAGGTATTCCTTGCCTGTTAACTACAAATGGGATCCTTGTAGGATCATGGACAGTATTTGAGGCAAGACTGTGTTGCAAATTGTGTGAAATACAAGGAAGTCTGAATTTTGTCAGAGCTTTTAGACTAAAAGGAGACTTACTCCTTCAGTTCTTGCTTTTTCAGCCTTCGGTCTGCTATTAACTCTGAATATAAAGAACAGATTATTTTTAATTGATGGGATTAGTTAAGGTCAGTGAAAATTCAGTTAACTATTATCAGTCAAGTCAGGGATTACTGGATTGATTGCTCACATTGGAGTTTCAGAAAGAGAGCCTGTGACCAAGTGTCACTGCTGCTGAGTGAAGCTGTGGTGTTGCAGAGGTGGAGCGGGAAGGGTGAGCAGTGGTACAGGCACATGCTGCATAGCCACAGCAGCATGACAAGAATCAGCCTGAATTATAGATCAGCCACATCAACTACTGACTTCATAATCGCAGTGCCAAGGAAAGCTGTTGAGTAAATAAAGTGCAAAGGTGTGGAATGCAAGAGCAGCCTGTGATATAAAACCCCAGGGCAACATTTGTACAAGTACAACCCATTTGTGAGCACAGCAAAGCTTTTTAGTGCCACTCTGTGCTGTCTCAAAGACATGACAGCAGCTGCAGAGCATCACCATCATGGGTTGCTTTTAGCAGCTTTCCCCTTCCTTCCCAGTATTTCGTAGTCACATCAGTGATAGTTTTGCCTTTGGAGGCATTAGGTCTGAACAAGGGAGAGATACAAATGTCAAGCAAGACTTGATCTATGTTCTTCTCAAGTGATTGTTTAAGAAACTCAAATTAAGAATTCACACAAGCTCAGCTTCTTTACTGCCCTCAGAGAATTTAAGTCAGAGCTCTTGCAAGATTGTCTATCGTCTTGAAAGGACTTTGGACCAGGCCCAAACCAGCCATGGCAGGGCTCTGTGCAAGAATTTCTAAAGTAAATCACAGAGCATGCGTGCAAGAAAGATGAGTGACAAAGTCCCACCTAAAATCCTGTTCTACAGCTCTGCTGTTAGTAGCCTCAGAATCCAAGGGTTATGCATCACTTTAAACTGCTTCTCCAAGGGTGAGAATCATTAAACATGGAAAAGAGAGAACAGCATGCTGATTTGACATAATCATTTCAGCGGCTGCCTGCTCTGCAAATGCTGTTGAGTTTTGGAGATGTTGCTGATAGTTGCCAAAATTATGACTGCTAGAGAGGCAAGGAGTGGAAGCACAAATTAAAACACTTGGGAATCATTCTGTCTCAGGTCTGTAATAGTCTGCATTCATTGTCGCTTGGAGGTGTTTTATTGAAACCCTCTCTCTTCCCTCCCTCCCCCAGTAATTACCCTGTTGTAAATTCACAGTGTGTGAAAGTGCTTCAATTTGAAACCCATGCTACACCAAATTATTCACATCCATGCCAGTCATTCTCTGCTACATGAAGCCTGGAAAAAACATTGCTTTCGTATTTTTTATCAGAAAAAAAAACCCAAGGGCTGTTGTTTTCTTGGAATGTTCTGAGTGAGCATATGTACTCCATAAAACCACTTCTGGTGTGTCAGTTCATTTTCTGGAGTGTCAGTGAATCTTGAAGAGTGGTCTCTTAATGATATCTCAAAGCTTTAGTTAGATTTTAGAAAATCAGAGGAGCAGCTTTTTGCTGCTGAGATAGGGAAGGACTTCCAAGTGCATTTGTCAAGACACCACATTAATGTGACCCTCACCACTGCCCAGATCACCTTGCCATAGTCTGTTTTGTAGTGCAATTGCAGGAGGAGGCTTTCCACCAGCATTACAAAATGCCTTCAATTTTCCTTCCAATCCAGATAATGATTCTGTTTGCTGATTTCCCACTGGGATTTAAAAGGGATTTTGTAGAGCCAGGCAACTTCTATATGCCCTTCCTCACTACTTATTCAGAAAGGCTCTGTGGCTAATATATATGTATGTGTGCTGAGCTGGTGCCTTCACTGCTCTCAACTCCATAGCCAGGGGCAAAACTCAGAGATACTGGTGTCAGCTGCAGCCTTTAGTTATCTTCAGACTAAACCCCTAGAGAGGGGAAGAAGAGCAGAACTGTGAAGGGTGAGCTTGTCTCCACCTCCATGGGCCAGATAAGGACAGCAGGAGCAATTGTATTAACTCATTCACTTCCCTATGGAATTGCTATCACCTTATCAAGGGCACCAAGGGTACAATGTCCTGAAAATGCAAAGGAAAGCACTTCTGCCTTATTAGCCCCACTTCTATGCTATCAGGAGGGGATCCAGCTGTGTATTAGTCTTTTACTCAGTCTGCACAAGGCAAACCAATAGATTTTTAAAAATAATAGATTTTGCAAAAAGCAGCTAATTGCTGGGTATTGGTCACAGTGAGCTGAACTCACCTGGAGCAGTCTTCTAGATACAAAAATCTCTGTATCCAGTCTCCTGGGTCATCTGCTTCTCCCTGCAGGTCTTATTTAACTTGCTGCTTATCTTTCTCACCATGTTGTGTTGCTTTATCAAACCTGGGGAAAGGAAGAGAGACAGTGGGTTACACAGAGAGGCAATTTACAAGGTACAAGCAGCACAAAGAAGAAATAAAAAACAAGCAACCCTGAGATCACATAGGTGTGAGAGACATACAAACGCCTAATGTCGGTCATAGCTCTCACTGTTTTCGTATCTATGAGATCATTAAGACATTTCTAAGTCCCTTGAGTCCATGACATGCAAGCCCAGGATATAATAAGTAGGGATGAATTAAGTGCACGATACACTGATGAACAAAATGAAATAAAGTCCTTTTATTGTACAAGGGGAAATACTTTGCGTTAAACAGTGGACACATCAATTCAAATTATGGCTCATGCTGCATAAATGATAATGAGACTCTGTCTCAGGCTGAGTGAGAATGCTGAAGAGAGCAAAGACTCCCACGTGCTGCTGCATCCAAACAGAGCTTATCGTTCAGCTGGGACAGTGGAATTTGTCTTCAAAACAAACAGCTCTCCTTTGATAGATACCTGTCTTGGCAGAAGGGCATCCTAGTGCACTTCACACACAGCACTGAGCCAGCAATATGGCTATTCAATTTATCTTCCCATCTCAAGTGTCATATATTTTTGTCATTTACGTTGAAATCCAGTCATTCCTTGACATTACTGGAACCACAAGCACTGATCTCATTTGATACCACTCCCTCTGTAGATAGAGGCAGGACTTCTCTGCAAGACATAATAGTGGAAGTGAAGTCACAGCTCGTGTGTCATGTGGCAATAGATATATTTCAATCTTTCATTTGAAAGTGACACATTCAGAGATTCCTGAGGGGACTTTCACAGCCTTTTTGGGTTTTTTACTGTTGTTCTGAGTTATGCAGCCAGTCAGTTTTAACCTGATGCTTCCTAGCATTTTCTAGGTCATTTCATTTTGGCATTTAATGCTTTGCCTTGGGAAATTTTGAAGTATGCTGCATACAAGCAGTCAATAGCACTCCGGACATGGTCAAGGACAGGCTGGATAGCACAACATTTGTGACTTGTTTGAGAATGTCTGATGGTAGGTTCAGCATTGCACAATTCTCACTGCTTGAACTGGAAATGAGACTGAAGGATGACTCATGCATTTCCACATCCAGCTTCTGCAATGAACCTCTGACTCTGCATTTCTTAGAGGCTCCATCTTTTCTGTAATAAGGAATAATGACAAGAAAGCAACTGACCTAGTAAGACATTGCAGTCTTACACTGTAGACAGCACACATTAGGCAAGGATGGGAGGGTTTGAGAAGTGTCTTCATGGGGAGAAGGCTGCTGGTATGAACTGGACAGGAAATGATAAGTTATAGCTGAACTGTGTGGTGTTGAATTGGTCGCTTACCAACTCCTCTAGCTCTAAAATGAAAGCAGCTTTCTTCTGGAATAAGAAATGAAAACTTGTTATTTGTATCAGGTTTTCAGGCAAAGGGTTCAGTCATCTAGTTCTAGGGAAAAATCCAGGGGAAAAGGAAGCAACTAAGTACCTGCCAGCCATCCTAGCTATCTGGCTCAACCCCTAAGACTGACCTTGACTTAGCTGTTGGGTGACATAGCTGAGTGAGCACAGTTAGCACCTTAAAATAACCTTTTTATTAATGTCTATCAACAGTTTCTGTCACTCCTCACTCTTTGGTCACACACTGATATAAGCACAAAAACTCTTCCTGCAGAAAGCTGCTAAGCCCTTCACACACAATAGCTTTCCCAGACACTGATTACAGTCAAAGTATAATGTCCAGCCTTGTCTCACTACATTGCATGTGCAAGCAGCAGGAAGAGTTTGGCTGGGTTTTTGGAGCCAACAAACTGATCTGTGCACACTTCGGCTGGACATTTGCAGCCAAGAAACTGATCTGTGCATATTTTTAACTTAGTGATGGCTTTGGAAACAAAGTCACAAAATTGTTAGGGTTGGAAGGGGCCTCTGGAGACTCCAACTCCCTGCCGCCCCTCCTCCTGCCAAGGCAGGGTCACCTGGAGCAGGTGACACAGGAACAGGTCCAGCTGGGTTTGCAGTGTCTCCAGAGAGACTCCGTAGCCACCTCGGAGTAGCCTGTCCCAGTGCTCTGCCACCCTCGCCATAAAGTTGTTCTTTCCCACGTTGAGCTGGAACTTCTGGTGGTTTAGTTTATGCCAAGTGACTGGGCACCACTGAGGAGAGTCTGACACCATCCCCGTGGCACCCACCTTTGAGGCATTCACGAGACAAAAGCCGTGTGGCTCACATCAGGCAGGCAGAACACCCGGACTGCCTCCTCCACTGGAACGCGTNCCGGCTCCCACTGACCAGCTCCCATCCACCAGCTCCCCCTGACCAGCTCCGGGTCAGCGAACTCCAACAAGGGCCCCTCAGCTGCGGCCCTGCATCCCCAGAACCGCCGAGCGCCGAGGCCCGAGCGGGGCCGAGCGTGGCCGAGCAGAGCTGAGCTGGCCCGGGCAGGGCTGAGCGGGGCCGGGCAGGGCGGGGCCGGGGGCGGTGTCCCGGCTCCCCCCGCCCTTCGCAGTCCCCGGGCCCGGCCCTGCCCCACGTGAGCGGCCCCGCCGGCGGTGCCGGGGCTGCTGCGATGGAGCTGCCGGCCGTCAGCCTCAAGGTAGGGGCTTGTTCTGCCCCCGGGGCTCGGGAGCCGGGCCAGGGCAGCGGGAGGGCGGCTGGGGGCTGCCGGGGCGGGCTGAGCCGCGGGGACTTGGACCGGCCCTCCCTGTACCCCTGCTCTCCTCTCGCATGTTCTCCAGCCTGGTCCACGTTCTGGCTGAGGCCCTGCTCGGAGCTGCGGAGCCCTCTGAGGAGGAAAACCAGAAGTTCCTACTTTTCTTATCACATGGGCAAAGGCTGCAGAAGTTCTGAACGCCATGAATCCGAGTCGAGGGAGGTTTAGGTTGGATATCAGGAAAACGTTTTCCTTAGAGGGTGATCAGGCACTGAACAGGCTCCCCAGGGCAGTGGTCACAGCACCAAGCCTGTCTGAGTTCAAGGAGCATTGGGACAACGCTCTCAAGCACAGGCTGGAATTCTTGGCCTGTCTTGTACAGGGCCAGGAGTTGGTGATCCTGATGGGTCCCTTCCAACTCAGTGTATTCTATGATTCTTGGTTAAACCCACCAGGTAATGACTCCAAAGTTTGCTCTTACTTCAGGGATATTGCTAAAGTGGCCAAGGACTGAGCAGAGACAACAGCTGGCTATTAATGGAGGTTTCCAGCTCAGCTGACCAGAGCTAAGCCAAAATAAACACTGCACAAGATCCCAAGGAGACAAAGTTTTTGCTTGTCAAGCAAAGTATCTTAGAAAAATAAGCCCACTTCCTTGGGGGTTATCATCTGACCGATAACTGCAATTGCTTCTCTGCGGGGAGGGCAGGTTCCATTTGAGTGTACTTTGGAAATTTCAGGGAATATCTACCAGAGAAAGGAGATATAAGAGACTTAACCAGTTACATTACATTTTTCACTTTTGGAAGAAGCACTTACTTGCTGACAAGCCAGTGGATGTTAAAATCACACTTTGCTTTTGATGTTGGTGTTTGATTCTGATGTCTTCCGTGCTACCGGATGTGTTACATTTTCCTCTATTTTTTTTTTTTTGTCTTTCACATTTTCAGAGCCCTGAGATTTCTAGGTGTGTGCATCCTTTCCCAGCTTCTCTACTTCGTGATTTTATTTAATACAGCATGGCTCGGGTGCTTTCTTTGGTTAAAGCTTTGCCCAGAGAGTGAAAGCATCACAGATCACATCAGGGTTTTTTTTTTTGCTGGTGATTTGTTAAGCTGTGAGCAGTGGCCTAGGACCAGGCTGCCTATGGGTTGGATGGGAGAACAGTTTTATCTCAGCTACCTTTATTAATTCAGCTTTGTACAAGACAGCTTTCATGTGGCTATATTAAAGAAAAGATTGGTGTTCATATAATGATGAATACCCCTCTTACTAGTTCACCAAGAAAAGCAACTTCCCTTGTTAGAGGCAAGGAAGCAAATGGATTTTTCAAGGCCTGGCATGTGGATTATATTAGATTCTGGAAACTAGCTGATACTTTGCTCTGACAAGTTTGGACTAATGTGTGATTCCCAGGGCACCAGGAAGATTAAAAGATCTTGCCTTCTGCTTTGTTTTTTAAATTGGTTTGATTTTTTTTCCCATGCTAAAACAACAGTGAAAACTAAGGACATTTAATTAAAAAGTTTGCCAACACGAAATACATGTTCTACCACGGGAAATGAAGATAGGGGAGCTGAAAAACATTGACTTTTCAATTAATGCATCACAAAGACAAAAACAAAACTAAAATGTTGCTCTTCTTCTCTTTTTTCACACAACTATTCCCCAATCTCTTTCAAGTTAGGTGTGAGTTTGTCCTGGGTGAACTGTTTTCAGCATTAAGAAATTGCTTGTTGTCAAATCTGCTGTTTCTGCTCTGAGCTGCAAAGACAGGAATAGGGAGTTAATAGTTGTACCTACACTTCATACTGTTCCTAGTTAGGGCCTGATTCCCTGGAAAATACCACAAAGGTGAGGAAGATTCTTACTTAGAAGGGGCCTGGAAGTAACACACACTGCTGCTATTCATTGGCATGATCTGCTTACTGGTTCTGTGAGATTTTAAGGATGAGCCTCATGATACAAGTAGTTCCAAGAAAGCTGCATGACTGAGCTGTGTTTGTGCCAGAATGTAGCAGTATCTTAGCCTCGGTGGCTATTATTTTTCCTCTATAGAGCTATAAAACTAATGTAGCAGGGTTTGTCCTGGAGTGGGTGAGGAACATGCTCATTGAACAGGATCTACTGGCTCAGTTCTAACAACCATGCTCAGCAAAACACGGGGGAAGCAGCACAGCCATGCTTCTTCCATGACAGCTTGACACCTGTGATTATTGAAATAATCATGCAGAGCCTCGAAATACAACATTTGACTTTGATCAAGCCTGGACAATGCCCTACGGTCCATGTGCCTGGAAACACACATTTTGTGCCTAGGCATTTTTAAATGCTAAGTCATAGAATCAAGGAATAATAGAGATAGATGTCTGTATGCCATGTGATTAAAACTCCTGCTGAAAGCAAGGCAAACTGCAAAGTTAGATCAAATAGCTCAACTCAAAAATCAGCTGAGTTTTAAAATAAGAACAGAGCCATGACAGCCCCATTGGATAGCCTGTCCCGCTGCTTAAGCACTCTCATTATTATCACTGTGTTATAATAATGAGGCACATCCTCACAGGTGGCCACTCAGATTCATATTTTGGTTTTGTGTGTTCTCAGGTGAATGTCACTCATAGAGTAGGTGAGCTCACTCCAAAATAAAAAAAAAGTAAGTAAAATAGAAATTTAGATACAGCAAGAAAACAGTTGTAATTTGGAACTGTTTAATTTTTAACTTGGTCCAAATTCAACCTTATGCTAAGTTCTGTGCTGAAGAATGTTTAAAGGAGTTCCTATTCCAAAGAATTTCCCGTCTAATGAGACCCTGGCAGACCTAGGCTCTTTTTATGTTTGGCAATTAGTTCCATCACATGCTGGGATTTGCAAAGGACGTAGGAATTCTCCTTAGCTCTCCCCAGTTTCCAATGGGATGCTTTTAATTGCATGGCCATCCTTTTTCCCAGAAGAGATGGGGACAAAGGACCCACCTTTCTTATTTTCTGCTCTCCCCACTGGTTCAAGTCTTTTTCTCAAAAGAAGAAATGTATGTCTGTCTTAGCTACAGATTTAAGTCTTTGGACAGATGGAAAAATTTTTAATTCTTCTGCTGTTTTATCAGGAGACTGTCTGCAAATTAACTAATCTCCCACAGTAACTGTAGCTTTTCATTAACACTATATTTTCTATGCTAAAGCATACCAACACCACCAGCCCATTCCATAGTGTGCTGAAGAACTGTCAGGTACATTGGAGTAATAACTAAAAAGGGAATGTCTTGGTTTTATTTCAGCACTCTCTCATAGTATCAGCCCTAGTTTACCTGACTTTATGCTGATGACTAAACAGACTTCATAATTTAGTAACTGCAGTATTGATCTAGACAGCTTTAAAAAAACCCCACTCTGCCTAGTTACATTAACTGGTGAGCCTTGAGGGGTCTTGCAGGTATGTAACATGCAATTAAATACTACCTAATTAAGAATTTTCCTGATGTTGTGATAGTCCCTTGAGTAAACACTATTTGCATGTGTCCCTTCTTATCCAGTATTTTACTGATTAGCAGTTTTTCCATTGTGTCCTTCGTACAGTTTGAGAGAAGGGGAAGTGTTAGGGGTGATGAAGCATTTTGTAAGTTTTCATGAAGAACCAAAAAAATTAATAAAAGTCTGTCTAAACGGTGTTGGAAATTACAGCAAAGCCTAGTGAGTGCTCAGCAGCTGTGATGGGGTACTGCACTGAAGGAGCAGCTGGAAGTAAGTCATTTGCATTGTGGTGTCCTGGTAGAGCAGTGTGAGCCCCAGCAGCTGGGCCACCCCTGAGCTCTCCTGATTGTGCTTCACTTATGGCACAGCTTCAGTCTCTTCTCCAACAACTAGTTTTGTTTTCAGTGAGAGCATGGAGAGATGTTTTAAGTCAAGGAATCTAGCAGGGTGTCAGTAGATCTTAATTTCTTTTTTGTGTCTTAATGCTCCTATCTGCATACAGCTTTCCTGTGTCCATGGAGTAACTTAGACTTTTGGTACATACTCATTTCCCAATTTTCTTTTTTTCCTTTGGGGGAGAGTGTGCTTCAGAGGAGTTTTGGTAATGTGGGTTTGTTTTTTTTTTAATACCAAGGCCAGAAAAAAATGCCAATTTGAAGCCTTTCTCACAGCTAGGAAAAAATTAAAGCGTGCCTTGATCCCATGGATCCTCTGATATGCCTGGGCTTCAGCCTCTCTTTAGCGAGGCTGTTAATAGAGCCTGTCTTCCATATTCTTGTTTTCACAAATGTTGAGAGAACAAATATGAATGATCTCTCTTTGTTGGAGTAACCAGCAGCCTTTGGATGTGGAAAAAGCCTGAAGTGATATATTGTTGTTCCCATTTGCTCTCTGAATAAACATGGAGGGTATGTTTCCTTGGTTACAAAAATGGCAAGTGGTGGTAAAGAGAATCCTTCTATCACTTATTACAGTAAGATCATTTCTTCTTGGATTTGTCCCATTAAGCACAAGGACTGGGATCATTAGGGACACTTGCAAAATACAGAATTTGTGACAGTATTATCTTACTGCTACTCAGGGCACTGTTGGCATTTGGACCTGATGGCTTCACTGAGAGTGAAAAGAGCTGTGTGCTCTGGCAGGATCAGAGTTCACAGACTCCTGGAAGAAGCCTTCAGGTCTGTTAATACTTCAGTGAGGTTGGACCACTTCTCTGAACAGACTGGAAAGGTAAAAGAAGGATTTGCTGAGGACTGGAGTGAAATTCTGGGAACAGCAGGCATGGCTATCCTTGAGCTTTTTGGTGATGGGATGCCAGATTGGTCATGTATAAACTGTGCTAGCACAGCATGAATCAGATTGCCTGGCTTTCTATGCAAACTCTTCTGGAATTCCATAATTAATAACCTGTTTAGAAAAGGCTAAATGGTCCCCAAATCAGCTGTTGACAGAGATGACAAGAAGAAGGAATGACTACAGTGTAGCACCACAGGACATACTCAGCAACAGATGTGGAGAAAAATGGCTTTGTCTTCACTGTCTCAATAGCATCACCATCTTTCTGCACTGGTTTGTGGGTCCAGGCCACTCTTCCACCCATCCCTTGGGGACAAGATGGTGCTGTTTCACATTGATCCTCCCAGAGTTCTCCCAACATGCTGACCTGTCTTCCTGTTTTGTTTTTTTTCATAGGCTATCATTCTGGTACATTGGCTGCTTACAGTGTGGTGAGTGATTAGTTTCTGGCCTGAGGGAGAAGAGGGTATTCCTTCAAACTAGGAATGGGATACTCCCTGGGAATCAGCACTCCCTGTTTGTGCCTGTGTGCAAGAAGATACTAAATCTAGGAGTGAGGAGTTTGTATGGGAACAGGGATGAAACCAAACTGTTGCAGGCTTATTGTGAATGTGAGCTGGGTTTTTTTGTCTCATTTGACAGGGGATGCATGAATTACATGTTGCCAGTCTCCTATGCCTGGGGAAATTTCAGTGTCCTTGCAGTGGGAATCTGGGCCATTGTGCAGCGAGATTCCCTTGATGCCATAACAATGGTGAGTGTAAGAGTATTGGTCTCCCCCAGGCTGCCCAGGAAGAGGGTGGAGGGCAGAGTCTTTGAGCCAGTGATGATTTTCAGCTGTTCCCAATACAGCAGTTCCCTGTTCGGGTGGGTTTGGGTGTTTTTTTTATTAGAGAGTATATAAATTTATGAGCTCTGTATACCATAGTGAGAAGCATTCATTGCCAATTATTTTCCTTTTCAGAGATGAGATGTACTTGATTCTTCCTTTTTTTTACTTGCTGTTTTGACTTGTAATGCCAGATGAGGACTCAAAAGTGTTTAATATGCTTGAGTTGGAGGGGCTTTGTAAAACCCTTTCCTGAACATTGAATAGATTGGCAAACAAAAATAAACAATTCTAGAATATATTATGATAAGATATCTGACAGGAAAAGGCACGAAATACAAGATCATTCATCTAGGAGTATCTGCCTGGGGCAGTACCAAGAGTGCTGTGTGATAATGGGGTGAAGGATGATTGTGCAACATAGATGTCACAGGAAACAGAGTCTGACTGTTACTGTCAGTGGTTAAACCCTTGTTCTGTTCATGTCCCATTCTCTGTCCTTGTTTCCAGTTCTTGACTGGCCTGCTGCTCACAGTCCTCACAGACATCATTCACATCTCTATCTTCTACCCTGCACGTGACTTCCTCAGTGATGAAAAGCGTTTCAGTATAGGCATGGCCATCTTCAGTCTCCTCCTCAAACCTGTGTCCTGCTATTTGGTGTATCGAATGTATCGGGAGCGTGGAGGAGAGTACACCTTTAACATAGGTAGGATGCTTTTCTGCTTCCATGTCAGTGTGAGGCACCTCCTCAGGACTGCCTTGCACTTTGGACCCTGAATTCAGCCTGAGCTCTGTGCAACTGCGTTCTGCCCTCCTTTCCAGGCAGACAGGGTGCTTGCTCTGTCTTGCTTATGTTTGTTCTCTCATTTTGAGGTTCTGGTGTGTCTTTGGCCTTAAACTTATATTCTTCCTCTCTCCCTTCAGACCTGAAGTTTTTGACAGCCATTTTGCCCACAATGGTGTTGAGAGGCTTTTCCTCTCTTCCTCCTCCCACATTTGTGTGTATTTGTTGGAAACTTTTGGGTATCCTTCCTTTGTCAGTCCTTTATTCTGGGGGAAGGTAGTGGCAGTATTTCCTCTGGCTGGATTATGAGCAAGAGGGAAATGAAGCTGGATTTCTAACTCCATGCTTTCTGTGGGTCTCACATGCCCAATTTACCTTGATTGCTTTGGACTTTGTTCCTCACATGGAAAATGGGACTAATGTTTACCTGATTTGAGTTAGCTTGGAGATATTTATTTTTTCCCCTGGTTGTATTTGATAATGATAATGTGGAAGATATGCCAGAGAGGATGGGCTGTGGCTATATGTTCTGGGTCTTAGTCAGCTTTGCCAAGCATTCCTGGTACTAGTTCATGCCTGGGCAGCTGCCAGGGTTTGATTGTTTGCCAGGGATTGTTATTTGAATTCATGCTGGCAAAACCTGCAGCCTGTCACAGTTCTGTTTGTCATCCTAAGAAGGCTGTGCAGGACAAAAGATGGTGTACTTGCATTACAGTGTCTGGAAGCTGTCTCTTATTCTGCTTTCGTGGTAGCAAAGATCACACTCCTGTGAAAAGAGGTGGAAACTTGCAGAAGAGGAGAAACCATGGAAGGAAACCATGGCTTAGGGCACTGTGTGCTATTTGCACCTCTCTGCTAGTGGCGTGTGGATGTTGTCTCTGCCAGCTGCTTGTGAAAATCCAGATGGATGGGTCTTACCTGGGTCAGGAGGCATGTGAGTCACATGCTGTGCCTTTTTTGTGTCAGTTTTTATTAGCTGCTCACTGTACTTGTCATTGGATTCAACATGTGTATCCCATAGAAAGTATAGCTATCACTGTGGAGTTCATCTCTGCTTGGAATTTGGCAGCACTTCTTTTCAACCACACTATCCCAAACCGAGAGCCTCCTCTCAGGCACAGGTGGGAATTCAGACACTGTAGTTTCATACCCTCTTCTGAACTGTCTTTCTTACAAGATTTTCAGTACTGTGTGTTATTTTGTGCTGAATGTGCTTGACAAATTTCCTCTCATTTTCCTGCTATCTGGCATTTTCTTTTGAACCCAGCAGTGTGGAAATTTTCCTGGCCTTTTCTGTCTTGTTTTCCTTCTACACGAAGTCTCTCTTTGTTGCTTGGGAATGTCCTTGCTGCTTAGAACAAATCCCTTATAGTCTGGTGGCTATCTGTAATTCAGGTTGCTTTCTCTCCATGGTGAATGCCTGGCCCATAGATGAAGAGCTGTCCGTGCACATTCTCTGCCTCCTCTTTCCCTGCTCATCCTCTGGACAGTAACATGATTTTGCACAGTCAAATTGTTCGTAGTGCAGTTAGGAGCACTGTTGGATTCAAATTTGGTGCCACACTTGAGGCATAGCTGCATTGTTGGGAAGAGTGGTTTATGGATGTATCATGCCTTTAAATCTATGCTGTCAGGCAGCCATAGTTCCTGCAGCTTCTGGCTCTGTTCATTTTTCCATGAGTTCTCATACACTTTATCTTGCTGAAATACACTGTTACAGGAACCTGTTGTGCTGCTATGGGGTATTGTGGGTCTTGCTTTCCACACAGTCATGTAGCTAATAAGAGAGTGGTTCTCAAAGAGAGAATAGGCATGTTGGAAGGATGACTGTTCTTCCCTCCTGCCTCTTTAGTGAGGATCACAGTCCACAGGTGCTGGGAGCTGGTGAAATGTGTGCTTCTGAGCTGTTGGTTTCTTCTAGAGCATTCAGTTGTGCTTTTGCCTTTGTCCCAAGCTTGTTCTCTTCCATCTCCGTTCAGGTGTCGGTGGTGCAGGCCAGGACCGCAGCGCCTACGAGCCCATCGATCAGCCAGACGCGCCTCCACAGTGGCCGTCCTCGAGCAAGGCAGCCCAGCCACAGTACTGAGGCACCCTGCACTTCAGGACACACACTGCCCTCACCCAGCCAGGCCTTCCACTCTTCCAATGGAGCACCACCTGCTACTGGGCAGACAGGAGAAGATCTGATATTTCTTTTGCCTACCTAAAGGTTAGGCAGATGGGTTCTGCAGTAAGTCCAGAAGATCTTGGAGGTGTCATATTAAGCACTGTGACTCACTGTATAATCCCAGTGCTCTCCTTTCCTCCCTCCCCTTAAATCCCTCCTCTGTACATGTGTTTGGATGCACCTTCTGCAGTCTTCCAGTCTTTCATTGTGTTTCTTCTTTGTTATAAGAGAACCACTCAAAGTACTCTTGGACAAGCAATCTTTAAAAGGCTTATGGACTACCCTTAAACAATACAGTATAGCTTGATTTTATGCAGATATATTTCCAAGAAACATCTAGGAGTTCCCAAGAGCTGTTTTTGATGGCATTATTTAACTTCTTGTGCTCCCAGTATCTGGTATTGGGTTTTATTAACTGATGCTTTTATGCAAGTCGAATGTCCTTCAGGATACTTCGAATGACTCTTGAATGTAGATTATACATCCTTTGTGCCTTGAAATATCCTTTTGCCTTCATCTGCTTGTCTTAACAGAACTTGAAATGTTATGTTTTTCTAAGAAAACTATAAAATGAACACAGTTTTTCTGTGTTAGAAAAAGTTGCACTGGTCACTTATGTCTCATTTGAAAATGTAGCCTTTTCCTGAGGGCTTGGGACTGTAGCCTGGGAGTCTGGGAGGATCATTATGAGGGAGGGTCTGCAGGCTCGGATGGCTTTTAGCATAAGCTTTACTCTGAGAAGTAGAAGCTACTGCTTATAATTGTGTGGATGGGAAGATGGGCCAGTAAAATGGGGATTGAGGAAAAATGGACTTATTTACACTGTAGATGTTCCACTGGGTGTGACAAACTATAGACTCTGTTGTTATGCAAGATAAATTCATCCTGCTGTGGCTTTCAGGTAAGATTCTAAAAAAAGAAAACCAACCAACCAAAACCCCAGAAGTAAACAAACAGATTTCAACGGGATTCATTTACAGAAGAAAATTAGTATGTTAGCTTTGGCAGAATTCTAGTGCTAGGAAGATGGGTATTTTCCTGAAGCAAGTTCATTTTCAAAGTTTATATTGTTATTTTACAACTGCATTTCTCTTGACAAGACCCACTGCTGTGTTGATTCTTCAGTAACCAAGACCCCTGTTGACTTTGCTCTAACCTCCAGAAGCATGCCATTTGTATTTTTAAAATCAAGCAGTTTTCTCCCAACTTTGATCACTTCAAATGTAAGCAGATGCTTCCTCTATTCTGCTGCACAAGCACTACAGTGATCTCTTGGTGTACCTGAACCATGCACATGGTAAATGCCATAGAAGCATGCATTCTTTTTACAGGCTTGATGTATAATAGGGCACAAGAATAGGAATTGGTCCTTTCTTGTGATTAGATGGCGAAGAAGGAAAGAGTAGGCAGAAGTTGCTGGGGCTTGTGGAGTTCCAGAGCCTTTATGTGAATGGGTTTTTTCAGCTCTTTAGAACTGTACAGTGACAGCGCAGATCCCTGAATAAGACATTTAAATGCTCAGGGGTTTTTTTTACCTAGACCCATGGACCATAGACAGAAAAGCACTGCTTTTAATGCTGTGGTGTTTGGGTGTTGGCACAGTCAGTTATATCTAGGGAGGCCTTCCCAGATGTACATTGGAAATACCCATTTTGCTGACCTGCCAGTTGTTTTTCTGGGAAAAATGTACCTCTGGGAGCTCCGTGAAGCAGAGCAAGGCATGAGTAACACTCATCTTACAGTGCCTCAAGGATACTTATTTTGGGCAGTAAATCAGAGGTGATGCTGAAAACACACCCCTCTCTTGGCTGAGGAGGAAGAGAGCGTTTGTCTCTAGGTCAGGGGGGCATGAGGGGATTCAGTGCCACAGCATGCAGGGCTTCGCTGGCTTCACGGCAGGGCTCTCGTGGGGTCTCAGCGACATCTCCTCACCCGGACGGGTGCGATGCTCCAGTCGGCTGATGTTGCTTTGTTTTTTTAAAACCCTCGGGTCGTGCTGTGCCCGGGGTTTTGGTGGTGAGCGGGCAGCTCCATGAGCGCTGGCGGGTTCAGGTCCAGGTTCGAGGGAGGAGGAGGAGGAAGACATGGCTCCCGTCCTGAGGCACTGCCCGGGATAGGCACAGCTCTCGCCCGGGATAAGCCCTCCTCTCCCCGGCCGGGCCCCGGCTTTAATTAGCCAAGGCCCAGAGCGGCTTTCCCCGGCCATCTGTAGCCCCTGACCGACCTAATCGCGGGGATAAGCCGCTTATGGAGCCCCAGCTGGAGCGGCCGCGGGCGCTGAGCGGGCCGAGGGCGGCGGTGGCCGCGGAGGAAGCGCCGGCTCGGACGCGTGTGGGCAGTCCCCGGGGCCCAGCAGAGCAGCCGCTGCCTCTCGCAGTGGCTGAATGGAGCCCAGTGCTGCCTCTCGCAGCGGGTAAGTGGGGCTGACTGGTGCCTGTCACAGTGGGTAAATGGGGCTGACTGGTGCCTCTCGCCGTGGGTAAATGGAGCCCAGTGCTGCCTCTCGCAGTGGGTAAGTGCAGCTGTTGCAGTTCCTGAGTGAGCCTGGGCCGTGGGCGAGTGTGGGTTGTGGTTGTTTTCTTTAAAGAGCCGAGCAGCTAATAGTTGCTATAAAGGTGTTTATTGTAAAGGCGCATCTCGAAAGGCAAAGAGTCACAAGTGTTAAAGTCCATGCTAAAGTTTTTGGGGAAGAGTCCTAAACGGAAGTAAAGTCCCAATTAGAAGTAGAAGCTGCTCCTGTCGAGGTCCCGGCAGGGCTGGTGTTGCTGTGGAAGCTCTTGTGTTCTTTGGGCAATGATGATGGCAGTGAGGAGAGAAGAAAGGCGAGAGAGCAGGAACAAAAGCAAGAGCGAAAGCCAATCTCTCCCCAGTGCATAGATTCTTATATATAAATTACCCAATAAGCTAAAGACATGAAGTCGAACCATTTCTTCTTAACCTATTAGAATTCTACTTTCTTAGCACGCCAGGTTACGTATAAACTACGCATATGGTCTATCTTGTTCTATCTAAAAAATGTAAGCAATATCCTTACTATAGTTTTATTAGTCTAAAGCTATGTTCCTGGAGCCTCTATGGAAGCTTATTTTCAACACTAGTATCTAGCACTATGTTTTTCAGTCTTCACTAGAACTCGTGCTTCTACACTGGTATGGACAAAATGGTGTAAACCTTTATTCTCTAAAGCACTTAAAACTTACCCTTACTTCCTTACTTGCTTATTCTAAAACTTAAACTTACACCTCTACTTTATGTGTGAGTGGCTTATCATATTTCAATCCATCCAAAGGTTTTAATTCAATCCCTGCACTCTGATTTGTCTCTGAAGAATTCAGAGACTCTTGATTTACAGGCTCCAACAGGCGAGGAGCTTCTTGCTCCTGCTGCTGCACCCCAAGACACAGGGGGGTGCCTGGATGGCAGTGCTGGGGAGGGAACACCACCTGTGTGTGCCTGCAATGGTTTGTCTGGTTTGTAATGCTGAGCAGTGTTCGGGAAAAACCTGCTTTCTAAGGCAGCTGCAGTGTAATCTCAGAGTAATCACTGCCCCCTACTTGGAATATGAAATGGATCAGCCTTGGTCTGCAGGGATCGGGAAATAAGTGCTGTGTGTGCAGCACAAATGTGTTTATTATGGGTCTGGCATTATTGCTGTATTGCTGAAATGACATTGGCTTGAAAGAGCTTGATTTACTTTTCATGGACTGTGCTATTTATTTCCTTTTGCTTATATCAAGAAATCACTTGATCATCTTAATTTTTATTTGCTTAATTCAGGTTTTAATGCATTAGTGTGTTGCTGCAAAGTGTGTATATAGTAAGCATACGTTAAGTGTTTTAGTTGGAATAATAAAAACCAATATTAAATGCATTGGTCGTGGATTTTGCAGTCCACAAAATGTGCAGTTCGCCTTGAATATCTCTTTTGGCCTCAGAAAAAGTTTTTAAAAAGATCTTAATAAAATCTTGTGAGTGAGATTAACCCTACTGCTTAAAAGTTGTTATGTTAAAGTCCTGAGTAGCAATTTCAGAAGGCAGACAAACACGCTTTTGAAAGGATGCTATTTCTTCCAGATCTCAATGAGACTGAAATTAGGAATAAGTGAGGTGAAGAACACCACCTGAAATAACCATGGTGATGTGTTGAGAACCTGGTACCTAGCACAAAGAACTGAAATGGGGAGCTAAAAAAATCACAAGTTATCAAGAAAATAGATTATGTCCAGATTCTTGAGCATTAGATAGTCCAGAGCCAGGTTTTGGGTGTTCACAGAGCAAAACAACACTGAAAAACATGTTGGGTTTATGTCCTTTTGCGATTTAAATTGTAACACCCTTTTATGATAGGTTGCTTGTTGATTGGATATTTCTGGGATGCAAGGAGTGTTTCCATGGAACACCAGTCCACTGCATTTTGTGGTTATATTTAAAGCAGTGATAGACACCCTAAGGAAGGCAGCTGTGCTTTGTCTGTTCACTCTGCAGTTGCCAACTTCAGCTTGTCTGTAAGAAATAATGGGATCTTTCGGTTCCATGGCACCCTTGGTGATATATGAAAGGCAGTAACAGCAGTTCCCAGGGATAATTGCAGCACTGCCTGACTGTCTCCTGCTGCTTTAGGAACTGTGTTTGCTCCCCAGATTGTGGTGATTACTGGAGGAGTTTGCATGTGAGAGGGAAAAATGAGCTGTTACAAACAGGGACAACTGAGCCTCAAATGCTCTCTTAGAAGAGAATGAGATAAACACAGCTTAGAAACAGTGCAATTTGACAGGAGGCTTTCTAGGATTAGAGTGTGTTTGAAAAAGACAATGGGCATTGATTTCATTGCTGTCTCTTCTCAGATTGACTAGGGGGTTTTGAGATGATAGAGATGTGTGTGTCTTTATACAATACCATTTTCATTTTTTAAAAGAGAGGTGGAAAAGAATTGTGGTTAGAATGACAGTGATTGACAACTTGCTTTTAAAATCTGAGGGAATGGAAGCACAGTCCTCTCAAATTGCACTTACCTTTTAGCAGCAACTTAAGAATCCATTCTCAGCATGAGTGTTATGTGTGTAACCATCAGACTTAGTGGCTAGACTGCAAAGTAGGTCTCCTAGCTATGCTGCAAATCTTCCAGATTAGGGGACAGTGTGGCATTTATGGATATGCAAACATGGTTTCATCCTTTAGTGCAGACAAGAAGAAATAAGTCTATGTAGCCTTGAATTTGGCATAATTCAGCCTTGCTAGCAACAAATTCTTTCTGAGGCTGCAGGTGTATAATGCTGGAAGTCTTTTTTTTCCAGGTTTTTTGTTGAGAACTGAATCTGTCCTTTTCAGTCATTCCTGATCTGCCAGATATGATTGTCTGCTGAAAAACAGGAAGAGAGTAGTGGCCATAACACTTTCAGGACTGAGGCTGGTGGATGAGAGACGAGGAATTCACAAGGAAAGTACCCAAGATCTTTGAAAAACTAGGCAAGATGAGATAGGAGATACGCACGGTCCTTTGCTTATATTTCTTCTTCTTTTTCTTCAGAGCAAAGCAGCATTCAGAAGAACATGAATTTCAGTCTGTATTCGGGCACTAGAAGTTGAGTAGACATTTCTCATCCTTGGTCTGAGGCTGCAGCACTCTGTGTAAGCCCAGAGACAGCAGCACAGGGCTAGCTGTGTACTACACCTCTCTCAGATGGGAAGAGATCCCAGTCTGAGACAGACTAATCTCTCCTGCCCTTCTCAGCCCTTCCCAGACACTGCCAGCCAGTTCATCAGTTCCTCCTTGCTGCAGCAGAATTATCTGTGCTGTAGGCTGCAGCAGCACAGCTCTAAGTGGTTCATAGAGTCCCCATCTTGCTTCGTCAGTGCTCCCTGCTGTGAATCTCCCCCAGAGGCACTTGCACCTTGAGGCTTCTGTTTTGGAAAGGAGAAGGAGTGAGAGAATTGACTTTCCTCAACGACACCATCAGGAAGCAAAAGCAGCTGGTAGCTGCTCCATATCCACAGCTCATCATCACTGTTCAGAAAGAAGGAACAAGAATTGTGACTGTCCAGTGGAGAACCAACAGCATCAGCCTTCTGCTGCTTCTCGTATGGATCCTGTGAACCATTTACTGGTCAATGCATATTTGTCATCTCATGCTGCAGATTCCCCTCTTAGGCATGAATTAGTGGTGGGTCCTTCTTTAAGAAGCTCGAGTGGAAGTGTGAACACTTGTCACAATTCAGCCCTGACCCTGGGAAATCTTGATCCATCTAATTTGGAGTCTTTTCAGCCTCTTTTGCAATCCTCACAGATTTCTGCTAGCTTGCACTGTTCAGTTCAGAGGCTTAAGCAAGAAAGTGCTGTGATGGGGATACGGGGTTCCCTCCCTCTGGAGCCCAAGTCTTCTCCAGTCATTGGCCATTCATGCTTTGCTCCTGATGATTTAGGTCCCAGTATCCTGACCATGGGAGAACACCTAGCTGCAGTAAAGAACAGTGCTGCTCAAGCAAGATTGAAATGGGGTGTCCCATTTGCTAAAGACTGGAGCCTTAGTGCAGTGACAAGGGACTTCAGTCCTGCTGAGCCTCTCTCTGTCTCTCACAGATATGGATACATTGGCTCAAACACATGGAGAACCAAAATTTCAGGTGGCATCCAACCACAAACCCTTGTTTCTGGAGTGGGCTCTGGCAGGTTAGTGGATACAGAAGCAGATTCCTCCTTCAATTGCTCCCTTTTCTCCAAAAGCCAGTCTCTGGTAAAGCCATCTGTGGAAACTGGTAGTCTTTATGTACACAGAAAAAGTAATTCTCCTGGAAAAGTTGTTAAAGGAGAACAGACATCTAATGGGGTGTCTCCATGTGTTGAGTCTTGGAAGAAAGACCTTTCAGCCTGTCTGGATCCAGAGGGTCTGCAGGTGTTACTGGAGACAGATTTGGGAGGGGCTCAGATGAATGTTGGTGTAGCCATGTGTGGGACTCCTACAGAAGTGTGTGTGAGCATCACTTCTCATCCTGGAGATAAAGAGTTTAGACCAGGCCATCAGCTTAGTGTTAAATCTGTAGAAGTCAACAACTCTCATGTTAAGTGCAGCAAAGAGTCAGAAGAGGTGTGTGATTCCAGGTCACAAGCAGCCAGAAGAATGGCTGCAATGGGCAGCAGCCAGTCCAATCCTTTGGGTACACTGGCTGAAGAAAGCTGTAATGAACGTTCTGATGTAGATTGTATGAACATGAGCAGAGAAGGAAGGAGAAACAAATACTCCTACCAAAGCAGCTGGAGGAATTTGGAAGCTGATGGCAATCTCGAGCAGGCTGAAGAATGTTCTGTAGGAAGGAATGCCAGCGAACCACGGTGCTGTGAAGAAGGGAGCCAGACACAGAAAACTGTGCCCAGAGAGGTGAGGGTGTGCTCACTGTGAAGCATCTCTGTTCACAGGTATTACTTGTGCTTGTTTCTGCCACTTGCTAGAGGTGCAGAGTTGAGGTACAAGTGATGGGGATGCTTGTCCTATAGTTTTTTTCTTGCCACTGAATGGCCAGAATCTCATCTCTTACATTCTTCATCCCAGTATATGCATCTTTCCATTTCACATGCTTCTTCCTAAAGACCAGCTTGTCAGCCTGGTTGTTTTGGGAATGTAAACACCTGTTTATATTCTCTGATCTGCATGCTGAGGGAAAGCATTAAACGGTTTTTACTCTGTGCATTGTTGCAGGGCCCTGAGATTCAGGCTTTTTTTGTGCCTTTTCATGTCTAAGTATGTAAGAATATTCACAGAGCAATGGTGTGAGATCAGTGTCCAAGGCATCTCACATAATACATGACCTTGAGGCAGTCCTGCTCTGGTCTCCATCCAAAATGATGTGTGCCACAAAGACAAATTCTTCAACAGAGTGGAGCAGTGTGAATAATTTTGGATTACTGTCTCTTGTCTGTTTGCAGATCTCAGAGAACAGCTTCTGGCCTTTGAAGGTGAACAAGCAAAGGTAAAAAGACTCTGCATTATGTATGAGTGTGCTGGTAGTTAACAGAGGAGCATTTCTGTAAAGTGGCTAAGGAGCCATGTCCCTAGGAATATTTGGGTTTAGGACTTAGTCTACGTTTATGTGTGGTTGTCTGAGAGACTGCATCCCTTTCTTTTCAAAGGGTTGTCATTTAAAATGGAGCATGAGCTGAAAAATAATTTCTGTATCTTTTCAATGCTGTCTTCTAAATTCAGCCTTGGTTGTTGCTAGCAATGAAGAAGTTGGTACCATCAGTGCTACTCTTCAATGCAGCAAATTCCAGTGTGCTCGCTGCACAGTTCTGCACAGTTAGAGAAGATCAAGAGCTAGACTTACCCATGAGGTAGAATTCAAATTTGTGGATAAGATGTGAATGAGGTTGCTACCAGTTTAGCAACAGTGATTTCTTAATTTGGTGTGAGATTGCATGTTTTCCATTCTTTAGAGAGAATGATTTGAAATAACCTCTTTAAAACTTGATGGCTGAACTCTGATTGCCACCTCCTGGCTGGTTTAACTTTCCTTTCTGTTAACAGGAACTCACCTCTGTTTTTTAAGTTTCTGTCACTTGTGTGACAAACAAATCCTAACAAGGTGTTTCCAAGCCTGGAGGAGACATATCCTTTGGAAGAGGGCAGCCAGGCAGGTTTACAGACACCAGCTGCTTCAGAAGGCCTTTGGTGCTCTGCAGTGGACTGTGCACCAAAGGAGGACACAATTGGAGGTGGCCCAGCAGAGACATGCTTCAACTCTGCTAGCTGCCAGCTTCCAGAGGGTGAGCATTGGCTAGGGACAGTGGTGCCATGACCTTTCTGCTGTGCAGTCAGAGAAGGCACAAATCCTGTTTGGATAGGGAGGAGGAAGGGCTACCCTGTGTGAAATTCCCTGATGTAGACCCTGGTACCAATATTCTGTCTGCAGTTTGTTCTAATCATGTGGTTTCTTCTTCAGTGGAAGGAAGCTGTGGCAAAACAGAGGAAGAAGAAAGCTCTGAAGCCTGAGCCTTACTCCTATACCCAAAGTTCATCAGCAGGGATATTTGGAGTAGGAAGATTAGCAACTATGACAACCTCAGCTCAGCATCAGCTTGCAACAGGATACTCAAAGGAAGTGGAGCAGGCTTGTAGGTAAGCAGAGAGCATTCTCTTTCTGTTATCTTGGACAAAAGGAGGTTTACAAATACAGGGAAATTTTTTTCTGAAATGATTTGTTTCCATGTCCCTAGATGTATTGCTGTGGATAAACACTGCAAGAATTAGTAGTTTAGTGTTAAGAGCTAAACAATCCTATTTCAGAGCTTCCGTGCACCAGTGTTTGCAGTCTGATTTGAGTGTCTGACAGAAATACTCCTGTATTAATTCTTTGCTTCAGCTATCACCTGCATGTATGATACAGGTGTAAATGATGTTAGAGTGAGGCAATACTACAGTCTCTAGCAGTAGTAGTGTCTCTACTGTGTGAGGAATGAGTCAATACTGTAGTCTCTAGCAGTAGTTTGACAGTGGAGGTGTCAAAAGGGAATCCTTTTGTTGAGGCTTCTAATTCTGAAGGCAGAAGAACAAATTGAGACAAAAAGAGAGAGGAAAGCCATGGATTCTGTTTTGTGAATGCCTCTTTGGACAGCTGGATGTTGAGGCATGCTTGTGGCTCTTTCAGGATGGAGGGAGAGCTGTGGACACAGCTTCGTCGTAGGCAGAGAGGAGAGGAGTTCTGCTGGAGAGTTGAAGCAATCAGAGACATGAGACAGCTGGCTGGTAAGCACACATTCCATAGCCTTGGAACAGCTTGGAGGTATCCACTGTTTCACCAGTTCTTGTTGTTTGTGTCTAGTTGTTGCTTTGAGCTCTTTCAGAATGTGATCCTCCAGGTAGCTGGGCCAGTATCTTTGATGGTGGAGGATGGCCACGCACTATGTCATACAAGTTTTGCCTCATTGCTTGTATGAATTCAGCTGCAGCATGTGTTGCTCCAGCACTGTGAGCTGCCTTCTTAAAGTGTCCTTCCTCTGGCAGTTGGAGTTAAGCCAGGGAATGTTTGCTGTGTGACACTAAGTTGTTTGAAGCTCTTCTGTTATTTCTCTTCCTGTCAATCTCTTCTGGCCCTTTGACACAGCAGCTTTCAGACTGTGGCGCCTGCAGAAGGAGGTGCTGAGCAAAGAGGAAGCCAGGCTTTTGGAAGCCCGTGCTCTGCTGGAAAAGAAGAAGCTACAAAACATTTTCTGGATGTGGCATTCTCAAAGCTTGGAAATGAAACAGATTCTAACACTGACAATTCAAATCCAAAGAAATTTGGTCTCCCGGTGAGTTGATGAGATCTGGTTTTCGTGTGAAAAATCTGTTCACTGTGAAAGTCCAAAGAATAACAGAGCCAACCCAGACAGTAATAGTTGTTCCACCTTAAAGCCATCTATCGTTTTGTTTTAGGAGTTAATAAAGATGAAAGTAGAGGTAGAAACATGAAAAGGAACTGCTGTGGCCAGAGATGTTGTGACTTGACTCCTGTGCACTGCCAAAACTTTTTTGTCTCGACTTTTGATGTCCTGAAAGGCCAAACCCAAGAGCAGCCACTGTGCTGCTGTGCTCTAAGCATGACAGTGGCTTTTTACTGAAATAAACAAATAGAAGCTCAGAGGACAGCTTCTGTCTGTCTTTCCTGAACTAAACCCAGTCTCAGGAAGACACATTAGCTTGTATAAGTGGTTTTTACCATTTTCCTTTGGTATTCTCAGGTGCTTCAGTACATGGAAGGAGACTGTTGAGCAGAAGGCACTTGACAGGTGCAACCTGGCCCATCTCAGAGCAGTATCACTGAGGAAGCACTTCCAGCAGTGGGTTGAGATGCTGCAGGTCAGAGGAGGTGATAAGCAGTCAGTGGTGAACCTCTTCCTCCTGCGATGGAGGCGGCATTATGGTGAGCAGCTCGGGGTCTGTGCAGAATCTAGGCTTTAGAGGTGCTTAGGCTCCTTCTTCCTTTTCTTGTACACACTGAAAACAGCCTGAAAACAGAGGGGCTCAGATGATACAGGATATGAACAAACCAGAGTGGGCAGAGCACTGGTTCTGGATATGTCAATGAAGCTACAGGGAGGTTTGTCACTCTGCTTCATAAACCTGACAGTAACTCTTAAACCTTGCTGAAAAGAAGCAATTTGTGGGTTGGGCTGGGCTGAATTGCAATGCCATGAGACAAACAACCTCTTGTTCCTTTATGTAACTGGTTAAGGAGCAGTTATAAGCTCAGTAGCTGACAAGACTGTGACAAAGAGGCATGAAGGTCAGACATCGTGGGCTGGAGAGAGAGAGTTTCTGGAGAAAACAGTCTACTCTTTTGATGACTTCTGCCAAAAACTGAAGCTGCAGAGGGTATATCTGCTGTGGAAAACAAGGCTGTGTGAGCATCACAGAGCTGGGTGAGTGCAGAAGAGCCAGTCCCTGGAGCCCTGCCCCCATTAGTAGTGTCCACTTGACATCGTGAACCTTTTGCAAGAACCCCTTTTACCCTCTCTGTTGTCCATCATGTCTGTACTAGTCACCCCCTCTGGTATTCTTCTGTAACTTTACTATCTCAGTATCTTCTGTCTCAGTTCTTTCTCTCAGATTTTGGGGCAGTGTAAACTCAGAAAAATTCTGAAATTATGGCACCAAAAGTATCTCATGCTGAAGACAACTGAACAAAGTTGTAAGCACTTGCATAGAGCTGTCTGTGAGGAACCTCTTGCCATGCTGTTCTCTGAGGACCTCTCAACATCATCTGGCTTTGACAGCAGTGCACCAGCTACTCTGACCTCTCAAAGCTCATTGGAAAAGGTGAGAAGGTCTTGGTACACCCAGACTGCTCTGAGGTATTAAATTGCTGGGATTTTTCAGGGGAAACTTTCTGTTTCAACATTATATTGTCATCAGGAAAGTGTGCTTAAAATGTAGTGTTGTGAATCTGTGGGGTGCTGAAGCTGAAATGAAATCTGAAAGTGTAAAGTCAATGCTCCCTGTGCCTTTTCTGGTTCATCATTTAGCGATGTGGGAAGGTGCTGAACTGGTGAGGTTCCCTTGTACACTTGCTTCTGTTTGTGGCTGCAAGGTGGAAAGGATGAGATGTAATGAGCTTCCTCACTGAGACAGTGCATATGCCCATTTCCCCTTTTCTCAGCATAGAAATACATGTATTTCTGGATTCAGTATGGAAATTATTAGTGTAGGAATAACTTTCCCATCACTTACATATTTGCTCTCCAGAGGTGTCATGGCTAGCCTGCAATTCCTTTGGATGCATTCTGGATTTGCCTGAGTCCTTGATAAAAAAAGGAGTAAATGGCACGGTCAGAGCTGTTAGCTGAGTTCTTGCACTGTGAGAACCTCACCTCACAGCGTGTTCCTCCCTTCATACCTGCAGGAATGCAGTCTCAGTGACAGCAGCCAGCACAGCTTCTCCTCCCTTCTGGCTGCTGAGGATGTCACACACATGTCATGTCACAGTTCTTTCCTGCAACTCCACCAGTGCACAGAGCTGCCAGCTGAGCTGGGTGGGGAGCTGTGCTTGCAGACCTCCATCCCTGCATCTGGGTGAGTTGGAGACTGTGGTTTTTTGGGATGCTGGTTGGAGTGACCACTTGTTTGGACTGGCTGAATTCCTTCCTTCTGGATAATTCCTCATGTCATGTCACACCATACTTCCAGAGGACTTTATTTTCTTCCTTTTTTCCCCTCCTCACTCAACACTTTTGTCTTGCAGAAGAAATTGGTTTGTGGGAAATCCGTTCCAGTCTTTGGTGCTGCAGAGTCCAGATAATAATTCCCAGCCTCTCACCAGTTACTCTGCATGGGAAGAGGTGAGGCTAGAAAGTGTTGTGTAAAATATAATTATACAAGTGTTTGCTGCATCTTCAAATTTAGAAAAGAGCCTTTGGGTTTCATTATCAACATATGGAAGGTCTCACTGCTATTTTGTCTTTTTTGTTCTCTCTCAAACAAAAGATTTGGGAGATTGAGGCTTTTCTCAGAGTAACTCTTCCCTACCATTTGTCAGCTGAGTAGAAGTAGGGCAGGTGTCAGGGATTTAAAAGGGATGTGTTGGACCCGTGTGTCTGGGTGTTCATGTGGGGTGTGTGGGTTAGCAACAGAGCTGGGCAATCACAGGAGTCACAGTGGCGAGGAGGGATGGCTGAGCTGTGTGGAGTAACTGATATAACAGCAGTTCAAGGCCCTTTTTTGCTTTTCTGGATTACAGGGCTACAGTTCTGACAAGAGTTTCTTGCAGCAAGCAGAGAAGTACTGCCTGCAGAGGTGCTTCATTGTCTGGTCAGCTCAAACTCAACACCATGTAAAGGCCCAGCAGTACTGCAGGCACATTCAGCTGTCTCGGTAGGGATCATGCTTTCTAGAAGTTTCCTAAAGCTCTCTGTTTTGAAAGTTTTACACTTGCTTTAATAAAAAAAGAGGGAAAAATTATTCCTTTAGGTTTTTGGTTTTTTTTTGTTTTGTTTTGTTTTGTTTTGTTTTTTTGTCTCCAGTGGGAGTTTTGCAGCCCATTATTTTGGGGTTTTTCCAGCTTCAAAATTAATATGCAGGAACACAATAATTTCCAGTTTGATGAGATGCCTCACAAATCAGAGCAAGCCCAGCTCTACTGATGACAAGTCCTGGTAACTTCCTATCCACTGGGCTGGCCTTGCTCTCTATTGATTCCAAAGCTGAAGAGCACAACAGGCTTGGCACAACCAGGACAGAACACTTTACTCCCAACAGCTTGTCCTGTCCTTCATTTCCCCTGACATTTAATGGGGAAAGGATGTTAACAGATCAGATAGATCTGTTTTGGAAACAGATGTGTTTCCAAAACTCCCTTGTGTGTATGTTTGTGGTTAAATTTTCTGTTACAAAGGTGTGTATCTCTGTGAGTTGTTCCTGCAGTCAGTGCAGCAACCTTTGTCCTTTTCAGAGCCTTTCTCAGCTGGCACCACTGGGTCGTGGAAAATAAGAACCAAAAAGCAGCAGCAGCCCTGAAACATGGAGTTCATTGTTCCCAGATGGCTTTCAGCCTGTGGAAAAGGAGACTGGCCCAGAAAGTGGAAGTTGACCGGAGATTCAGGTGTCATGTTCACCAGATAACTGCTGATGCTCTGTGGCATTGGCATTCCTGCTGGCAAAGTGAGTTACCCTGTCCCACTGAATCACTTGTGTCTACAGGAGAGAGAAGCTCTGGGAATGGTTAGGATGGAGAAAGTCACACTTTTGGCTGTAATTCTGTGCACTGCTCCTCTGGAATGGCACATATTAGTCCAGGAGTCAGTATGTGTCACTGCACTCTTCTGGCTATCAGTAGGACGTGCCCTACTGTTTTGGAGTGCTTTATATTAGGGAAGATGCTCCCTTTGCACTTCTACCTGCACTACCAAAAGAGTGTTCAAGCAGTGTATTTTAGCAGCTGTGGAGTTAAATGGAATTCCATGCAGCATTCCAAGTTTGAACATGTCTCCTCAGACCAAGCAGTCAGGTTTTGCTTCAGTGGGAACAGGGTGTATCTTTTGGAGTGGCTTAACAATCCTGTTCCCTCAAGGAATTCCATATGCTCTAAGTACGTATGCTGTGCCAAGGAAGAAAAACCCCCAATTTTTAATGGAAAACTGCCTTGCAGATAAGAGTGGAAGTAATCTGTGATCTCTTGCAGGGAAAATTTGAAAGAAGGTCTGACTGCCTTGCAGACAAAAAACTACAGGGTGAATTGAAAAGTCTCTTTAGCTGCTTAAGAGAGGACAAGAAATCTTAGCAAGTTTGGTCCCATTTGGTGTTTGAAGCAGATATATTCTTTGCTCTTGTCTGGACTCTGCAATGGAGAAACAGGCATTGGGCTGAGCTCAGGAAGGTGTGCTCTCTCACAGGAAAGCGTGCTCTGGGAGATCTGCAGCAGCAATGGGCTTGGCACAGCTGCCAGCAGAAGAAAAGGCTGGTTCTGCAGACATGGTATTGCCAAGCAAGGAAGCAGAAATATGCTGCTTTGTTCTGGGAACGTTTTCTCCTGCACAGGTTTGTTTCTTGCTCTCAAAGCATTTCCAAGGGAAACTCTGCATGAAAAGCAATTTATGTAGTAGTGTCCACTGTATTAAGAACAGAGCTTGGGTTTGAAAGTGTGGATAGCTCATGTATAAATGGAGCTTCTGTAGCAGCACTTCTCTGAGGATGTGTCTGTATTAAGGGGTCTCCTACCTAAAGCCTCACACCCCACCTCATTTTTCCCAATCAAAAATTCTTTTCCTTACAGAACTTGTATTCAGTCTGAGCTATGCAGGGTGTATTTGTGCACTGAGGGAGAGATGCAAACAAATTTGTGTAGTTTAAAAACTGAAAGCCTCATTTGCACTTCAGTTTTTGCTGAAAGGAATAGTGGGCAGAGATCTTACAAAGATCTGATGTTTACAAATCTGAGTCTTTTAGGATTCTGGACATGGTGTGTTGATTTTAATTTAATGTGAAAAATTGAGTTCAATTTGTTCCTGCAGCAAAGCAGTATAAAGCTTATGAAGGGAGAACCATGATACTCAACTGATCTTGGTGTTATTAAAAAATAGGTGAAGCTGTAGTCTGTCTTTGAGTCTTATGTTATGTTGCAGATTCCAAAACCACAAGAAATTAATTTCTTTTCTCTCTTAATTGTGCTCAGTGGCCTTCTCATTGAAAACAGTTTAGTTTGTGGTTTTTGTTGTATGAGGCCAGTGTCTGCCTGAAGTGCAGAGAAGTGTCCAGCTGTAATGAACCAGGATTGTTGAAGTGTTTCTCTGAAATAATTCAGGAGGATAAGAATGAATAAGATTATTTATGCCAAGGGTTCATTTAAGGCATGAGGAATGCAGGTTTAGCCCTAGCAGGTTTTCTTTTGAATTGCAAATTCAGTCTGAGAGGACACAAAGGTCTCAGAGGAAAGAGCAACTAAAAGCCCAGTGAAACTTTGGTGGCTGTGATGTTTAGACTCTGCACTTACCCCACCCAATTGCATTTTCCTCTGCAAATCCATCTGTGAGGCTCCCTCAAGGGAATTGTATTTGGGAGAAGCCTTTAATGTTGCTCCTTCCTGTAGAGTATGTCTCCACCATTAATCTTCCTTCTGAGTCTCCTTTGATGAGAGAGTGCTGCTGATTTCTCACCTGGCTGTGGTGGAGGCTGAGCTCTGTCTCTTCTGAGGGGGGCATTTTTCATGCTAGGATAACCTGCAATAGCTTCCCTTGATCTTCCAAGAAGCCTGCCAGGCACAGGATATTTACACCCCTGCCCTGTGGTGCAGTGGGGTGATTTGCATAATGAAGGTCCAAATGGAACAAGGAACCAAGAGGATAAACCAGGAGTTAAAAGCAGATTGGATTCTCTGGTTGCAGAGGAAGATTGGCCTCCTGTGCATCAGCCTGCAAGATACAGAGAGATTATTGTGGGTGCAGATTTACAGTGCTGGTAATAGTAACTCCTGAAGTTGTGTATTTTTTGGTATAAAATTGTCTTCATAAATATTCTAGTTGTACATCCCACATACACAGGGCCTTAGTTTGTGACAGCCAAGAAAGAAAATCTGAATCTTGCCAACAAGTGGCTGTCATAAATGCTGCAAGCAGACTTCAGGAATCTGCTGGGTTCCATGCTGAAGGGGATTTTAGCAGTTTTACTGTCATCCCATAATGAAAAAATGAAAAAGCCTTCATCAAGCACCATCTTTCTGGTCAGCTAGTAGCACAGAGATAGATTGAAGACTGACTAATTAATTTTTTTAGTGGGGGAGATCAGTGTGTGTACTGGCAAGGCAGCCTAGGAAAAGCATTTGTTTTGTAGGCAAAGGAAAAGCAAAGATTGGATTCAGTTTGAAGAGGCCTTTGAAGAGGAGGAAATGCTAAAATGGCCAGAGGGAAGGAGAGTTCTTGTATTTTAAGTAGGTGAGACCTAACAGTGCTGGGAACCTGAAGTAAAATGAGGGCAGGTTTGCAGAAGAAAGATAGTTAAAGAGTCTGAACTTGAACCTCCCAAAGATGAGGCACTGGAAAAATAACGTACCATGGAGGTCAATGCATGAATCTTGACTGCAGAAGAAATAACAGGAACAGGCTTTTTTCTTGTTGAATGCTCTTTGGTTTGCTCTGACCATTTATGTGGGACACTGCAGGGCAGGTGAGAAGGTGAAATTTGGTCTGACATGGAATTGTTATTTTAGGTATCTGCTTATTTGCTGTGCTTGTAACTGTTTTTCAGGTGCCTTGTCACTTGGGCCCAGGTCACTGCATGTAGACTGAGGCAGCACGAAGCCCTCTCTTATTTTAAAAGAGTCAGAGAGCACCGTCTCCTGGTTGTGAGCTTTACTAAGTGGAGGGACAAACTCCTGAGAGCTGAACAAGTGCCAGGAGGGAGAAAGTACAAATGGCAGGAGCCCTCTCCAGGTAAAGCCTGTCACCGCTGGCGAGTGGCTGCGAGAGGACAGCAAGCCCTGCGCCTGGGGTCTGCAGCTACTGTCAAACAAGTAAGAGACGATAAAGGTCCCTATGAGACAGTTATTATTAACTCAGTGAGTCATGAGGCACTGAGATAGTGTGACAAGGCTTGTATAAAAACCTGGTTTGATTTGTGGTGACTGCTTAGTCCCTGCTGTGAAATTCTTCACAGACTGTGCACACAACTTCATCACCGTAATCTGGCACTGATTGCAACAACCATATGGAGCACAGCAATAAGGAAAGGGGACATTTTGACCAGAGAGATGAGAGCACTCCTTCCTTTCTGCTTAAAGATAAGATGGGATAATCACTGTTCCTGCAGAGCAGAGTGAGCTGTCAGAGTTGCAGCTCTTTTCAAAAGACTCACAGCTAGCAAACTACAAAGAGGTCGATTGATTTGGAAGGGCTGAGTCAGTCCTGCTGGGATCTCATCTGTGCAGTTTCCAGCCTGGGGTCTAGCACATTAAGCTACCTGCAGAGCTGTGAGCCTCTAAGGCTTGTCTGTGTGAGTGCTTGTGTGCATTGTGTTTACTCTTGGCTGCAGCTGTGTTATTTCTGTTTGCAGGCCTGCAACTACTGGACCAGAGCAGCTGCCTTTTCCCAGTGCCTACGGCAGCGCAGTACCCTCATAAGTGTTAGGAAAAGCAGGAAGATGTCTCTCTCTTTGTCCATGAGTAAGAATATTCTCCCTCTCTTCCTTTCACAGACCCATGTGGGGAGTGTGACTGATGAGGGAAGGGGATTAGTGTTTACTAGTTTAATACTGGATTCCTCTGTGGAGTAGGAGCTCATGGCAGTCAAACTCAGTGGATTTCTTCTGTGTGCAGGAGCTGAAGGACTAAGGGCTCATGGCAGCTCTGATATCTCCTTCTCTAGCTCCAAGGTTAGCTCCTCTGTTCCTCTTTTTTCTCAGAAAGCAGAAGAGGCAGAGAAGAAGATTCAGCACCAACTGGACTTTTTCCCAGTGCCATTCAGCGCTGGCTGGTGATCTACAGGAGCCAAAACAGGGCTGAAAGGCTGCTGGAGAGACCTGGTGTAGTAGGACCCTCTCGTGCACATGAACGGATCCAGGAGAACACAGCAGAGGTGGACTTGGAGGAGTGGGCTAAGAAGTGGCTTGGGTAAGTGGAGTGGAGGGCTCTGGGCTTCCTCTTGCTATTACCATCAGGGAAGGGCTCCCTTGTATGGCTGGTAAAACTTATTTGCTTCTTTTGCCTGCAGGAGGAAATACCTGAGGTGGTGGCATCACACAATGGTACTGCACCGGTGCCAGCATGACAGGAAACTGCTCTGCCTGGCAAGGGGATGGCATCAGTGGAGGGAAGCCAGCAGGGTGGTTATACTGGCTCAGGTGTTGGTGAGTGTCCAGTGCCACTGGGCTGGCAGTGATGGGTGTTTCTGAGCAAGCCTGCTCTGCCTGTAGCCTCACATCCTGGGAGATGAGACCTGGGGGTTTAACAAGTACCAGTATGCACCAGTATGCTATGGCTATTTTTTCATTGTTCTTTTTGAAATGTCAGCTTGACAGACTGGCATATCCACAGATTTAGTTGTGCTTTGCCCTTACAGATGGGAAGCTGAAACAGGGTTTGTCTAGATTGTCTGTAGACCGTGCAAAAAGTTCACAGCAATTATTACAATCTTTGTCCTCATCTGTGTTCCTGATACATCCCACTGGTGTCCACAGCTTACCAAGAGCTGTCATTTGGCTTCCCCTTCTGCTCATACCCATGTTCTGCCTGGTTCCTGGCTATTAGTTGTGTGAGATGTGCTCTGGCCTGCCCAGATAATAAGATGATGCCTGTATAGTGTGAGCATATCCATAGGCACTGAGGAGCTGTGCTGGAGCACAATGGGGCATTGTCCTTTCCCCAGGGTACTGGGACTTAGCCACACTATGCTGGAGAGCAGTTCAGCAAGAGCTCTGTTATTAGTCTGCTCTGTTTGTTACCAATGCAAGGTCTTTTAAGAGAGACTCAGGATAGCAATTGGAACAAAGTGGGACTGGAGGGAAGTAAGGTAATTTGCCTGCCAGAGCCCAGTTAATCTGTGTGCTGCCTCTTTTCCTGCTGGCAGGACCAGCAGCGGCTGATAGAAAAGGCCTGGAGGATGTGGAGACAAAGATATCTGCAAAGCTGTGTGGTGCAGAATCTTTTGAAGGAGGAAGCCAGGAGCCTCCTGGCTCAGGTAAGCATTTACGTCTTCTTCAGTTCAGTGGACCTCAGTGGTACAAAAAGCACCCCAAAGGGACAACTGGTGTTCCTGAATCTCTCTCCCTTGCACAATGCACCTGCTTAGGGAGAAGTTGAATTCATCAAGGAATGGGACTTGCCAGTAAAAAAGGAAAAAAGCTTCCAGATTTACATGGGTTCATCTATGGGTGTTTTTCAAAGCTTTGTGTCAGGAGTCAATTTCCCTGACATGTGCCCCCTTCCCTGCTGTTATTAGTGATGTTAATCCCCTAATCCCCTGCCTCTTGAGGCTCCACTCAGGGAAGAATCAGGCTCCACATCGGTGCAGGAGGACTGTGCTGACTTGCACCCAGGGGCAAGCAAATCACTTTGGATTTAAGCGAGCAGGCAAAGCCTTAGAACTCATATCCAGTTTGCTCCAGTGCCTGCCTCCCAAAGATTCATGTAGGATTAGGTCCTCCTTTAAGGACACAGGAGCAGGTACTGAAATTAGAGCGCAGAGGGAACATTGGTCTTTCTTGTCTCACATTGATTTGTACTTTGCATGCCCCATATTGTCTCCAGGAGAGACAGGGAAGGGTTTTGAGTCAAGGTTGAGGCAGCTGGCAGAGCCATTGCTATAAGGAAAGTTTCTGGGTTCTGTGAGAATGGCTGCAGCTCCTCAAGAGTAACCTGAGTGTTTGATTTGTCTACTTCCCTCTTTCAGGCCTTTGGGAGGTGGTGGCAGCTCACAGCATTCCAGCGCAAGCACAAAGGATCCTGAATGGAGGGGGCCTGCCTGCAGCTGCTGCTCATTTCAGGGCACGTGGAGGATACAGCGCCTGTCACAACAAAGAGCTGGTCCTGCGCCATCAACAAAGAGAACACTCTGCTCTTACAATAAAAGCAGTGCTGCTGGCCAGAAGGATGACAGCCAAAGAACAACCAGGAAGAGATGGTACCTAGTGAAAGGTCCTCTCCTCTTTAAAAGACTTGTATCCTACCTCCTTAGCAGCACAAATGGAGAAGTTACGTACAGTTGTGAGGTTGCATTCTCTTCTTCTCTGGACCCTGCTTTTGCTGGAGTTCTGATTAAAGGTCAAAAAAAAAAAACCTTATAGGCTTTCCATTTTACTCAGTGTTTTCTCCCTGGACAGGAGCCTGGTGTCATGGGGGGAGTATGCAAATACAGTCTTAGGGATGGGCAGGAGTTTGTGGGTGCTGTTGATTCCAAAGTCCGGATTGGGTAGGTGCAAACACAGGTCTTTATTTTTAGATTTGGCTTTCACCCGAGAGGGGGTGGGGGTGGCAGATTTCCACATGGCTCCCACCTCCTCCCCCTGTCTAGGTCCATCAGCTCTTCATTAAGCCTTTCAGTGGGTGGCCAACCTCCTGACTGCTTCCTGCTGGTTCATTTCTGTGCTGAATGGGCAAGGTATGAAGAAACCTGCTGGGAACAGCTGAGCACCAAAAGCTTTGTTGAGGCAAGACAGGCGTGTCTGATCCCCAGCCTTCCCATTACTTGCCTCTATGATTGATGCCTTGTAATTACCCTGGATATATGAGCCCGGTCTCAGACAGCTGTAACAAGAGGGTCTGAAGAATCTGGAAAAGGCTTTTCTTCCTTGCTTGTTTGAAAGAGATGCTCACAGCATGGTGGGGATCTTGAAATCCCACTGGGAACTGCTCCGAGGTCGTTTTCCTAGCCTGTGGCAGCTTTGCAGGATTGTTAAATACACAAAGCAGCCTCAGCAGCTTCCCCAAGCCCTTATTCCAATGCCGCGGGGCCTAAGGCTGGTAGGAGTCATTAGGTCAGGAACGATAGGTTATCTTTCCTGATCTAAACTTATCTTTCCCTACAGGCACTGGAAAAAAATACTGTGACCTTGCAGAACTGAGCTAAATAGTGTAGCTGGTTACTTTTGGTAAATTCTAGGATTTAAGCTTTCTCTGCTCTACCATGGAGCTTGGGCCATACTCAGGACATGCACTGAAAGTGAAGGCAGAACAGCCCCAGAAACAATTGATTTTCTTAAAGTTTTCCCTTGTGCCAGGTGATTAATTAGCAAGCAACATGAGTCTGCTAGAGCATGGCCTAGTACAAGAGACATTTGTATGTATATATTTTATTGTATGTAATCTAGGAAATAATGTGATTCCTATTTAGTCTTACCCAGAATGGAAATTCCCATAGTCCTGTTAAAAAGAAAACAGGAAATACAATACAAGGAGAAAAGTCAGGAAGAAAATTTGAACAGTCCTCCGGAGTGAGTGCAAAAGTGCCTGATGATCAACTATGAAGAAATGTATTTTAGGAGTGCAATATAAAAACAATTTTACTTTCTTTTCCAGGTTGGTAACTGCTGATATAATCCCCTTGCATAGGTACAGCTGACAGGAGTGTTTCTGTCCTCCTGCCAGCATTTCTGGCATGGGATAGTTACCAGAATCTCCTATTCTCCTGTTACTGTAATTAGCATAATCGTGATTAGCAGCTCTTCATCCTACAGACGCCGGCCTTTGGGCTTGGTTTGGAGACTCAGCTCAGAGGTTCAGGTAGTTCTGGCTATTGTTCAATGAGAATGGCTCAGGGAGCCTTTGTGTTTCGGACAGAAGAGCACATGGTGTGGGTATATTAGAGCACCACCCTGTTCATGGTTTAGGAGTGTGTTCCTTGTCAGCACAGGAGCAGCTGCTCTCCCTGAAGCCAGTGGAAGCGAGGAGGAAGTAAGAGATTAGAAAAATTTCACTGCTGAGTTGGAGAGTTCAACAGCTCAAAAGTATCCTCCACAACCTGCCAGAGGCAGTTTTCTAGTGGGAAGTCATTGTCCACCAGGTTGACCAAGTAATAGTTGTCATGGATGTACTGGATGATCATACGAGAGGGTGACTCCTCTTCATAGAGCTTGGCCCATTGTTCGATCCACAGCGCAAAGGCCTCGTCCTGCCACGGGAACAAAAAAAAGTTGGCAGTTGTGGAAACATCTTCATGTTACTTAGTTTAGGATACCCAGTGTTACACATGACTGGCCAGACTGTGGCTTTTTTCTTCTCAGTGTAAATGGCAAGAGTTGAGCAAGGAGCCTTGTGCTTTCCAGTCAGTGGGAAGTGCCCAGAGCTGAAAGGAGACACATTTGCTGTACAATGGATGGCTCAATGCTGCCCCTGTGTGTGTAAGAGAGGAGAAGAGCCACTGTCCAGCACTCCCAGGCTTGGGACAGTGCCAGCAGTGGCTCTCGATCCCCATTACTGGATGCTTTGTGTCTGGAACAGCTCTTGCTGGACCTGAGAGAGCAGGAGGAGCAAGACCTGTACCTCTGCAAGGCAATATAGCAACAGACCTCAACTGTGAGGAGTGTCAGAGACTAAAACTAAACCAGACACTCTGAACTTCCAGGGCATCACAGCAATGTATCCAACAAAAGGGAGAACTAACCTTCCAGGAGAGGAAGCTTACAGGATCCACTACAGTGGGCTGGATGATCTCTCTTCCAGGGAAGATACCCCAGGTGACAGCATTGGGTTGCAGATCTGGAGCATTGGTGATATTCTGGCCCTGCCAAAGGAAGAAAAACCTTCCTGAAACAACTGCTGGAGGAGAGACTGAGTGAGTTGGAAAAAGTGTATTTATCCTCTCCTTGTTAAGGGACCAGACAGCTGCTGCATACCGCAGCTGCATTGCTTTATTTTCGCTTCCCTTCATCAGCCCTCATGTCTGAATATTTGGTATTTGTCTCTCTCCCAAGGTGGTGAAAGGAAAGTGTCCTGTGGATAACAGCCTTACCTTGACATTGACAATGTGGTAGTTCACTCGCAGCTCATACTTCTTCAGCACCTTGAGCAGTGCCGTGACAATTTCACTGGAGGTGAAGAACTCGAGGTATGCCTGCAGGGAGGGATGGAGAAGGGGGAAGAGAATTAAGAGCATGGCAGAACTGGACAAATACAGGTAAAAAACGACATTTGTAGAGTCTGGGCTACCTTTTATGTTCACCCCCAGAAACACTTACTACAGAGGCTTGAGCAAAGGACAGAGTAAATTAGTAAGTGAGCTAGAGAAAAAAATAATTGGGGAGAGCAGAGGAAACAGCCCAGGAACAGTGCACTCAGGAAAGCTACATGCTCCCTGTTTTGCATCTGCACAAGCAGATAAGCAGGAACGAACTCCACTGTTACCACAACTGCTGCACAAGGAAACAGTCTGCCAGAATGCTTGGAAGAAGCCTGACCTTCATCTTTATTTTACAGCAGTGTCTTGCCAAGGCAGCCCAGCCTGGTGAGAGCAGAACTTAGGGGTCTAAGATGGGCTCTCCCAAGCACCACTCCTTGTCCTCATCTTTTGTTCACAATTCTCCCCATGTGCTTATACAACCAAATTCTGTGCATGGCTGCTCCCAACAACTGCTTCCCCTCCCCCCGTTTCCTGGCTATTTTGTGAGATGATGGATTTCCCTCACCTCAGGGGAATTTTTTCCTTTGAAAACATAAATGCATTTGCCATCTGCTGGTCTCTGGCTTTACCGGTTTGGATCCCTTTTGAACAAGGATGCTTTGTTTTCCAGTATGAGCTACTTGCCTGGCATTCACCTTGATGGGATATTCCTATCACAGCCATTAGGCAAGGCTCTAGGGTCTGAAATGCCTGACAGGGAGAGACAGGCATGGCAGGCATGACTGTTTGCAGGCCAGGGAAGGAACGTGACAGTTGTCTGAACAGCACAGTGCATGGGATGGGGGCAACTGCAGAGAGCTGTGCCATACAGAAGGACAGACGAAATTTTTAATACCCCTTTATCATCATGAGATGCTGGGTGGCAGAGATACTACCTCATTGATTCTCATTGCGTGAAAAATCTGGGGGCTTTGTGCATCACTGAATCAGATGCAGGGGGCAGGCACATGTGTATATATAAAATGGCACAGCCCTGCTCTAGAAATAAGTTACCAATAATTACTTGCTGAGAATAAAACCATGAAACTCTGCAGATGTTCAACAGATGTTTTGAAGTGGGGGGAACACAGCTGTGATGTCAGCCATAAAGATAGCATTATGGCTCTTAAGACACCAAAGGAGCTTTACCTTCTCTCACCAAGAGCACATTAAGATAAGGATTATGTGGATGTAAGCCTAGGACCTCCCAGCCTAACAGAGACCAAACTAGATCAAACTCTTTGCTGCCTCGCCCAGAGTAATACAGTACCTTTTGGAAAACATAACCTCCACTGGGCCCCCAGCCTACAATGGGGTCTGTGGATGGCTTCCCATTGATGTTTGGCTGGGAGTTGATGGTCAGGATTCCTCGTCTGTTGACCTTCTCCAGCTGGTCCTTCAGAAGGTTGGTTTCAGTAGCAAGAGGGTCATCATTCCAAGGCATGCATGTAACCTACCATGAGGAGAAAGGATGTCTCACAATGGATGTAACAAACCTTTCATTACCATCTGGGTGTTGAAGGAACTCAGCAGTGCCCTAATAGTCTCAAACACACCTGCTTCAAGAGAATTCCCAGGTTTGGTTCAAGAATTAGGATATGCTCAACTCTAAGAATGACTGCTGAAGTCAATCAATACTGGTCCTGTAATACTGTAGCACCTTTCCTTTTATGTTTAGCTTTATCTCTGGCTGCTGGACCCCCTTCAAACAGTGTGCCAGCAAATCTTTTTGGATAGAGAAGTGCCAATTCTTCTTTAGAAAAATGATATGATACCATGAGCAAGAGGAAGTGTGCACTATTGTTTGTGCCCCACTGACCATCCCTTCCTGGGCTCCCACTCACCTTGTACCCATTCCTGTTGGGTTCTCCAGTGATGTAACATGTGAACACCTCAAAGACACTTTCCTCACTAGTCAGTTCTTCTCCCCACATCTTCAGAAGCTCCTCCCGGGGAGACTTGCTCTTCAGATAGAAGAGGTAATAGTCCTTCAGTTCCCCAAAAGCTGGAGAGGAAGAGTTACCCCTGTAAGGGGGGGAAGACAAAGACCTGAAGTCAATGAGGAACATGAGCTGATTTGGTGATGCAGGAAGACAGCCAACCAGCAAGAGAAGTACACACAACAAAACCCACCTAGACACCAAAAGTCTCAACATCTTGGTGCCATTTGCTTCACCTCATTCAAATCCAAGCAACAGGGGACCACTTTGTTAACAAAGCCACCTCAAGTGGGCCCAGGACATCAGGCTTTCCTACCACAGCTCTGCCTTACTGCAGGTGACAGCTTACCATCGGCCATTGGGGAAGTCATCCCACTCCTGGGTTCGATAGATGTAACTCTTTGGCCTGGAGGCCCAGAAGATTGGCCGGACATCTTCCACTCTTCTCTTGGGGTGAGCACTGACTGCCCAGGGCAGAGGCCGCCTGCAGGGGAAGAGCAGATGTTAACACAACTCCTCTGCTGACTTTCCACTAAAGGCTGGAAGCCTTTCCCATGGTGCAATTTGCTCCTGGAGAGAACTAACGGGCTGAGAAGAGTTCTGTTTGTCAAGAAGTAGAACAGGAAACTTTTCTTCCTTTATGGAAAATATTACCTACTCAATTCCCTCACAGCATGCTCAATAGGGTCTATTTAACGTTCAGGTACAGGACTGACACCTGAAATTGGAAAAGGCGAGGGCAAAGCACTATGGGAAGCTACTTCAAGGAAAAATAAAAAATAGATGTCAATTTTCCTTTGCTTCTTCTTGTCTATGCTGAAGCCTGTGGACTCAGAGAGAAGTCCACATTCCCTTTCTCAGCTGCAGAGAACCCTAGAAATCCACAGTGGGAGCAAACCCCTAGCCTGTAAGGGGTTGTGATGGGCATCAAAAACATGCTTCTTCCAAGTGGCAGCTCTAAGCTCTGGGTTTTTAAAGTCCCAGAATGCCTACTTTAAAGCTACTTGACTGAAACAAATTCCTCCTTTGGCCATCCCCTCTATTCCTCCCAACTTTTGTTGGAGATCTGCAGGAAGGGCAAACTACTAAATGCAAAAGGTGATAAAAGAAAAAAAAAAAAAAAGAATAGAGGTATTGACCCATCCATTATTTGTACCTTCAGTGGATGGGATAGATGGATGGATGCATGAATGGATGCAAAAGTGGAACTAACAGAAGCCAACACATTCTGCTTACCTTGGGTCCTCTTTCCATATTCCCAGGCGTTTCAGGACTTCAGTGGTAGCCACCTCCCGATTGAGGGTGTAGAAGTGGAGCCCGTGCACCATTCCACTGTCCAGCAGCTCCCGGCACATGGACACTGCCAGCTCCACCCCATAGTTCCTGATAGCTGCATCATTGTCCTTGATGGGTTCAATCACATCTTTGATTTCCTGAGGAACTTCCAGCTTAGAGAGCTTCACCAGCTGGCGCAGGGAGTGGTAACCCTGCATGAGGATGCAGATTGTCATTTTTCCAAGACCCTTTTTTGCCATCCCAGTAACATAGGTACTTGATCTCAGTTTTGTGGCAGGAGATTTAGAACTGGAGCTCTGGAATCTACTCCCAGGCCCCATCTCTAGGATGGTAATGCAGTCCAGGTCACGTCACTTTAGGTGATTTCTCCCCACATCCTTGCCTGAGCCCAGTATGCTGACAGTGACCTCAGGACTTGCAGGCCATTGTCCTTTATATCCCTTTTTGCCATATGGGCACAAGAAACCTTTCCAGCTTGTTAATAGCTGCCTAGGAGTTTAATTTGACAAACCACCTACAGATTTATTACATTCAGCAGTCTCTCTTCCCTGAAATTTTGTGGAGGATATTTACAGACCTCTCTCAGGCTAACCCACAAACACCTAACATCCTAAATCCTTATTCCCTCCCCAAATCCAAATTACTGGATTTCACCTGTATAGGGAAGATGCCAGGAATAATGGGGCAGGTAATGCCAATGGCTTGACAATCCTTCATGAACTTGAGAAAGGTTTCTGGTTGGAAGAAAAGCTGTGTAATGATGAAGTCTGCTCCAGCAAAGACTTTCTCCTTCAGGTGCCTCAGGTCTGCCTCATAACTCTCTGCTTCAGGATGACCCTTGGGGTAGCCTTTGGGGAAAAGTGGGGGAAAGAAAATAGAAAAATGTGGTCAGGACAACATGCAGAAATTAGGAAGTATCCAATCTTTGTACTGTCACAGCCCAGGTCCAGGGAGGCACTGGTGAGCTGATTTCCTGTCTCAGACCCTACCACACACTCTGCAATAGAATGCATTTATTTACCTGCCACACAGATGTCGAAGTAATCATCAAATTCATTGCGAATATGCTTAACCAGATCAACAGCATGGTTGAAACCATCTACTTCTTCCTCCCATTCCTCACCAGAAGGATCTGAAAAGAGAATAAATCCACAGTTCTCTCCAACTGTTTGCTGAGATCGGTTAGTTCTGTAAAAACCTCCTGGTATCAAAAGGAAGACAGATGAACTCCCAAATCTGCAGTTTTACTTATGGACTGGTAATGTCTGCCCTTGAGCTGGAGGGACTAATAACAAAAGCCTCAGATGAAACACAGTCTCAGCATTTAATTCCTGCAGAAAGAGCCCCTAAATCTTCTCTGTTTTTACTCTGGAATTGAACATGACAGCAGCACAGCCTCTGCACTACACATCACAGGACAGAAAGATTCACCTCCACGCAGTGCCATGATGTTCTTCAACCCGAGCCGCTTGGCCTTCTGCAGATGCCCTGTGATGTCATCCTTGGTCTGGTTGCAGCATGTCATGTGCAGGATGGTCTCCAGGCCACAGTAGTTCACTGCAGTGTTGGCAATAATCATGGAAGAGGTTTCCTTGTCAGATCCTGGGTCTCCTGCAGGGTGCCATGTCACATCAATGAAGAGGGGACCACCTGCTCCCATGCGGTCAAACCTGTGGGGTTTAGAGCTGTGTTAGCCTACACCAGGTAGCCAAATCCCATTCCTGTGCCTCAAATATCTTTCTCACTTCTAGAATTCCAGCAGCAGGCAGAGAGAGCTTTGATGACAGCAACAGAATAGACCACAAAGTGTTGCACTAAGAGTTTAGCAAGTGGCCAATGTAAATAAAAAAAGCCATCCTTGAAGGCTTCATGGGGAAGAGTTTATGATTTCTTAGAAGAGGCAACTGAGGTGTTCTCTGTACAACAAACTTCCTCCCTGCATGCTCTAATAGACTGATGCAGCTTCTGATAGACAGCATTACAAGTCCCATTCCTTTTGAGATGGGAGACTGTGCTACAGCCCCCAGTTGCCAGCTTGAACTGTAGAGGCCACAAGGGCTTCCTTAAGTTATCTCTCTCCTCCTCCAAGGTGGAGCAGACCCTTCTGTTTAACATATGGCATTGGCATATAGCAATTACAAAAATAATTATGAAATACCCTCTTCTCCTCCAGGTAAGTCCATGGTGGCTCCTGGGGCTCCAGAATAACTTCTAGTTCTGCTGAGACCTATCAGTTTTCATTTAGCATGTAGATGTGGACACCTATGTCAGAGGCTGAAACTGTAATACTGAGGCACAAATCATAGTGGCTAGATGAATATTGAAAGGAAATAGGAATCTGTTTCAGGGATTTTGGCACACTGTCCATCAAGGAATATTTTATGCTTTTACTAGGTACTTTTCTGCCCCAGCATTGTGCTTCAGACTCAGAACATGACACTGGGGTTACTCAGTCTTCCCAGGGCATGGGAGAGGGAAAACAACCTGGCCCCTCAGTAATCCCACCGTGACACTTAACTCTTCAGGGCCTCCAAGGAAGACAAGTTACTTGGTGTCCATTACCCTTCTCAGCAGGAAAGCACAGCCCCATTACCTGCTTCGTCACCTAGAATGGGAGACAGAGCATGGGGCAGAGCCTGCCTCATTAGCTATTTCCCTGCCCTCCACCACAGATACTTCCCTTGTCCCTTCTCCTACCCTGCAGCGCTCACCTGGAGATGAGATTGACAGCAGCATTGGCTGTGCGTGGAGGGAAGAACTCCAGGGAGAACCACCTGTCTCCAGCGTCCTGCCGGCGCCGCATCTTCTCGCGCAGCCGCTCGTGTCGGTCGGCGTCGAGGATGGGGGTGGAGCAGCGCGAGTTGTCCTTGGAGCTCTCACTGCCACTGCTGCTGCCGCCATCAGACCTGGAGCTGGAGCTGGCGCTGCAGGTATGCTGGGTCTCGTTAACCATGGTGAGAGCTCTGGAGAGGGGAGCAGAAGGAGTATGGTCAGTACATGGGTCTCTGCACAGAGCAGGTACTGCTGGGGTGAGCAGCAGATGATTAAAGAAACCTGTGCCAAGACCCAACAAGCATCACCATCAAGGAGTCCCTTTTGCCAGCTTTCACTGCAAGGAGGATCTCGTGAAAACACAAGAGAAAGCATATGTAGATAGTGCTGAGATAAATAACACAGCACTTGGCTTCATGTCACTTTGATGCAGCTCTTCTGTGCTGCTGGGTGAAATTTGGCTCTCAGAAGAGTCAGGTCAACATCACTTTTGTCCTGACTACAACTCAGCAAGTCAAGATACCCACGTGAATTAGGTGATGGCCTCATCACCTAATTGGTAGCCTTGGGCTGGGCATGCTGGCAGATTTTTTTTTTGTCTACTCTAGCTGCTTCTTGGACTGCATCCATCTTCAGAGCTTCCATCCTGTTTGTTCCCAAAAGGCAGCACTGCTTTACAGTGTAGGTAGGAAAGTCAGTGCTAATGGGGCAGGTACTCAAGAATGCACAAACTATCACTATGTCAGAAACAAAGTACAGAATCCCCTCTGACCAGGCCATCCCCACAAACTGTCCTTTGTTTTCTTTGTTGGCATCACACCTGCATTTCCAACAATTAGCCTTCTCCACAAGACACACCATCTCCACAAGACACACCATCTCCACAGACAACTGTGCCAGTCCCATTGCACACACTCAACTCTTTACCAGATACACTGTTCCCTTTGTTGGCAATTGTGGCTGCTTGGAAACAAGGCCAGCAGGGACCATCCTCATCTCACTGCCTTGCAACAAGATCAGCTGTGCTTGCTTGGCTTTATAGAAAGCCAAGCACTGCAAGTCAGTGGTACAAGTAGGTTTAGGATATCCAACTCCACTCAGCTCCACAAAATGTCTCATCCTGTGCCTTTAAAATGAGGTAGGGATTACAGACAGTTAAAGAAGAGCTACCACAATATTTGAATCTGTGTTATTTGCTTTAGTACCTGCCAAAACTTAAAATTGTCACTGGGAAGCAGCATGTTATCCAAGCATTACATAACTTTGGAGCCTTTTTTGGAAGAAGAAGTTGCATGAGCCAGCACACACTCTCAGTCCTTATCATAAACTCTGTGGGCTTAGTTTAGCCAAGAAGACTTTGAACTCATCTACTGTTTACACTTGAGTTGCCAATCAGGCAAAACCCTTTGGGAGAAAGTCTACTTTTACCACCTGAGGAACCTCTCCAGCTGGCAGGAGATGTGAGAAAGAAGCGCCAGTCTTCTGTTCCAAGGGGAAGCGGGAGCCTTAGATCTCTTGTGTACCAACACAGCAGCTGTGGTAAAAATCAGTAGCACAGACCTACTGACAAGTGAAGCAAACCCAACTGGGTGCACAGTCACAGCCTTGACCAAGCTCAGAGGACTTTGCCTGACATCCACATGCACAAATCTGGAAATATTATCCCCAAGCACACGTTGGCGATCAAGTCAGTAGCTCAATCACATGCTGTCAACTCCCAACATCTCATTCGTAGCAAGCATGGCACAACACTGTAGGCAAATCAAAGGAGCTTTGTTTTCTGATTTGAGATTTAACACCCGTCACATGGAAAAAGGGTTCGTGTCTTTATGTCTCTACGAGACCTGCTGTTGAGGAAAGGTCCTTATCTTACTAGCAATGTCAAATAATGAAGATATGAGAAAGGCTCACTTAGATTTTTGTCTACAGGCAGCATTTGGAACAATTTCCTTACCATGATACACATCACAGATTTGCTGGCAGATAATGCTGGTTATTGCAAAGAGAAAAAACATAAGCCTAAACAACAAGAACAGCAGCAAAGACAATTTTTAATACCTGTCAACACTCCTGCTTCTTTCTTTATCATATTGCAGAGCTCGAAGATCTACTGCTTACCACATTGCCGATGCTCAGCATGGATGTACCAGCTGTGTTTTTATGATGCTGGGGGTATTCAAACTCCTTCCAGCCTGAGCTGACACCAACACACAGAGCGTGGAGTCTGCATCCCCCTAAACTCAGTTTTACCTTCAAGACTAAACTTGGCTGCACCAGGTGCACGCTTCCCACAGGGTGCACACGCTGCACGGGCATGCTCCAGGGGCACGGCATCAGGCTGACAGCCGGGCGGGCAACCCAAGGGCCCGCGGCTGTACCCACCGCTGGAACGGCTGACGGGGCAGCGGCTCGGCCTGGGGACAGCCAAGAGGGAAGGGCCGGAGAGGGAGAAGGGGAGCAGCAGCACCTGTGGTCCCGAATGCCGGGGGAGGGTCGGGGCCAGGCAGGTCACTGCAGCTCGGTCGCCTCTTCACCTCAGCCGACCCCGCCAGGAGCAGGGCAGGGCCCGGCCCGGAGCAGCCAGAGCCGCCGCGGGGAATGCCCAGCGCTGGGGCAGCTATAGGACTCCCATTCCCGGGCCCCGCTCACCTGCGGCTGATGCCGAGCGCTGCCCGGGCTGCCCGCCCGCCGCACTTTAAGGGCGGCCGCGGCCGGGCGGGTCATGTGGGGCCCCGCGGCTGCCCTCAGTGGACATGGCGCCGCGAGGCGGAGCTGCGGCGGCGGGGCCGGGCGAGGCCTCGGGGTTGCGGCCGGACGCGGGCTGCGGGAACTCTGCCGGCAAGGCACGGGGGCGCGGCAAGGCGGGAGCGCGGTCGGGGCTCTGTTATGGGAGCGCGGCCATGCGCAGGCGAGGTTCACCAGGGCCGCGGGGCACGGCCATGCCGTGAGGGCTGTGGGGCTGTGGCCGGGCAGGGCGGGGCCGGCGCGCGGAGTGACGCGCTGTGGGGCGGGCGGGGCGGGGTCGGCGGCGGAAGATGGCGCGGTGCGGGTGCGGGGCCAGGCTGTGCTGCTGCTGCTGCGGCGAGCGGGAGAGCCGCACCCCCGAGGAGTTGGTACGGTCATCGCCCAGCCGCCCCCTGATCCCCCATCCCTCCGGACTCGTGCGTGCTGGCGGAGNTATCCCCAAGCACACGTTGGCGATCAAGTCAGTAGCTCAATCACATGCTGTCAACTCCCAACATCTCATTCGTAGCAAGCATGGCACAACACTGTAGGCAAATCAAAGGAGCTTTGTTTTCTGATTTGAGATTTAACACCCGTCACATGGAAAAAGGGTTCGTGTCTTTATGTCTCTACGAGACCTGCTGTTGAGGAAAGGTCCTTATCTTACTAGCAATGTCAAATAATGAAGATATGAGAAAGGCTCACTTAGATTTTTGTCTACAGGCAGCATTTGGAACAATTTCGTTACCATGATACACATCACAGATTTGCTGGCAGATAATGCTGGTTATTGCAAAGAGAAAAAAGATAAGCCTAAACAACAAGAACAGCAGCAAAGACAATTTTTAATACCTGTCAACACTCCTGCTTCTTTCTTTATCATATTGCAGAGCTCGAAGATCTACTGCTTACCACATTGCCGATGCTCAGCATGGATGTACCAGCTGTGTTTTTATGATGCTGGGGGTATTCAAACTCCTTCCAGCCTGAGCTGACACCAACACACAGAGCGTGGAGTCTGCATCCCCCTAAACTCAGTTTTACCTTCAAGACTAAACTTGGCTGCACCAGGTGCACGCTTCCCACAGGGTGCACACGCTGCACGGGCATGCTCCAGGGGCACGGCATCAGGCTGACAGCCGGGCGGGCAACCCAAGGGCCCGCGGCTGTACCCACCGCCGGAACGGCTGACGGGGCAGCGGCTCGGCCTGGGGACAGCCAAGAGGGAAGGGCCGGAGAGGGAGAAGGGGAGCAGCAGCACCTGTGGTCCCGAATGCCGGGGGAGGGTCGGGGCCAGGCAGGTCACTGCAGCTCGGTCGCCTCTTCACCTCAGCCGACCCCGCCAGGAGCAGGGCAGGGCCCGGCCCGGAGCAGCCAGAGCCGCCGCGGGGAATGCCCAGCGCTGGGGCAGCTATAGGACTCCCATTCCCGGGCCCCGCTCACCTGCGGCTGATGCCGAGCGCTGCCCGGGCTGCCCGCCCGCCGCACTTTAAGGGCGGCCGCGGCCGGGCGGGTCATGTGGGGCCCCGCGGCTGCCCTCAGTGGACATGGCGCCGCGAGGCGGAGCTGCGGCGGCGGGGCCGGGCGAGGCCTCGGGGTTGCGGCCGGACGCGGGCTGCGGGAACTCTGCCGGCAAGGCACGGGGGCGCGGCAAGGCGGGAGCGCGGTCGGGGCTCTGTTATGGGAGCGCGGCCATGCGCAGGCGAGGTTCACCGGGGCCGCGGGGCACGGCCATGCCGTGAGGGCTGTGGGGCTGTGGGGCTGTGGCCGGGCAGGGCGGGGCCGGCGCGCGGAGTGACGCGCTGTGGGGCGGGCGGGGCGGGGTCGGCGGCGGAAGATGGCGCGGTGCGGGTGCGGGGCCAGGCTGTGCTGCTGCTGCTGCGGCGAGCGGGAGAGCCGCACCCCCGAGGAGTTGGTACGGTCATCGCCCAGCCGCCCCCTGATCCCCCATCCCTCCGGACTCGTGCGTGCTGGCGGAGCCCATTCACCCCGGGTCTCGGCCAAGCCCCCCTCGGTTCTGGGGAGCGCCTGAGGGCGGGCGGGGAGCGGTGCTGTAGTGTTGGGCCCAGCGCCTCAGGGCCTGGTGTCGGCAGCTCAGGGTGCTGCTCCTGGCCCGGTCTCTCATCCGATGCTCGTTCCCTCCCGTTTTGCTGCCTGGCCTGGTGCTTCACTACCAGTGCTGTCCCTATCCCGGCCCGCATTGTTTGTCTGGGCCTCGTATCCCAGCCCATGAAGCTGCCCCTCGCAGCTGTAAGGGGAAGTGATGCTGGCAGGGGGTTTCTCTGACTCCAGCACCGCAGAGTGCACTCTTCATTTGTTGTCCTATGCTCCCCTGTAACCTGTTGCTGTGAAGGAAACGGGTTGTGGGTTAGGACTTTGCTGTCGGGATCTCCTATACAGAGGTGATGTGTGTCCTGGCTCTGAGGTAAGACCCTTTGGCATTACTGCACAGTAAGTGTAGGTCTGGTAGTCCACACACTAAATTTATAAGCAATAATGGTGTAGGACTTCTGTAATTTCGGCTTTGCTACCAGTGTTCGTGAACAGCTGTAGATGTGTTCATTCCTGTCGTGATTTTTCTTTCCTGAATTTGTTTTGTAGACGATCCTAGGAGAAACTCATGAAGAAGAGGATGAGATCCTTCCACGCAAAGACTATGAGGTGGGGAAATAACTAATAGCAACTTCTGATATGAATGTGAATAGACCTGTAGGCAGGTTTTGATCTGTTAGAGTTTGTAACGGGGCAGATACTCAATATGGATCATTAGGCTGCATTGGCATTAGCAGAAACACCAAGAGATGCTGTGCTTGCAAAGAACTGTTCCTCATCTTTGTATGTTTCTGGGATAAAGCCCTGTAAGTAGGTTGAATGTCCGGTGCCAAATCAGACTCCTGTTGAGAAAATTCATTTTCAGCGTCTGGTGCATTTTCCCACTTCTTCAAGTTGAGATTTACAGGCTCTGGAGTCCTTGCTTTCTGGTGATTGTAAAAGGTCATTGTAGCTGCTTGGTCAGAGTTGACTTTCTGCTGTCTGTATTGTCATGCTAGCTTACAGCAGATCTTCCCATATATCACATTCTGCTGCTTACAGGAGGTGTTTGCTTTTTGCATCACTGTATGGTGGCCCTGAAGTATTTAGAGCAGTTGCTGTCAGTATGGGTGTCACCAGCCCAGTTACTGCTTGGCTTGAAAAGGTGAAGATGTGGGTAGAACCAGTGGAGTTTTGTGAGTGTGACTGGGAAACTACTGCTGTTAACTCTCTGCTGTGATAAACTGAAGAATTGATATTGTTCATCTGGAGAGGAGTTCTAGCTAGTGTTCCTCTTGCAGTGAGAGGGTGAATATAAAGATCTAGTGTTATCCTCTGCACTGTTGAAGTGGAGACGCTTAAAAAAGTCTAAAACTGTACGATGTGATTTCTCTAATACAAAGTTATATAAATTAGTTGTGTTTCTGTTTGTTTCACTGTCTCTCTCAGCTTGGGCAGTGAAATTGTTCTGTTCTTTCACTTTGTGATTTTCAGGGTCTGACTGATTGAAATATTAAACTTAAGTTGTTTCCAGGAGTATTTTCTCCTACAAAATCTACTGTGGGGGTAGTAATGACTTCTTTAGTTTTTAACAAGGTCTTCTAGACATCATTTTTTTCACAACCTGTTGCACTGATTCTCCTAAATTGACCTTTTGGCATTTCAGAGCTTGGATTATGATCGCTGTATCAATGACCCATACTTGGAAATTTTGGAGAGCATGGACAACAAGGTAGGATCTTGTTCTCTCATAAGCTAAAACAGTGGAAATCGTCCAGAGAAACTGTGGATTGGAAGTGTTCAAAGCCTTTTTGGATGTGGCTTTGACCAGCCTGGAAGGACAACGTGTTCCTGGCCATGGCAGGGAGGTGGAATGAGATGAGCTTTAAGTCATTAAGAAGGAAAAAGAAACTTCTAGAATCACAGAATGATCTGGGTTGGAAGGTTTAAGGTCCCTTCCAACCCAGATCATTCTGTGATTCTAGAAGTTTATTTTTCCTTCTTAATCACAGAAATTCTATATGTTCTCCTGGTTTCTCTGTAACAAACAAACAAAAAAATATTGTGGTGATTTGGAGATTATGGCTCCAAGCATATCCTGTGATCCTCAGATTTAAAGTGAACAAGACGTTGAGTCTTTCAGTTTCGTATTTTCAATTTGCTGTTGTCACAATCTTCTGTTGATTTATCTCTCTGGCTGTTGAGCTGTGGAGTCTAAACCCAGCTTCCAGAAAATCCCTGTTTCTGCGTTGCTTTCATTTTACCTTTTTTTTTCAATCTTCTTTCCAAACAGAAAGCCCAGAGATATGAAGCAGTGAAGTGGGTGCTGGTTTTTGCTATTGGAGTCTGTACAGGACTGGTAAGGATCATGCTGTTTGGGGAATTAGGAAAATTTGGGAGACTAAGCAGAAGTAATGGCTAAAGAGTAAAGAAGAGTAAGCATTCTCTTTCATGGTGATGAGAGCTTAGGTGGAGTTGTCTTTTGGGAATTATAGCATGTCATTATAGACTGTTTTTCAAGAAGCCTTTTTTTTCTTTCAGAACTTGCTGGGTTTTGCTTTGCTGGCTGGGTTTTCTTTGTAAAGTAGTCTGACAGATCCTTTAATTTGGCATACAGGAAAACTTGCCCAAAGCAAACAACTGAATAAAAAAGGATGACAAGTTATGGCTGAACTGTGAAAATGAGCTCAGCTGACTGTATGCCTCAGTTAAATACCAGTTTTTTTCTGTACCCTTGAGTATGTTGAGGGTGTTAAAAGTACTGCCAGATTAGTACTTTAATCAGATGCAGCAGTGCATCTCTTCAGGAATACTTCTAGGATGGATCTGTCCCAGTGAGAGAGAGGAAAGAAATCTGAGTTTCCAAAGCTGCTTTTCTTTTGTCTTCTTCATCTTCTGTTCTCCCCTGTGTTCATATTTCTGGTAGGACTGACTAGAGGGTGGTCTTCATTATTTGTATGTAGAAATTCCTGATGTCTATTGCCTTCTTTTTCCCAGGTGGGCCTCTTTGTGGATTTCTTCGTGCGGCTCTTTACCCAGCTCAAGTTTCAGGTGGTCCAAAGCTGTATCTTTTACCTTGGGCCTTGCTAGACTCAAGTGACCTTTTCCTTTCTGTTCCCATGTTTTGCTCAGAACAGCTGACTCTCACAATTCTGCCATCGGGCATGTTTTTCATGATTAAGCAAGTTTTTGACTTGCTTATGTAATTCAGCCCTCGAAACCAAGAAATGTTTCCAGTATCAGGTACATAAGCAGAAAAAATGGGTAGTTTCCCTTCCTCTTAATTCAGTGTTGAGCTTTGAAAAGGAAGCCTGGCTTTCTGACAGATTGTGTTCGCTGCTCTGGCTGGATTAGGAAGCACAGGCTTGGCTCTTGATACCAGTGGGAAGCCCAGATATTACCAAGTGATTGTGTGTTGGCGTGGGGAATGTTGTTTTCCTTGACCATCCCTGCAGCGGTGGAGGAATGCACTGAGAAAGGCTGCCTTGCCCTGTCCTTGCTGGAGCTGCTGGGGTTCAACCTGACCTTTGTTTTTCTTGCCAGTCTTCTGGTCCTGATCCAAGTAAGACTTCGATCCATTGCTGCTCCTTACACAACCTTCCTTTCTTCTCACACAGGTCCTTGATGTGAAATATCCTTGGTAGAAACACTTTCTGCCCCAAAACACCAAACTAGCTTCACAGTGCTGTTTGATTTAGTTAAGCAGGGTCCATTGGTCCCTTGCTCTCTGATGAGATGTTGTTGGTGAAGTATGGAATCACTGCACCATAGCATCAGTGTTTCTTTCCTACAGCCTGTAGCAGCTGGGTCAGGAATTCCTGAGATTAAGTGCTACCTCAATGGAGTGAAGGTTCCAGGGGTTGTGCGTCTGCGGACAGTGGTGTGCAAAGCTACAGGAGTGCTCTTCAGTGTGGCAGGAGGTAAGGAGGGCTCTGGTGTGTTGATCTTGTTGGGGGAAGGAGTCAGTAAATGGGAAAAAATGCTTTCTCTGATTCCATAGGGCACAGAAGGCCCTGCCTTTCCAATAAAATCATTTTGGTGATTTGGAGCAGAGTTATGAGCCCCGAATGCGTTTATAGATTAGAGAATAAACAGAAGGATCAGGACTATCAGGGAAAGAGATGATTTTCTGAGTGAACTAGTCAGATGTGACTCTTTGTGGCAGAATCCAAGAGAGAGACCTGAGAATGTTCCAGGACACCTTGTCATGAGCAGCCTGAAGGCAGCAGGGCAGAATAACCCAGAGAGTTCAGAGTCCTTGTAACAGTTATTTTTCAATGATTTCACCCACTTGGAGTGTAGAATCTGTGGAATCTGTGCAAGTCTTCACAAACATTTGGGGTTGTTGAGGGGGCAGGAGGTGAGCACCTCACTGTGGGGAGCTGCAGGCTCAGCACAGAGAGCTGTGCCATGGCATGGGATTGGTGAGCTCATCTGGCTTTGTCAGCAAGGGAGGATGACGGTGGGGAAAGTGTGTTCCCTCATGAGCCCTGCTTTTCCAGGTCTTTTTGTCGGGAAGGAGGGTCCAATGATTCACAGTGGTGCTGTCGTGGGTGCAGGCTTGCCACAGGTTAGTGCTGGCCTGAGTCACTGTCCTGCTCAAGCCATTGCTTTGTAAGAGCAAGTTTCCATCTCTAGTGTTTCTAAATCTTTACTTTGTTTGTAGTTCCAGAGCATCTCTTTGAGGAAGATCCAATTTAACTTTCCCTATTTCCGCAGTGACAGGTACTGTACCCAGGATGTGGGGGAGGGGAGAGGGGGATGAGTGAGCAGACTTCCTTGGGAGGAGGGTGGCGGGCTGGGCTGAACCAGTCAGTTGTTTTATCAGTTTCTTTCTAGTGTCCTGCAGTTTCATTCTGCAGCAAGGCAACACCAGGATGTCATTCTTCCAAGCTGCTCCAGTCTTCATGTTCACAGATGCTCTCTTGTGCTGCTCAGCAGATCTCTGCCCATTTCAAACCTTTAATGTGGATGGTTGAAAGCTCAGTTACTCACCCCTTATGATTAGGATTTATTTAAGAGAAGGCTAGGTCTCCTGAATGTGAACAAATTCTTACCCTTTTGCTCTGTAAGTCTTTCAAGTGATGCTGGAGTCCGTGGTTTGGGGTGGTTCCTCACAGTGGGCAGTTGTGTAGTACCAGAATTCTACTCTGTGTGCTCTACAGAAAGAGCACAATACTGCAGCTTAATGAGCAGATGACAGTGTCTGCCATGGCCAGCTTTGCTCCCAGCTCTCATTCCTGAATCCCTGGGATACATCCATAAATGGGGATGATCTCTTGCTTTGCAGAACCTAAGCTCTCCAGAGCTCTAATTTGCTAAACTGAGGTTGTTTTTCTCTTTATTTCAGGGATAAAAGGGATTTTGTATCTGCTGGAGCTGCTGCAGGGGTTGCAGCTGCCTTTGGAGCCCCAATTGGAGGCACTCTTTTTAGTTTGGAAGAAGGTTCCTCCTTCTGGAACCAGGGACTTACATGGAAAGTGGTGAGTGGTGATTCTGACTCTTGTGTGTCTCTTCCTTGAGAAGAGGGCTCCCCTTGGCAGGGCTTGTCCATGAGGGCGTTCAGATTATCCTGTCTCTTCCTGAGCTGTCTTGGCAGGAGGGAAGTTGCCTGCTCTATCAGTGTTCCAGAACTACTACAGATCAAGGGCAGAGGTGAGCCTGGTATTATCTGGAACCGTGGAACAGCTTTAGGCAGCAGATTTAGTGTACCTGGGAGAGAGGGCTTTTCTGCCTGGGCTCTCTGCAGTTTGATCCCTTCCATAGTCAGTTCCTTTCCCCAGGCATAAGTGTCAAGGAAGAATTGACTGTGCTAATCTTATTTTTGGGAACCTTTGCTTACCCCTTTTTTTTTTCTCCTACTTCCACAGCTTTTCTGTTCCATGGCTGCCACTTTCACCCTAAATTTTTTCCGCTCTGGGATTCAGTTTGGAAGCTGGGGGTCTTTCCAGCTCCCTGGGCTGCTGAACTTTGGGGAGTTTAAGGTAAGATTTATTGTTATTTCCCCACTCTCCAGTCTCTTGTTAGTGCTGTGCTTCTGTCTGTTAGTTTGGAGGTTTCTTTTGACACATGCTTGTATTTCAGTTGAAGGCACTTGATACTTAGCTGCAATACATTGATACAATCAGACAGAATTGTTCCCCTTCGATCTTAGCTACTCAAAATTTCTAGCTGTGGAGATATAAGTGTTGGCAGGAAATTGCAGCAACTACTGTAATGATTTTTTTTTACACTTTTCTGCACAGTGCTCTGAGTCTGATAAGAAATGCCACCTCTGGACAGCTGTGGACTTGGGCTTCTTCATTCTGATGGGGATTGTAGGAGGCCTTCTTGGAGCCACCTTTAACTGCCTGAACAAGAGACTTGCCAAGTACCGCATGCGCAATGTGCATCCCAAGCCAAAGCTGGTCAGGTATGTGTGCTCTCTTGAGTTTGTACCAGGGTCTCTGCTCCCAAATCAAAAGCATCAGTCTAGAAGATCCTGTGAGTAGGACTGGAGGAAGTCCTAGACTGGTTATTTTAAAAATCACAAAATGAAGCCTCTATAGAACTTAAAAGTGAACACCAGAAACCAAATGTTATAGTCCCTGTAATTTTTTGATAACTTTGATAGTACAGAGAGAATTGCAATCCCTCTTATAAGGGCAGTGGAGAGAGCTCTTTATCCTAAAGGCTGAACAAACCAGAGCTTTGTCTCCAAGCAGGATTTTTTTGTGTCCTTGTCCAAACTGATGTGCAAGGAATAGCTGATCTCACTTTTTAAAATAATGTTGGTTAATTAAATCCACAATATCTGTGCTATTTAGAGAGGGAACTTCTGTGTTATTCTGAAAGTAGCTGTTTGTTTGCTCTAGACAGCTCCTAAACACAAAGGCCAGGTTTAAAAAGAAGTGTATTTCAGCAGTTAGAAAAGAGATTGAGACTGTGCATCACCCTGCCCAGTCCTATCTACTCTTTTACCCTGTAAGGATGTACAGAGCATTGTTTCTATGTGAACAGCCTCATTACTGAACCCTGGGGCTTTTCATGTGTGACTGCTGTGTGTTCTCTGGGTAGAAATAGCTTCTTTTTGGGGCAAGCAGTCAAAAAGGGGAGCTAAGGCAATCCCTGGGAACCAAGTCGTAATTCAGCTTGATTTGCAGTGTACTTTGTTCTGATGCTAAGCTATGGTGACTGCTGCTTTTTGCAGCCTTATCAAAGTCATTTGCAGAGCTGGGACTAGGTTACAGTGCTGAGTGTGGCTTCAGTGTATGGTTTCTGTTGTGTCTTTCAGAGTCTTGGAGAGCTTGCTTGTGTCATTGACCACCACTGTCGTGGTCTTCGTAGCCTCCATGGTTCTGGGGGAGTGCCGGCAGATGTCTTCCAGCAGGCACAGTGGCAATGACACCCTGAGCCTGCAGGTGAGGGATTCTTTTGTGATTTTATTCCCTGTCATATTGTTCACCCTGCAGAAAAGCATAGGCATGTAATGAGCTTTTTTACTGGCAGTGTGCAGTACATTACAGAAATGCAGTGAGAGCTTGTGGAGGGTTACAGGAGCTTAGGGTAATAATGAAAGCTACATTGTGCTTTTGTACAAAACAACTCAGGCTCTGAGTCAAGGAGCCCATTCATGTTGTAGGCCCCATCTCTGCAGTTGATGTTTGGTCTGAACTTCCCAAAGCATGACTAACAGTAACAGAAGTGTTATTCCTGTTCTGCCCAGAGGCTAACGTAGGAGACAGTGAATTTTAACCCTTTGTGTCTTTTGTGTCCTGCATTAGGATATATCAGAGGATGTAAATTCAAGCATCAAAACATTTTTTTGTCCAAATGAAACATATAATGACATGGCCACACTTTTCTTCAACCCTCAGGAGTCAGCTATCCTGCAGCTCTTCCACCAGGATGGTGAGTAGTTAGGAGATTGCCTTATCCACACTTAAGCTTCAGCGCTTCTTCTTAGCTAGAACAGCACCACAAGGCTAGAAGCATCTTCAGGCCTTTATGGCTCTGGAGGACTGCTAGTACAACTGGGGAAGGTCTCCTTGATGGGGAAAAAAGGCCTGCTTTTCCTCTCTTTTCACTTACTCATTGTCTGCATGTGTGTTTGGACTGCGAGACTCAGTAGCTGTTGTGAGATGAGCCTGCTGTGACCTGAGGGGTGGATGGTGCAAGACTCTATCTTGGACAGACCTGTGTCTCTTTAGTCATGATTCTTCTTGTGTTTCAGGTACTTTCAGCCCAGTCACGCTATCCCTGTTCTTCCTTCTCTATTTCTTACTCTCCTGCTGGACATATGGGATCTCTGTGCCCAGTGGTCTGTTTGTACCATCACTGCTTTGTGGGGCTGCCTTCGGACGCCTGGTCGCCAACCTCCTCAAAAGGTGCATCAACTGTGTGTGAGGGGTGTGCTGCAGGTGCACATGAGCTCTCAGGCAGGGTTTTCTAATCTGAGGGCTCTGTGCTTTGCTCCAGTTACATCGGCCTCGATCACATCTACTCAGGAACCTTTGCACTGATCGGGGCAGCGGCGTTCCTGGGAGGAGTGGTTCGCATGACCATCAGCCTCACTGTCATCCTCATCGAGTCCACCAATGAGATCACCTATGGGCTCCCCATAATGATCACCCTCATGGTGAGTGCAGGGCCTTAGCTCTGGCTTCCTGCAGATTGCTTGAACATGTGCTGGCCCTGAATCTTTGTTACTTTCGGGGCTTTCATAAGCCAAGGAGTCTTGTACTTGGAGCAACTACTCAGTAGACCTTGTGTTTGCTATGCAGGTAGCCAAGTGGACAGGGGACTTTTTCAACAAAGGCATCTATGACATCCATGTGAACTTGCGAGGAGTGCCTCTTCTGGAGTGGGAAACTGGGGTGGAAATGGATAAGTAAGGCTGCTCCTCTTGGCCAGGCTGCGGGTTAGAGTTTGTGGTGGGGATTCTTGCTCAGAAATGCTTTAATGCAGGGGGATAATGCTTCATCTCCAGCAGACCTAGTTGCTCTGAGGAGCAAGTGTGAGGGCTGATGTGAAAGGAGTTGTGCACCAGGTCTGCAGCAGGAAAGAGATGCTGAAGCCCTTTCTGAGGGGGTGGGTGGATGGAAATCTGCAGGGTGGATTTGGGAGGTTCAGCAAGAACTTTGTGAAAACATTCCATTGGACTTTGCTTCTTGTGGAATGTCATGTTATTCCTGCCTGTTATCTCTTCCCAGTAGTGTTTTTAGAAACTTTATTATAAGTTAGAACATTCTACCTTTCCTCTAGTGTATCGATTCAATGTTTTGTTATAAAAAAAAATTTAAAAATCAGGCATGCCATCACTACTGATACCACAGTGAAGGTGAGCACACAGGCAAAAGGAGCTAGCAGAAATTAACTGCAGCAGACTCCTTCAGGATCTTGTTTAGGGACTGGTTTGTTTCTATGTTTGTTCATCACCAGCCTTCTGTCACTGATGTGATGCATGCAGCAATCTTGGATTTCTGTTTCTTCAGACTACGAGCCAGTGACATCATGGAACCCAACCTGACGTACGTGTACCCACACACCCGGATCCAGTCCCTTGTCAGCATCCTGCGCACCACTGTCCATCACGCCTTCCCTGTGGTGACAGAGAATCGGGGCAACGAGAGGGAGTTCATGAAGGGAAATCAACTGATAAGTAACAACATCAAATTCAAGGTAAAGAGTTGCTTGTTTGATAGGTCGGAGAGTAGAGAGCTTTGTTTTGCATACAGAATGGCCTTGCTTTAGTTATTTAGGCTTTTGGGCAGAATTCAGGTCAGAGGTAAGCACCTACTGCAGTACAAAATTTTTAAAAACTCCATTTCATTCTCTGGGTAATGGTAGAGACAAAAGAGTGGGTTGCATTCCTAGAGGCAAAAGTTAAGAGGACAAAGTAATCTGTTTAGCATAGACATGGAAACATTTGGATTTGTTACTGAATTGCACAGTCCTATTGGCTATTCTTGCAAGTCCTGAAGCAGCAGTGGCTAATGAACATGTTATGTGGTAGCACAAAGCTATGATCTGGTAGTTCACAGTCACTCTTGGATAACTGTTGATTTGCTTAGTGAGTATCTGAAAATGGTTTGTTGTATCCAGAAATCCAGCATTCTCACCCGAGCTGGAGAGCAGCGCAAGCGTAGCCAGTCCATGAAATCCTACCCTTCAAGTGAGCTGCGTAACATGTGTGACGAGCACATAGCAACAGAGGAGCCTCCTGAAAAGGAGGATCTGCTGCAACAAATGCTGGAGAGAAGGTGAGCTCCTGGTAGGCACAAATGTATGGAAACAGGGCTTTTCCATATGTTGAGATGTGTTGTAAAGAATGTTTCATACGGTGTCTGTCATTCCATGCATCAGGAGAATCAGTGCTGGTATCCGTGTTTTAGAAGTGATTTGTCAGGTCTGAGGAGCCAATGCTGTGGCTCACATCTGTGACCAAGTCCCAGGGAGGTGGGTTGATTATGTCCAACTTCTTACATTTCCTTCAAACACCTATACAGACATACTTCCTGGAGAGGATGGAGTACTTGGGAATGTCTCTGTAGAAATCAATGTCCTCTTGTCTGCAAAAATGTGAGAGCTCTGGAAAGCTCACTTATCCCAGATAATGACCTGGTGCCCAGATACTGATACCACCTTTCTGGTCAACTGGGCTGAGTCACCAGGCTTGCATTGCTCTTACTTCCAAGCAGAAGCCCAGTCTAGTGAATAATTTTCTAATGAAATGATTGTGACTTTTATGAATGACATCCTACCCTGACATTTTTCCAGATGCTTCAGCTTTTACTAGAATCAGTAATTTGGCACTGAAAATTGCTTTAATAGCAAGTGATTTGAAATTTGGTTAGGAGGCTGCCCTGTTCTGCTGCTCTGACCACAAAATGGCTCTTGACCCCTCTCTCCTGTGTTTTTTTTGTTTGGTTTTTTTTTGTGGAGTGAAGACTTGCTTGTCCCTAGCAAGAATCCATGAAATGTTCAGGAGGAGGTTGCAAAGAGCTGAAATAGCTGCTATTTTGGGAGATGGGGTATGTGAAGCTTGTAACACATGGTGTTAAATCCATTACAGATACACTCCTTACCCCAACCTGTACCCTGACCAGTCTCCCAGTGAGGAATGGACCATGGAGGAACGCTTCAGACCCTTGACCTTCCATGGCTTGATCCTGCGCTCACAGCTGGTCACCCTTCTTGACAGGGGGGTTTGCTACTCTGAGAGCCAGTCGGTGAGTCCTGCTGTTCAGGAACTGCAGCAGAGACATCCCTGCCTTCTCAGCTGAAGAGCTTGGGAGCAATATTCATGGGCTGCCAGAAAGAATATATCTATTTTTACACTTTAAGGGATGCATGTGTGATTTAAAAGTTGCAGACAGATAATGTGACTTCTCCCTTGCAGCTCTTAGAGTAAAGGAAATTGGAAATATCCCCAGGAAAAGGACAGCCACGGTTTAGAAAGTAATCCAACAGATGCGTATGTTGCATAAAGATATGGAGAATATATTATATGAATATATGAAATAAAGATATGTGGAGCTGGAGAGTAGCAGGCAGATATTAAATGCAAATAGAGCACCCAGCAGTATATACTGTGTGTTTTACTGCTGTGTGTTGAAGTCTTAGCAGAACAATGTCAGCTGTATCACAGATAAGTGAGTATCTGAGGCCCAGCTCCCACAGGGCTGGTTTCCTGCTGCCCTCCAGTGTCGAGTGTAGATTTGTCTGAGGTTGGGGAGCAGATCCATTCTCTGTCAGCTAAAGGCCTGCACAGGTTTGGGTAACAGCATCTCTGCAGAAGGTGGATGTGTGGGTGTGGGAGGAGAAGGAGATCTGGGGGGGCAATTAAAGGGCATGGTTTGCTGTGCTGCTTGCAGCCCCTGTGTTGTCTGGAATGGTGACACATGGGTTCAGTGGGATTTCTTTGAACTGCAGAGTGCAAGTCAGCCCCGTCTGTCCCATGCAGAGATGTCAGAGGATTATCCCCGCTACCCAGATATCCATGATCTGGACCTCACATTGCTGAACCCTCGTATGATAGTGGTAAGATATGCATTGCAGTGTGACAGTGTCTCCTGATACGTGTTTACAGCTGTCCAAAGCCTTTAAAAAACACTGAGAGCATGTTTAATACATTCTTTGGTGCAGTGACCAACATCCTGTGCTCCTCAAGCACTCAGCCTTCTCTGCATGTGGAAATCCCTTCTATGAGATAACAGTGTCCATTGGTGCTTTACTTCTAGAATAAGGTGCTGCCTGTCCACTTTAACTTCTCAACAAACCAAACCAAAATAACGTCGTATTTGCACAGAAATAGAAGATGACCACAGTCAAATACTCTGTCCGGGCATCAGTGCAATGGAGGACTTGTAGGAATTGCTTGTTAGTGATTCCCAGAGACAGTGAAATGCCTCTTGTAAATAACATGACTGTTTTTCTTTCTTAGGATGTCACCCCGTACATGAACCCATCACCCTTTACTGTCTCTCCAAATACCCACGTGTCACAAGTCTTCAACCTGTTCAGGACAATGGGACTCAGGCATTTACCTGTTGTGAATGCAGTTGGAGAGGTGAGTCCTTGTCTTGTCTTAGCTGAGCCACAGAAGCCACAGTGTTTGTGCAACATTTTCCATCTTTGGGACAATTAAGAACTCTTTAAACATCAAACAGAAATGCTTTAAAGAGATCAGAATGTGACTTTTTTTAGGGCCCTGGAGACTTGATTACTGTGACTTCGTTGCCATCTTTTGTGTCCTAGCCTGCTTCCCCTTTACCTTCAAAGAGCAGGACATGCATCTCTCCAGTCTCGAGTGTGCAGCCTGTAGAAACTCTTCCATTTTTGTATCTGTTGAGAGGCCTTGAGCTCATCAGAGGCCACTGATTTGCCTTTCCTTTCACAGCTTTATTCAAGGCCAAGAGCAAAATTTCCTATATGTTGGAGCAAGATGTTTTTCTGTAGAAAGGGAGTTGTATTCTCTTCCTATTCACAGGAGCAGCAAAGCGAAGGAGTGTTTGAATAGTCTATGCTTGCCTCAATGTCCTTATCTCTTTGCTGTCTACAATGTTTAGGAGCAGTCAGTAGATGTCAGCAACCTCCTATAACCAAAATGAGAAACTCTTGCCCTTAAACCTGACCTGGTCTGTGTGAGGCAGCACTGCTTTTGCTGCCTCAGACTGCCCCATAGTTAGACTCTGCAGGGCCTGTGAGATGCAAACAAGAGATGTTGGCTTGTTCCGTTTTAGTGCAAGATGCTCTTGAAGTACTAGAGAGCAGCCTAGTTCTAAACTCTTCCAGTGAGTAAAATCAGATGTTTCACCAGCTGAAATGTGTGGTTTGACTGCATCCACGTCAGGCTGGGAGAGGGTCCCTTTTGTCACCTGCCAGTGTGCAGTAACCTCTTAGCTGGTCTTGACCATTTCTCTGTTTTGGCCTTTAGAGCTTCCTTGAATGTATCTCATAGGAGCTATCTGAAGTCATGCCATGTGGAATACCAGAAATGTCTTGAATGAAGCCCTAGAAGACAGCTTTGTTATTTCCAATTGAAGTTTTTACTTCCTGCAGGATTTTACATCCTTATGCCATGTGGCATGGGAAGGATTTCCCTTCCTACAGGGCGGGTCCTGTGGTGTCAGTGGTGTCAGACACCACAGCAATGGTTAAGCTGTTTGTTTGGGTGCAGTTAAATCAGCATTCTTGCCTGGAGAGTAAGTGTTGGCAGAGGGAGGGATGTTGTTTCTATGAATTTCAACTTGAATCCACTCTAGCTCAGCAGTGATCAAGAGCTGCTTTCAGGTTGCCTCTTTTTGGGGTGTTGAAAAGAATGACCACTTTATTATGGATGTCTTGTAGTGGCACATCTCTGATACTGACTTGTATCTTTCCTTTCTCTTTTCTTCCTGTTTAAGGTTGTTGGGATAATCACTCGGCACAACCTGACCCATGAATTCCTGCAGGCAAGACTGAGACAACACTATCAGACCATTTGATGGCCCTGCCCCTCTGTCAGTGTGGCTTCCTCCCTCCTCCAAGCCTGCACACATGCTCGCCGTTCTGCTTGGGCCACACAGGGCCCAAGTCTTACCCTTCGGCTTCTCACATGCATATCAAGCCTGGGGAACTGGAAAACATCTTGCTAGCCAGAGAATTAGAGGAGCTGCCTGAGCCCAGAGCTGTTGATTAGCCTCAGGCACTTGGTTTGACAACTCTTGATCACGGTGTTTTCTTCCCCTGTCCCCCAGTTATCTCCTTCCATCAGATGTTGTCCTGACACTGTGTGTTCTGCCATTTTGTTTTGGGGTTTTCCAAAGAAGGAAAAAGGAACCATTTCCCTCCACTGTGTCTTGGGCAAAGAACTGCAGCATCTTTCCCTTCCTTCTGTATGACTCCCTTTTCCTCTTCCTCCCTTTATTCCTGCAACTGTTGCCTTATTTGTGTGAGAAGGGAGTTGCTGAGAGGAGATGCTGAGGTTTGCAGGTATCAAATAGCTGCTCTAGAGGATGGTTTCTTGCAAAACCAGTATTAAAAAACGCAGCATTTTGGAAACTGTCTTTGCAGGTGTCCCCCTTTGCCCCTGTTTTTTCACTCTGGCTTCATTTGTTCTTAATTTCTCTCCTCCTTTCTTGGGGAAATGTTTCTGCTGTGATGTTTTTGACAGCAGATGACTTTTGAGAGCAGCTCAGCAGATTTGGAGTTCAAAATGGTCACATTTCAGATACTGTTTGGGTTTATAAATATTCAGTGCATTTGCACAGCATCTCAGAAGGGAGATCTCTTTCCTGCTAGCTGTTACTATTATCTCCCTGTAAGAGACTCTTCTAAGATGCTTGGTGGCACTCCACTTTGACATTCCTGCATTTCTTTGCAATTGTAGGCACTTTGTTCTTGCACTGCTCAAACAATGAGAGCCTGGGGCACCTTCCCAGCTGGAGTCAGAGACCAGGGAACTCCACATCCTCAGAGCATAGAGAAGTGTTGCTTTCTAGAGGCAAATAGAACTGATGGTCTCTGGGCTTGGTTGAATTACCTCTGTGTCATGAGAGGAGCTGCTGTAGTTTCAGGCTGCTGTAAGGAGGGATACTTGATGCTGGTGACTAAGGCAGGATCTCCTGCAGGTGATATGTGGGGCTGTCTGTGCTCTAAAAGTGCTTGGGATAATGTTTGCAACTGCAACAGTCTCTAAGGGTAAAATCAGCACTTATGAGCCAGTTGCAGCCAGTCCAGTGCTTTAGCAGGTACCATCCTGGCCAGCACCTGTATTGTTCCGGCAGGCACCTGCCTTCCTGAGTTCTCTGTGCAGATAACCCTCAGTGGGAAGCCAGTGTTGTGCCTCAGGGACTGCAGAGCTGATTGGCTTGATAAAGCACAGAGCATTCTCTTAGCCAAGGTACTGGGACAAGTTACATAGGGAATGTATTCCAGAAAAGCTACAAAGCCTCTGAGCCCTCCAGTTAACCTGTTGTCTGCCATAAGGAGCTGGCTAGGTGGGAATTGGGACAGCAGAAAGGCAGACTTTGGTGATTTTTCTGTATTTCCTTAGAGCATAGAAGTTGGCATCAGCTACTGCTCTTGATTTGCAAGTTCTTTCCCTGTAAGTAGAGTAAGGATGTTTGATCTGTCTGGATAGTCTCTGCAGGTGTTGTCTAAAATGCCTGTGTTCCCTGAGCTCTGATCTTCCACTGAGCTGTCCCAGGAAACTTCCAGTGCCCATTTGCACTCCCTGAAGCTGGACTCTAGGTTTGAAATATGCTTATGTTAGGCTACCTTTCATTCAAAGGATCTGAGCTCCTGAGTAGTTCCAAATCACAGAAATCCTGTTTTTGTGGGATTCCAGATCACTCATGTAGAATTGGCAATCCTGTACTGTTAGAACACCTGTCAAGAATGTCTTGTGTCCCCCCATGACAGATGTTTTTCCTTTTGCTCATGTTGAATGAGTGTGTGAGGAAGGGAAGGTTCCTTCTCCTCCTGCAGTGAATAAGGCTCCTTAGGTTCTTTGCCTTGAGCTGGTCCTGTTTTATTTCTGTACACAAACAGCAGGGTATTTTGCTGCAGGATGTCTTTGTCATTGCTGCTGAGGCTGGAGTTGGGCAATCCAGACAAGTCAGGCTGGAGAATCTTGTCAGGGTTTTTCTGGGCACCAGATGCTTCCCTATGAGAAGCACTTTGCCTTCAACCTGTTGGCAGCACTGTCTGCTCTGCCTGGGCATCTTATTCCAATGTTTCAGCTGGAAAACACACCCTTTCATTCTTTCAGTAAAGTAGTTTTCAGTGAGGATGGTGAGGAACCCTGTCAGCTGCTTTAAAGGGAAATCTCAGCGTGCAGTTACTGTTCTGTAGCCTGCGTAAAAGGAATTACAAGTTCACCTGATATTTGGAGATGCAGCATTTCCCTCCTGATGAGGACTGATGCCAAGGGGCTTGTGTTGAATCAATCTTGTTCTCACACTTCGGTTACTTAATTCCTTTGTTACAACACACTTACTGCGTCTACCCTGGCTCTGGTTGCTAGGTGATTTACCAAGAAACTTACTCTAATACAGGTGCCTGTAACATTTTAACAGAGCAACACTAAGGGAAAAATAATCCAGAACTGGGTTAGTTCTGATGGCAAGGTTAGGGGGTTAGTCTGGGGCCTTCTCCCTTGCCTCGTGGTTTCCTGTGCAGTGTTAATTATGCAGTTTTGAATTATTAATTACTGTGAACAATTCCAGTTGTAGCAACTTACCTTTCCATTTGTTTTTTTTTTTGCACTGTTTTTTGTTATGAAATGATGTAAGCTAATTCCATGGTGTGTGTATATAAATTGTATTTTTTTTAAATTTGTATGGATATATTTTTATTTGAACTCTGGCACTTGGGAAGTATTCATGTAGCTGTAACATGTCTGAGAGTAAAATGTTTGTGTGCCTCCTGCAGCACTTTCAAGGCCTTTGGATGTTTCTAGTATTGTTTTATTTTTGCCCTTTATGATAATAAAACTAGTAGAACATGGCAACATCCAAGAGCATGATTTGAGGTAGTTGAGTAGTTGCTATTTATGAGCTGTCTGGATCTGACAGTTTGTACACAATATGCTCATAGGCTAGGCAGAGAGGAGTGGCTGTGATCCATTAGGTTGTGACCACTGTAGTTCCACATTCTCACAATAGCTGTTTCAAAGGAGTGAATTGCCATATTTAATAAGGAGCTAAATTGTGCACATTGCACTCCTTTTCTTACCTGAGAACTCACCTTCCTCCCAATAAGTTAGTGAAAGAGTTTAGACTACAGTGTGGCACTTCTTGTTTTACAGTTGGCTTCTCCAGGGTGTGAAAGATCTTGATTTCATCTTTAATGTTTATTTAGTTTGTGGCTATCATTCCTGCTTTGTCCTGCTGTCTGCCTTACAGAAAAGAATTTGTGACAATTTTTGAGCTCTTATCACATGCTTACAGGCCAAAAATATAAGTAGTCACTTTGACTACAATCAAAGACTGTAGTCTTTGAGCACTGTAGAAATATCTGACCCAAAAAGCTCACTGCCCGTCCCTGTTTCTGTGCATCAGGGGGCTGTGTACTATCTCTCTGAGGCACTCTAACACAGAGTTAGCCAGCAGCTTGTCTGGATCCTTCCCTCTGCTATCCCTTCTTGGGTGTGTAATGCCAGGGAAAGCCTGAGATAGGTAAAACCATCTCTTGGGAGGGAATGTCAGAAAATTGATTTGAGAAGCTAAAGAAGTGCCACAGAGGTCCTAACTAAGCAAGGAACAGGAAGGATGCCCTAGCAGGGGTAGGAAGGAGTCATCAGGAGAAAGGACTGGGGGAACTCTGCTTCAGCTCTGTGCTGCCTTTGGTTGCAAATGCAGGAATGTAGGAGGGAATAGTAGAGGTTTATAGGCTCGTTGAATCCCACCGTGTGTCATTGTCCCTGTAATGACACACTGGGGCTCTAGCAGAAAAAAATTGGTGGTGTTCAGTGAGATTATTATTATTTTTTTGATTTTTTGCTTTGCTAGCAGGATACAAGCTCAAAGCCTCTTCACTGTGTGTGCATTCCCATACAGGCTTATGCATTCCCAGTTGTGGATCATGCAGCATGCACTGGAAGGAGCAGAGGATGGCTGCCCAGAGCTTTGAAGGGGTCTAAGGAGAGAGTGAAGCTGCTCTTCTTGTCCAGGGTGCTGAAGGGCTTTGCAGTGGCAGTGTATGGATACCTTCAGTCTCCTCTGCATCCACTGTTCAAATGCAGTGTCTGCAAAGGCTTACTGGGAGCTGGGATGAGATCTCAGTGAGCTCCACTGCCCTCTGGGAAGGGAGGGGAGTCAGTCAGGTGAGGTTTGGAATTTGAGATCATGGTTTAAAAGTGAGTAGGATGTCCATTTCTCCAGGCTGTTTCAATTGGTGTATGGGCTTAAATGGTGTATGCTTAAAGGATCAGTAAGATGTGTGTTAAATCATGCGTATATGGTTTAACATATATGGATCTTACTGATCCTTTAAGCATTTTGGAGCAGAGACTGGAACCCATATATGCCAGTTTCAGTAGAAGACAATACTGTGTTGAAAACTCATGACTAACAGATAAGACACGACAACCTTGAGACTTTTATTGACTCCCCCAGCAGCTCTTTGATCCCTGTACTAGAGAATATCTGTCTGGGATGGCTGAATTAACACACCAGTTTTATCTTTCTTTTATGTCCTCCCCATTCCCAGCATAGCAGGCTTGGCTCTATCTGCCTTCCTACCACCTTTTGTTTTCATAAATTTCACCTCCTCCCCACTCTGCTTTTAATGTACAGGATTGTGCTGGTTTTCCAAGAGAGCAGTCAGGAGATGGTAATAGGGGAGGAAAGTCTTACAAATCTTCCTTCCTTCCCACATAAAAGTGTGGGGCACACTTAGAAAGCTGATGTCAATCAGCAAAGGCCTTTGGGGGCCAAGATTTAGGGGAAGTAAATCGAGCAAGCTGGCTGCAGCCAGACTGGGATGTGAACTGGCACAGCTCCACACCTGCCTGCAGCAGTGGAGGGTGTGTGCTCTGTACTTCACATATGATTTCCTAGAGAAACCGAGCAGTGCTGACGGCTCCTCTTGGCATTCTTACCTGCCAACTTGGATTTCAGTGGAGGCATTTTGTTTTGTGGGAAGCTGGATAGGGATAGTGCAGTGTCTGAGGGGCAAACAAGCCATCAAATTTAATTTGCAAATATACTCCATTCCAGGCATTCCCCTATTCCAAACAAGGCTCATGCCTTACAGAGTGCATGGAGCACACTAATGGAATTACTGCATTTCAGAGTCCAAAGGAAAGCAAGCTGCTGAATTAAGCACAGCCAATCATGGGTACTGCCAAATGCTATTAGGAAGTTTAAATTAAGTCTGGCAGGGCAGGAGGTGGCAAATGTCATTATAGCTGTGTCCTTCTCTGCTCCCACTGGGATATTTCTTCATTTACATCATGGCTGTTCCCAAGATTGCTCTCTCTAATTCAGCTCTCACAGCAACAGTGGTAGCCTTTTTTCATTCTTGGGGGTGACGTTCTTTGCCTGTAGAGCTGATCAGTGTCGAGTTTCTCCCATTCAGCTTTTCCCAGTGCTTACTCCTGAGTGCAACACTATTCTGACCTGGCTGCGAGATTTCCCTGAGGGTGCTTTACAGCTCTGTGTGTGTATGGGAGTAGCAGTAAAAATCCAGTCAGAGATGCTTTTTTCCTCGATTGCTTACCCTCAGTTAGGTTCTCCCAGACTGAAGGGTCTATTAACATACTGTCTGCAAGCCAATACAGACTTGTTCCACCAGGAACTGGCTTGCTGCTAATACTGGACCCACCTGACTTTAGGTCAGGCAGCATTGCCTCTTCTTGCCATATTTAGCACATTCCACTGAACTAATCAGTGTTTTGTGCCTTGAGGGGCTGACAGGGAGGGACAATTTACAGTGTCTGTGCAAGTTGTGCTTGACTGGGTAAAATTCAGTTCCAGCAAGAGCTATTGTTAGAGTACGTGAATTGTTTTTAATTTCAGTAGCACAGAGGAAGTCAGGCTGTCACCCGCTGCTGGTGTGGAGGGATCCACCTCCGTGTTCCCGTTGTGCTGCAGTGGGTGTGTTTGGAAAGCCTTTTTAGAAGGCAAAGCCCCATTGTCCCCACAAGGGCTCCCCAAAGGGTGACTTCACACCCCTTTGATCTGTGAAATTGAGTAAATGCAAAGCTTTCACTGCAGGGATGTCCCATGGATGCTGCTGGGAATCTTAACCTGGGAATTTATTGTGTCAGGGAAACCTGTGTGGACACTATTCCACAAAGTGTTTTATCTGTAGCTGGTGCTGCTGGAAGGAGGGAATTTGTATCACACTATCTGTGGTTTACTCTAGGATTGTAGCAAAATTATTCCCTGAGATTGGACTTGTGCCCTTCTTCCCTGGGAAAGAATCACATGGCCCAGTGTGGAGAGGAGCACACAGATCCCTTTTGGAGGCCGTGTCAGGGAGTGACTGGGAGGGTGGCTTGTCAGAAATGTGCTATGTGACATGAGCCCTATTAAAGTGTTGCAGCAGCCTTAGCTGTGACTAGCCCTGTGCAGGAGGAGTGTGCACTTGAATTTACCCTTTCCCTGAGAGCTGTTGTCAGCAGCTCTGGAACACCTGCCTTCCAGTACCTTATCCTCACCAGGTAGTATTTCTGTCCCCATATGCATTTGCATAAGGAAAGAATTGGACTGTTCCAGCTGAGTCTGTCCTGGTGCTGAACAAGCCCTTAAGCCCTGAACAAGCTTCTCAGGGTCCTCAGGTACATGGGAATGAGACTAGGAATGCACTGAGATTCTGGGAATGAGACTCATGAGGTGCTCAAAATAACACAGTTCCTAGCAGTACGTGCAGTCAATCACAGGACAGTTGTGTTGAGCTGGGCTTGATGCCATTGCTGGGGCTCACATGAGGATCCAAGCTCTTTGTTCCTTGGGATGCTGACTGAATGTGTTTTTGGCAATATTACCCTCTTTGGTGGGGTGCCAGAATATGTTTTGGGTCAAATTCAGCTCCTAGGTGTGAAATCTAGCAACAAAGGTTGACAAAACCTTAATCAGACTTCCAATGTTCCCATTAGCCATATTAGAACAGCTTTGTGAGGGGCCCTTCCCAGAAAGTGGAAAGTGTTCCATACAAGCTGCTGTGCAGTTGAGTGATCCCACCTACCCTCTCATGAGGAATATCATGGTGATATTCAAACCCTTTGAGGATCCTTCAAGAAATGCTGGGAATCAGCATCTCAGCCACGTGCACAGTGAGACAAGACACAGTTAATGATGTATCTTTCTGTTGATGCTCGTAACCTTTATTTGGTCACTGTGAGAAAGCATATACAATGAATTCCCTTTCCTCCCTCTGGTTATCTTGAAACTTGTGGAGTGTTATATTTATTTCTTTTCATGTAACTTTAGCTTACATGAGGCATTTGTGGCAGTTCCCATGACTGAATCTAAACCAGCAAAAGGACTCTCTTACTACTGAAACCCTGTCTATAGGAGGATTCATGATGGTCTTTCAGTGTTACATAAGTTGTTTTTTTCCCTGCTAAACTTTTAGCATTTCTTACTGCAGAGGAAAAGCCTCTAGTCAAAAACTCATTTTCGTTTTTACCGAGTTCATGCTTTCTCTGTCTCATGTAAGTAAGATGCAGGCTTGTGGGTACCAAAATATCAATAAAATTTAAGATTTTGACTTTAGGGAAATACAAGAAAATTTAATGCAACAGACAGGAGAGAGGTCCAGCACAGATGTCTAATGTGTTAGTTTTATTTAAAGATGGTCTGTCAGTGCTAGCATAAGAAATGTTCTTTAAAAAACATCAAATAAATAAATAAATAAATAAATAAAAATAGGAATAACTTTCTGTTGAGAAGCTTAGAAAGCATTTGGCTTTCATCTTGGGAGGAAGGGGTACTGTAAAGCATTCTTCAGAGCAGGGGAGAGGAAGGTTGATCCTAATTTCTCCGGGAACCTGCAAACCAAACATGAAATAAATGTCACTAGAATCTGGTTTTGTCTTGGTACATGTCACCATTGTCAGCAATGCTTTTGAAAAACCAGTACTAGCTTAAATACTAGACTCAAATTAATTCCATTCTCAAACTGTGTTTTCTTAAAGACTTAAGTGAGAAGCTGCTTCTTGCCTGTCCCGTGGCTATTCAGTGAAATGGTTTAAACAGGACTCACCATTGCACCCCATCCCACTGAGGGAGCCGATCCGATCAATCCTCCTCCCAAAGCAGCCAGAATCTCTCATCATCCTGGGCATTTGCAGCCCCCTCAGTCTCTTGAAGAAGGGGTCCCTGTAGGATAGAGGGGTGTTGGCTGCAAGCCTGGGTTCAGCCTTCTGGTTGTCACTGTCATCTAGTTCTGATGGGATCTCCTCCTGGGTTTTGGGTTGTTGCAGGTCAGGATTGGACTCTAGGGCTTCAATCATTGCAAACTTATCCTCCAGTCTCTCCAACAGAGCCTGTAAAAGAAGGATTAAATTAATGAAACTCATTGTTCTGTGGTCATTTGCTAACTCTTCCACTCACTCTGTTATGCGTTCATCGATGGTCCCATAGCCCGCGCTAGGGAGACCAACAGGTTGGATCCCAGCTTTACTGGTTCTGTCCTTTGCATTATATCCCTGTTCACAATAATTCCATCTATGGGAAGATACAGCTTCCCCTTGTGAACTGAATGAAGCTGCTTGTCACAATGTGTATCTTACTGGCAAGGTTAGAAGACATCTTGGCAGAGAAGAAAATGCAAGATGGGGGTTGCACAGGGAGATACCACTCATCCCACTGGTGATACACAGTCTGGGAGAACCTCTAGCCACACAGCCCACTCCCACATTTTCAGAAGTTGCTGCTTTGTCACCCCTGGTTATTTCAATGGACCTCACTTGGAGAAGCTCTTTATTTTCTCTGATCTCTGCCCCAGGGATTACAGGATTGCTACTCCTTAAAGTAACTGAAAATTACTGTATGGTAAATTCATGCCTGCTGTGTGATTGCTTCCTGGGTACCATTCTTCCTAATTTGTAAAACTTCGCATAACAGATAGCCTCCTCAAGGGTAGCTCGAACAATTAGAGGAATCTAATTGCCCATCTCTAGAATATGAATAGAGAGGAAGGAGCCTTATGGCTTTGCTGACATTGGGTGCATTTGGAAGCCACTCTTCCTGGCTGCTGGAAACAGCCCAGAGGCAGTTTTAGCTTCAACTGTCCTTATCAGCTCAGGGAGTTGGTTCTTAGGGCCTGAGAACAGCTTTAAGAAGCTGGTCACTGGTACCAGCCTGAGGAAAGGTTTGAGCTTTCAGATCCCATCAGTCTCAAGCTTGTACTGTGCTGTAACAATGGACTTTCTCTATTCTTTGTTAAAATTCTTAGATGGTAATTTTATAGCTGTGGAAGTTTTCTGGATGAGCCACACTAAATGATTGTTATTCCCCTAGTAATGTTTCGAAAAGTTTGTCTTTGGGTGCTCCACTTCACCTCCTCATCTCTCATCCATACACAACCAGATCTCTCAAATTCACAAAGCTAGAGCCGTATGGCTGCCTTATGGAACAGGGATAAACATATAGACAGCAGGATAGACAGGACCCCACCTCAAAATTCTATTTGTTCTTACTGAGCTACTCTGATGATTTTTTCCTTCCGTGGAATTTTGTTTCCAGGAAGATGCATCTTTCAAAAGAACAGAAACACCAAAGCAGACATCCTACAACATCACAATTTTGGTTCCCACTACTGCCCAGGAGCTCAGGTGAGCCCATAATGGGAGGATATTGCCCTACAGAGCTTGTCTGAACCGCTTTGAAGAGCTGAGGCTTTGTCTCCCAGCATGTGATGGCTGATGTGGTTATTGCAGTCCAGTCATGCAAAAGGAAGACAAAGCAGCACCTCACACTCTGCTAAGCACCTCAAAAGTTTAACTTTGCAAAATGAGAGTCCTCACCTCCATGCTGGCCAGTTCTTTGGCAGGGCTGAGGCTGTAGATTGGGTTGGCTCTGCTGGACTGGAGCTGGATGAGCAGCAGCAAGAGGAAGCCATAGAAAAATGAGCTTTTAGTGTCCATGGCGCTGACTTCGTTGGGAATAGGAAAGTTCAAGCTCTTTCTTCTGAGATGTCCCTTCAAGTCTCTCTCTTCCTTGTCCTGTTGTCTCTCTTCTGAAGCTTGTCTTTTATACTCTTTGGGTGATCCCTGCTTCCTAGGTTATCAGTGGGTTTATCTTGGGCACATTCCAGTCCCACTGTAGGCATGCAGCTCTGTCAAGGGAAGATTCCCTTTATTAGCTGTCATTAGGCAGCAGCTGCTGTTGCTGAGGAATGTATGTCACAAGTCAGTGATTTCATGTCACTCCCCCTCCTCTTGATACCAGGCGCTGTGATTACATAGTCCAGTTGGAAATTCTTAGCAATTCTCTTTCAAGAGACCCCTATGGTCAGATTTACAGAGATGGGAAACAATCCCAAAACTGCTCTAAACCTTGCTCAGTTAGAAGATTTCTATAAGGCAATTGCCTTTTGCTTGGGGAAACAACAAGATTTCAGATGAGTTTTTGGTGAAGAGTCAAGAATGAAGATAAATGGACTTTCAGGACAAGTATTGTGCACGCTTTCCTTCTATATATGGAATATGTGCGGCCACCACATACCACAGAGTGTGCTGAAAATCCCAGATTTGGGCCACTTCTCTTTTCCTGTTGCTCCTGAGGTGATATCACCACTGAGACTTTGTGTTTGTGTGTTACCAACAAGAGCAGCCCCTCGTTGTGCACCTCAGTGCAGACTGACTGGGGAGAGCGAGTGCCTCCAGCCCTCCGCGACAACCGGCGTCGGTACTGCTGAAAAAAATAATATTTGTTAACAGCCAAACGTTTAAATAATGGGATTTCCTTAAGCATTGATGGTAAGGCTTGACCCTGCATCAATAAAATTTAAAGAACAGGCAGCCAGATTCAGCAATAATCTTCTTTTACCATCATACAAGAAAGAAACTTGTTCGATGAGAGCTTAAATAGATAGCTTTTGGTGTTATTCAGAAAGGTGTCAGAATCTGTTCCAAAGAAAGAATGGATGCATTTGTGTATATGTGTGTTTTGTGAGGAGTTAAAGCAAAATCCTTAATTTTATATATTAAAAATAAAAAGTATTTATTTGTTTCTTTAACTGCTGAATGTCTTAAAATTAGCTAGAAGCTGCCTATTCTTAAATGAGCAATTACAAAAGTACAGAAATGCTTCAAATTTCTCTTCCACTAGTGTCTTTGTGCATATAGTATAACTAAAAATTAATCTTTTTACGGAAATGCAAGAGAGTTCTAAATCATGGAGCAATGGCCTTTTTTGCATTTTCCTAATGTTTCTTGTTACTTTAAATTGAAACAACAAATGTGTGAGTAAGTTGAATGTCAGTCTAGTAATAATTTGTTGACTTTATATGAATATAGATCTTGAAAAAATCTTCCGAGTACACTTTCAAAATAATAATAATAGAATGATAAAGTTTTTCCCATGTCTTAAATGTCTTAACATGGTGTTTATGTACAAACATGCCCACATACTGTTCACATGATCAGCTACCAAAATTATACTAGAAAGGACGTTCTCAAGGTTGTGAAGTCACACTCAAATGCTATTTTTCCTAATGTAGCCTGAAGTCAGCCCAACTCTGTCTATGTTCTGATGAAGCCCTTTATAATGAGAGCTTTCTATTTTTCCTCAATGCTTTATTTTTTCAGAGCATGGAGGCAATACTAGTTTTTTGTATTATTGTGTGCTCCAACACTTTCTTATTTTGTGATTTTAAAAAAGAAGTAAGATCCTGATAGCTTGTTTTTAAAATAAGCACTATACTGCAGTGTCTGTATAATTTATTAATTAGTTACTAGGATTCTCTTCCTGCTGCTCTTGGTGTGTGTATGTTTGTTTGTGCCAAGGTGTTACTTTGTTTTGTAAACTGCAAAAGTGGGAGAAGATAAACCAGAATTATTCATTGATTTTGAGTGTCTAATTTAAGATAATTAGAATCTGTTATTGTTGTATTTCTTGTTTCTTTCCTTTCACACCCCCCCACACACACATACTAAGTATTCTCTAGTGCTCTCTCTGTACAAAAACATTTTGTAGCTTGCTCTGAGTTTTCCTTTGTGTCTGGTTTTGGTTTTTTGTTTTTTGGTTTTTTTTGTACAGCAGCCCCTGGGGCACAAACCCAGCAGCAAGAAATTGAGAGACACAGTATTAATCTCAGAGGTGGAATATTTTGCTTTGAGTGACCCGCGCCTGTGAAACAATCTAATTTTCCAGGATTTTAGTCATTAATTCGGACCCCAAGATAGTCCTTGCTTTACTGGTTTGTTCCTTTTCATCTTCTGTGTTCCATGGCAGATAAATAAGATGCAGCAGCATGACTTCAGCATCGATAATACTTTCCTAAGACAGAGAGCTTTTGTGCTCTATTCCATGTACAATGTAGTGAAGTGCAGAGAGGGGATTAAATGCCTGCCTGTCACAGTAGCAGTTGTATTTTCACAGCCAAATTCTGCTCAATTATCCATCTTGCAGTTCTGCCAAAGCAAATGGAGTGTGACATGTCAGAACTCAGCTCATCATTGTTAAAGCTATAAAAGTCACTTGTTTATCTCAGTGTTATCACGCTGGTAAATTAATATGAACTTCAGGCTTTATAGCTCAGCAGTGGAGAGTTAAGATCTAGGCACTGCCCATGCTCAGCTGGGCATTCCTCTGGTAAAATGTCTGCCTTAACAGGGCAGCAGGTTTTTCTAAAAAGCTTACTGTGACTGGTTTTAGGGTTGGGAATCTGGCACATTTCCCCTGCTTCCCAGGGTATGGGATGGGAGGTGTGGTGACATGAGGCTCCTTTAGAGCAGCTCTGGTTGCTCTGATCAGAGAGGGAGAGCACCAAGGGTGCTGCTGGCAGCCTGTGTGTGGATCCTGTGATGAGGAGGATGGACAGAGCTCAGCTGAGCTGACATTGCCCCTTCCCCAGCAAGATGGTTCTATGTCTTTGTTTTCCAGCCCTGTAAGGCTAAGGACTGTAGCCTGGGGGCTGGCTCCATGTGGGTTCCATCTGCTGCTGGATAGATCTGCCCTCAGTGCTGCTCTGACCTGCTGCACATCCTTACGGTGGTGCCCATTCTCCTGCTGCCATTCTGTGCTGAAGAGTGTGAGCTGTTTGTACAGAGCCTCCTGTTCTGAGAAAGAGTCTGGATTTGGATTCCTTTCATCTCCCAGTTGAGAGATGAAAGAAATCCAAAACCCTTGACAAAATCTTTAACAAAAGCTTTGACAAAATTACGCCACACCCCACCCTGGCTCTCTTTCCCTGCACGTTACTTAGATTGAGAAGGAAATGAATAGATGAGGCCATCAGACAAGAGTCAACACAGAAATGTAAAAATGCCTGGAGTGGCCATCCTGCAGTTAAGTGGTGCCTCACTTTTTCCAAGGGGGGAATTTTTTTTCATCCTAAACACCGGTTGTTTCCCGGTGATGGTGATATATTATCTGTGTGTTGCGGCTGCCCCTTCCCTTGTAGGAGCCTCCAGGCTCAGTGCAGGCTGCAGGTAGCCCCGGGCAGGCGGGGGTAGCCCGGCGGGGCCGGCGCTGGGCGTTCGGGGCCATTGGCGTCTGTCCCGGGTGCTGAAGCCCTCGCAGCCCTTGGCCTGCAGCAGCAGCCGCTGCCAGCTGTATTTTTAAAGCGATGGAGCCTCTCTGTCCTTAGAAGTCCCCCTATGCCAGTCTGCCGTGCCAAGCCTGGCACGGATACCAGCCCATGGCACAGGGGCGTGTGTAGGACATTACCTGGAATTAACCCCCAGACCAGTGCCCACCTCCGGGGAGGATTCTCTGGTAGCAGCAGTGAAGCCATCGGGAAAGGCACGGCTCACTGCCACGGTGCCAGAGCTGGCAGCAGTGCCTGGCAGTGCCATTTGACTATAGCGTGGAGGGTCACTGACACAGTCCTGGAAGGATGCAACCTCCATCCTTCCTGCTGCTGCCACCCTCCAGCCGAAGGCTTTCCAGAACGGGGGGGTGTTCTGGCCAGGGCCAGGACCGAGCCCTTAGAGCAGAGGGAGGGGAGTGCTCTGGAGGGGATTTCTGTATCTTCTGACCATTTGCTAAAACCACTCAGAACAGGCAATGTAGGCTTGGTACAAAGTTTATTTCTCCGTGCCCCGCTGCCGTGGCGGGTCCGAGGCCAGCCTGGTGGTGTGGCTGCTGAACGCCGTCCTGGAGAGTCAGGAAGCTTTCGGGAGCCGGTCCCGCTTTCAGCTTCTCCCTCTGCTCCGGAAACCTGTGGAAGAGGCGCAGAGAGCAGCGGGGAAAGCCGCTCCGAGGCTTTCAGCCGGGGACAGCGGCAGCTGCCGGGGCTGCCCCGCTCCGCCCCGGCACCTGCGGGCTGTGCCGGTCCCATCCTAGCCCTGCCGCTCCTCTCCGTCCCCGTCCCAAAGCAGCAGCAGAAGTGTCTCTGTTTGGGGGAGCACAGGATGCTCATCCCCTGGCTCTGTCCCTCCGCTGGCTGGGGAGGTCTGAGCCAGGACCGGAGCCCCCGCCCGGCCGCTCTCCACCCCCGGCAGCTCCCTCTCGGAGCCGCCGTCCTCAGCCCCGGCCAAAGGCTCGTCTGCCAGGCTCGGCTCCCTTTCCTCTTCCCGGAGCTGCTGCAGAGGCTGCAGGAGGTCCTGCAGAGGATAGAGGAGGGGTAGAGACGCCGCTCCTGCCGCTTCGCCCCGGCGGGATGGGTGCGGGTCCCGGCAGGGGCCGCAGCTCCGCACTGCGCTCCTGCCCACGGCAAAACCAGCAGCACCCGCAGCAGAGAGCCGGGATCACCCTATCCCTATCCCTATCCCTATCCCTATCCCTATCCCTATCCCTATCCCTATCGCTATCCCTATCCCCATCCCCATCCCCATCCCCATCCCCATCCCCATCCCTATATCCATCCCTATACCCATCCCTGTATCCATCCCTTACCCTTTCCCTATCCCTATCATTGTCTCGATACTGTATTGCTTCTTTGCCCATGGATGTCTCTCCTGACATCCCGAGCTCAGCTGCCTCCTGCCAGATCCCTGCAGGAGCTGAAGGGCTGCTCTGTACCCTCTGGCTTCCATAAGGGAATTGGTGGCAACTGCCTCCACAGGTCACCCTTCAGGAGCTGGGGGTCTTCTGAGTGCAGCACCTGCTCCAGAGGGAGAGAGCTGCCCTTAGTCATCCTTAGCATCCTTAGCAGCATCCGTTTTTCCAGTGATTTCCTCTCCCTCCACTCTCCATCACTGTTAGGAAAGAGCTGATGCACTGAAAGAACGTTGCAGTTTCAGGTTCTTTCAGTGGCTCAGACTCACAGGAGCTGAGAGCTGGGTTGATTTCCCCTCCAAGAGGCTGAGGGATGGATCATTTCCCCGTGCAGGAGACAAGTGGGAGAAATTGAAAATATTCATTTGTCTGCAGCAGCTCGTGGGACAATAGCTTTTTCTTCTCAGTACACAAATTTCTGCGCTATGTGAATAGACCATGTCCTGACACTTGGGTTTAGATTTTCCTTCTTTGAAAGTTCCTCTGATGATGGTTCTCTGGCACTGTCACTAAATCCTTCCTTATCTTTGTAACTCTTCCCTCTGTAAGAGGCAGAACAGCTGACAGAGTCTTTTCATTCCCCACTGGGTAATATTAAAGCAATTTCACTAAGTTTCTGCCTTCTGCCCTCTTCATTTGCTTAGAATGGAAGCAAACCAGGAATATCAACATGTGGGACAGTGATTTTGCATCCAGCTGTTTTAACAGCTGGAAAGTGGGTTTGTTTAAAGCAACACAGCAAAGAAGCTGGCAGAGAAAGGAGATGTGTGTTTTGAAAGCACAGTACCTGGTGTAAGGAAGATTATGTTAGGTGAGAGGGTTATTGTTGATAGAGAATGAAAGCAGATCTGGGTGAGGATGTGCATTATCCTCAATTTTGTGTGTACTGAAGACAGGAGTGTAAAGGGAAAAAACAGTGAGATTGAACAGGATCTGTGTGATGAATAAGGGGAATAAATACAACTGGCCTTTTATTAATAAACTAGCCAGAAGTGAGTCTTGGATGACACCAAATCTCGACTGCTGCCTAACATCACTTAAAATCAGGTACACCAAAAGCACACACATTTGAGAAAGAGATCTGTATGTTTCTTTCCATGCAGGAGTACTTTTATTGGAGGTTTTTTTCTGTAACACTGGTCTGTAAATTCATGCACTGCTTCATAGCAAATGGCACAGCTAGAGACGTCCTTCCCTCATCTCACTGCATCCTCACTTCAAAGCTTAGCTTTGATTAAATGTTAATAGAACTCAGCAAATTACCTAAAGTACAAACACACCTGGCTTCAGTCCTGGAGATCTAATTATAGAGCCTTTTATGTGAAATAAATCGTTCTTGCTTTGGGAAAAGTGCCTTTTTAAAATGCTCCCACAAAATGTCAGGTGATGGGATGGTACATGACCAGCCTGACCTCTGTAATTGCAACTCTTATCTGTTTCTTATTCATCTTCTGTAGGATTCTACAGCTCACAGCTCAGACTTCAACCTACTCTGACCTCTGTTATTTTTCTGCAAATAAACTTCAGTATGTTTCGTTATGGACTACTCCATCATTGGAGAGCTTGGACTCAGGGCTGTCTATGTACATAGCAACAAATATCTGTTCAGTGCATTTTCACTGTTGCTGCTGCTTTGTTAATAAAGTTAACTCGAACAGATTAACTAGCAAACAGCGAAAGACCAAACCAAAAATGTTAAACAAAGAAGCCTTCAGGATATGTTTTTCAATTTTCTTCTCAGTGCTTTGAAGTACCTGGATCTACCTATGGAAGAGTAGGGTGCCTTTGAATTTCCTTCAAAGAAGGGTAGTATTGTTTTGAGGTTGGTTTCTTTGTTTGGTTGGGGGTTTTTTGTTTCTTTTTTCTTTTTTTTAATAAGATGAGGTATACTACTGAGAAAAATTTGTTTTCCTTGGTCAGTGACAGTTCTAAATACAAAGTCACTGCTTTCTAGTGATGTCTGCTAAGAGAGCTGCCCTCTGTTCAAATTGTGGGTCAGATACTTGGGTTTCGTGTCCTGATTCCTGTTTACCAGGAACAGCAGCCCTCTGAAAAGCTCCTGAATTCCAGTGTCTAAATGCAAACTAGGGCTCTGTTTCAGGAGTGAAATATGAACAAATCACGCAGCAAATCTTGAAGCAAATTCATTACATTATGGAAAACTCTTTACTACCTGTGACATAATGAGACTTGTTTATTTATTCATTCAGTAAACAAACAGTACAAATGTAGTTTTCTGTAATTAATTTTCAGATAGATGTTCACAAATAACTACTCTGATACAAACAGGCAGTACAAGTAAAGGTGTGTTCTGTTGGCCAAGTATATCAAGGGAGAGGTGGGTGTATTTGCTCAGCACACCGTGTAGTAGGCAAGGGCTGCTTTGAAACCCCAAAGTCAGTCCTGTCAACAAAGAAGATGAATAAGTAATAGAAAGAGAAATGTACAGGATTTCACACATGGAAATTAACTGGTTTTTTACTGTTCTAGTGGCAGATTTAGCTCCACTGTTCTGCTTAGAGCTTGTTTGGATTGAAACAAGTATGCTTGGGGAGCTGGTGAAAAACCTCTCTGATCTTCCAAGACAAGATGAAATGCTTACAGCTGACTCAGAGGAAGGAGGGAAAGCAAGTAAAGCAGAGGTGTGGCATTCACAGGTTTTAAGTCTTATGTCTGATGACAGCCAAATCTGGGGAAGGTAAAAATAATAAACTGTGTTTGTGATAAGAGGGTGAAACTTACTTTAAGGCACAATTTCATTGAAGCTGAATTAACTCTGCTCTTTTGCAAATTTCTGCAAGCTATACATGAATACACAGAGCAGCAGCCTCTGGCTTTCTCTTACCATGGTAGGGTCAGCATCCTAATCCACTCAGTGACCCAATTCTGTCTAGTCTGACACCAAAACAGCCCCTGGAAAGGCCCTTTTTGCTTCTGCCTTGGTATCTACGGGATAAACTCAGGAGGTCACTGAAGAATCTCCAGATCACTTCATCAGCCATGGAAATGCTCTTGGGCTGGTCCCTGGTGTTTTGGATCCACTGGAGTTCAGTTTCTTGCTGATCAAAGACTCCTGCTGGGATCAGCTCATCTTGTTCATGGTTCCTCTCTTCTGAGACCGGGGGATGCTCCAGGTCCTCATCTAACAATTTGGACAGAGAGGAGAAGGGGGGGTTTTGGGAACTCTCATTATTTCCATATGAGCCATACTCAGTGCTGAGTTTGAGGATGTATTTCTGAGCTGCCAGACTGCCAGTTAAGTCTTTCCTGGAACTGGGCATATGGGATAAATTATGAAAAATTTGAAAAAGGCCTGATAAAGTGTGAATAAGGAACAAGAAAAAATAATTAGGTCTCTTAGATATCTAAGAGAATTAATGCAATGGCAGGAGACATGCTGGAATTGGTTCTGAGGGATTATGTCATACATTTCTTTGCACACTGGGAGATTACTTCATATGTGGCTCCCTAGTGCAGTAGCTGAAATGTTTTTTTCTTAATTACTTGGAATTCCTGCACAAATACACATAGGTACACACACACACTTTCTCTTTTTCTTATATTCTACACCTGGTAGTCACAATCAGAGGCTGCATTGCTGCACAACTGAGATGGGGAGGAAATCCTGCAGGTACAACCCCTTAAATTTTTTTTCAGCTAAAACCAGGGGCTTCAGGGAGCAACATGCAGGTGACTGCTCTAGAGCTTTAAATCACAGTCCTTCCATAATAATTTCTTTTACTCCAAAAGTTTATTGCTAAACTCAGTCACAGGGTGACCCTAAATGTACAATCCCCTAACTGAACTCACAGGAAAAAAAACCCCAAACATTTTCCTTTCAGTTGCCTGATGTGATTAGAAATTTAAATCCAGTGATCAATAACTTTAGTTTCCTCTGTTTGATAACTTTGTGTCTGCCCATCTCAGGATTCCTACTGTCATGATGTCTCTTTAAGATGGGGTTGGAGTAAACAGAGTTCATCTGATGTGTCTAATTCCTAAAGAAGCATCAGCTTCTTTCAGCTCTATTGAGCAGCCAGTCACTTACCTGTAAGCTGGAAATGGATCTGGCCCCTGCCTGGTTTTGACTGACAATAAGCAGCAGAAGCAATCCAGGGCAAAAAAGAAGTTTCAGATTCATGTTTGGTGTCTCTGATTCCTCTTCCCTTAAGTCTCTCCAGTTCAGTGTTACCCTGTGTCTCCAGCTATCAGCATTTATATCTTCCTCCAACCCCTCCCAGATCTACCTTTGGAGTTCCTGCTAGTGCAAGGATTGGCTTGAGGTTTTGATCTGGTTTCATCCACCCAGGAGGAGGAGGAGGAAGAGGAGGAGGAGGGAAGAAATAGCTCTCTTTTCTGGTGGTGAATTAAAGGAGCATTTTCCACTTAGGCAATGCAGCATCATTCTGCTGTCGTGGTGCCACTGATGTACATGAGTGAGCACAGCTCAGTGTTCCTTGGGCTGACTGCTGAACCTTTCTTTTTCATCCAGAGGAAAATAATTGTGAGAGAACTATAAAGTGAGAAAGGAAGTGAATTCATATGGCACATTCACCTGGCTCCTTTGTCACTCTGAAGCATCACACAGGAGGGGTGGGCCAAGAAAACTTACTAATGCTGTGTAAGAACTGAGTGTTATTACATAATAATGATACCATAACATAAAAATATAACTTATTAATATGGTATTATTGACTTAAGAGATGAAAGAATGTGATTTGGAGAAGAAGGGGAAAACCAAGTATTACAAATATGACAAGTTGCAGTGGTTATTGGCCTGAATGTCAGTGAGTGTGGCCCAAACCAGCCTGACATGCATAGACAGTTTCTACAAGACTTGAGTTGAGGAAGAAATTTTGCTTTCCCTGGATCCAGTTTAAAATAGTTCCTTTATGTGACCTTTCTCAGTCTATTGCACACAATATACATTAAATCTGCAATCAGTCTGAAAGGAAAAACAGGCTTGAAATTTGGCCTCACTGAAAAGTTGAAATGCAATAATACTTCTTGCCCTTTCATGGCATTTTTGCTCACATGTGATGCACAGAGTTAAAGGCCATCAAGCTGGATCTACAGGGAGGAAATGGAAATTGAGGACCATCTGGCATTTTTCATCTGATGTTTGGGTTACTGAAAGCTTGCAAACCAGTTTTCAGTATCAACTTGTTGGTTCTGGAAGCTTGGAAAAAAATAATTCTGTGACGTTCCAGGTTTAATGTTTTCAATGTTTTTTTCATGTGCAGATCAGTTTGAAGCATAAAAAGTGTCTCTAGAAATGAGTGTTGTAAGCAGACAGCTTAAAAACCTCCCTCTGTGACACAAAGGGAAGTCTGATGTTATTATATTGTTGGGGATTTTTTCTTGTTGGTGTTGATGAAAACCACATTTGATGTGATCTTATTAGTAAATGAAATCATCATCCTAGAGGTCTGAGGTATGGACTTCTCAGTGTAACAACACAGTGAGAAAAGGTCAGGGCAGCTGCAGGTTCATCTTTTCTCCTCTGCAAAAGCCCAGGATTGTTTTGTTGCTTTGATTGGCTTGTCACAGGTCTGCCTAATGTGGATAATAAATCTTCTGGACCTCGAGTTCTCTGAAGTTGTTTTGAGGTTCTGCTGAATTGTGTCTCTGGTTACTGTTGGACATTCATACACTAATACAGTGACTATGCTGGTAAAAGAATAATTAAGGCTGGACAGGACTTCTAGAGGTCTGTGGTGCAATCTTGTGCTAAAGCAGAGCCAACTAAGATGAAATTTCTCAATGCCTTGTCAAGTTGAATTTTGAAAACCTTCAAGGAACAATGATTTACTAATATCTACTTGGAATTTTCCCTGTTGCCATTTGTGTCATTGCCTCTCATCCTAATGCGTTGTAGCTGGGTGCTGTCCATAAGCACAACAAAAGGATGTTCCATCTCCCCAGACAATGGCATTCCATGTGATTGTATTTCAGAGTGCTGCACAACCCAGACAGCAGGGGCAGCTTCAGTCCAGGTAACCCACAGCTGGGTTCACATCAGATTTGGTGCAGTGACAAGTAGTTAGAAATAGAAAGCCATCCAGCAAATGTCTCTGCTTTACATTCCAGTTCTTCTCAGGGCTCAGACCAGCATCAAACATCAAACTCAGTGCCTGGATATTCACAAAGATTTATCATTGAGGTGGTGCAGCCAAGAAGGAGACTCGAGCACAAATGTCAGCCTGTAAGAGAGGAACACCTGAGGACAGTAGAAAATATTTTGGAGGTAGGAAATGGCTTTGTGTCCCTTTTGAAGTGTTCCTTTGTATGGCAAGTCCTTCATATGGGGTGGAAGGAAGTATCAAGAAGGCAGCAGGTTGATGTGTGTTGCTCATCTCCAATAACAATCTGTTTCCCAGCTTCCTGAGATATTTCTCCTGTATCATCAGAAATCTGATCAAAGAGCAGGATTAAGGCAAACTATTCCTCTGGGGAGATACCTGCCTCATCCCGTGAGGAAGCTGAGCTCTGAGGCTGATAGCACATCAGCTGGGCTTAGGTAAGGTATCATTAGAGCACTGCTGCAGTAACTCATCATCTTCCTCCCCAGCTCAGTGACCCCTTCAGCTTCCCTCCCCTTCCCAGCTGCTCAGGCCAGCATTCCCTGGCTGGCTGAAAGGGCAGTGACATTTCTGCAGTGCTGAAACTGAGTCTGGGAGGGAAGCTGGCACCAGGGACCCCTCCCTGAGACATTAATTAACATTTACTGTAATCTCCAAGCATTTTCCTGATGTCCCCTGCCATGCCCTCACTTGGGAGAGGAGACTTTTCTCTTCAGTCTATGGAGAAGTCTCAGGAAATTTCAGGAAACCTTTACAAACCATCACAACTGGCTGCATCTTCTCCAGCACAACCCAGGGGAGAGCTCAGTCCCTGCCTGAGGGGTGGCTAGGACTGGGAGGAACTGGGATCTCCTGGTGCCTGAGATCCCCATCCATGGGGAATAAACCAAGCCTTCACAAGGGCTGCTCATCCCATGGGGTCACTGCACACTGTCCTGTCTCCTCCTCCTGTCCCACAGCACCTTCTGTGGGATGCTAAAGTAGAGGGACAGAGTCAGTGCTGGCACTACTGTGCTCTGGGGTCCCAAGGATGTATTAGCTTTGATCTGTTCTGTGCCTAACTGATAGAGGGGATGTTTTCCTCTCTAGCCCTTTGGCAAAAGAAAGGACCAAGGCCACCTGCGGACAAGGAGGGCAGCAGGCTGGCATTCAGTAGCAGGTTGTAGGTGGTTCTGGAGCATTGGGTTTTGATCTCAAAATTCTAGTTTTAGGTTTGTTAGGCACATTTATCACATTTCTCTGATGCTAATGAAGTCCAACAGGAAAGCTGCAGTGATGGAGAGGAGAGCCTAATATGGATCCCCAAACAAAGAGGAAACAAGCTGAGGAATTCAGAGCAATGGCACTAGAGCCTGGTGAGAGGCAGAGGCCCAAAGAAGTACTCATGTTCCACAAATCCTCACCTGAAATTCCTTTTTTGGCTAAGATTCATCTCTAGCAAAATGAACAGCATCTATTTGTCTGTGTAGACATTCCCACCTTGTTCTGTAAAGGTGAAAATACCTACATAGACAAATAGATATTCACACTCCAGCCAAAACATGGATTAGCTGTGGTTCTAAGCCATGTAGGTCTTTTTAATCCTGTGGCAGCCATTCTTGCTTCCCCATGATCTTTAAGTTGGGTCTCAGAAATTCACTGGCTGATCTTGCACTGCTCAGAATCCAAGTTTTTCATTCTCTGTGTTTTATGAGACACCTTTGGTGTTTGGACTGAGGTCTAATTTGTCCTTATGTTGTTGTCTCACTGTAGAAAGGCTGGACTTGAGCAGCTGCACAGAGGAAAGTTGTGGTGTTAGTCTGCACTTCCTAATTTCTGCCGGGAGAGAGAAAGAGAACCCTTTGTGGGCAGCATGGATATGACACATCCTCAGCTGTTTTGAGCTGGGACATTTCCCCAGCCCAGCCAGAAGGTCTCTCCTGTGAGATCCCATCTGGGTTTTTCATCTGGTTATTGAGGTGTGTGGTGACCTCTCCTGGTGAGTGCAGAACGTGCCTCAAGCTCGAGAGCAACTTCTGCTAAAAACAGGCAAAATAGACCAGGCACTGAGAGGCTTTGATAAAATGATTACTTCATAATCAAAAACATGGTGCATGCACTACAACGAGGTTCTGAGGGTCTCTTTTTCGGGGTTTAGCCCTAGAAGTGTGTGTGAGTGGTCGTGTCTTGGGAAGGCTCTTGGTACGTGTGTGGTATATGAATGGTTGTGCTGATATTTAAAAGTTTGAGTGTCACATGGATGGTTGATCTTAGTTCAACACTAGATATGTTAATCTGGACTCTCCTAATGTATTTTGCAGAATGTAAGTTCGTGTAAGAAGAGATGTGTGTAGGGAGGGTATTTCTTAAGCATTTTGTCTGGGATAACACTTGCCAGGTTTTTCTTTGCAGCTCAGCTCATCCTGGCATAGCTGGGAACAGTGTCACCAGTGCCCATTGAACAAGGTTTTCTTGCCAAGCATCCAAATCAAGGGGCAAGAGGTCACACTATCCCATTGTGCTATTTATTGCTGCATGCCATTTGTCAGTGTGGAGCATGCAGAAGGTGAAACCATTTCTAGAAATGGCCAAACAGCTACAGGAATTAAATGGCACCTGTCCTAGAAGTTGCAGTAGTTGTTTACTTCCCTTCTCCCTCCCCTAACAGACTGGCAATGAACCTAAAAATAACCTAACTAACTAAAAATGTGATCATTACATAAAGCCTGTCCTCCACAAAACCCTCAGCAGATTTTCTTCAGCCTGTGAGAGTGGCACTGTACATAACCCCAATTTTGTGATCCCAGGGTAGGATCCCAATTGTCCATTAGTTTTGACATATCTCAAATTTCTGGACTGTGCCTGACTAGAGAGTGTGTAGGTGAGCCCTGTGTTCTGGGAACAGGGAGGTAAACTACCCTGATTTTTGTCTGTGATTCATGCATGTATTCTTCTTGCTAACATTTATGGTCCTTTCATCACAGCTTCTCACCAGTTCAGGTACACTGCACACTTGCATGTACCCACCCTTGCTTATTGTGATTAAAAGGCAAATCCTTCATGTCAAGCACTGCAAGCAGTTGGTTGTGCCAGGATGGCCATCCTGGAATTCTGCAGTGGATGCACATTTGACTGTATGTGAACAGAGGGCCCCTTCTTGCTTTGGGAGGGTGAGCTGCAGTGGGAAGGATGCAGCTCCATCCAGAGCTTAGCAAAGCTCCCTCTCAGGAACTCGTGGCCGTGGTGACTCTTATCACCCACTGTTCTTGATTTGACAACCCTTCTTTGTTTTCCCAGAAAATACTCATTGTGATTGCCAAGCTTCTGGAAATAGCTGAAGCCTTTTGTGGTGGAGGGTGGCATGGCTGTGGGCCAGAGGAGCAGGATATTTTAGCTGTTGCTTCTCAGCACAGCGTGATTGGTGAGCAGCTTTTCAAAAACTAACACTCCTGAAGCTGTGATAAGGTGCTCAGGCTACAGGGCTGGAGGCTGTGCTCATGCTTGAGATAAAGTTCACTGTCAGCACCACATTCACACCTCCCCTGTCACACCAGGCAGCCTTTGGTGCTGCCATTCCCACCAGTCACTGGCTGCAAAGCCTCAGCACTGGGGGATCCCAGGGGCTGCACAGCTCCCTGTGCCCTTGGGGTGACATTGAGCTGGTTGGAGATTTGTCACCAAGGATTGTCACCCACAAGCTTGGACTCAATCCCTTTCCCTTGGGATGCACTGTCTGGATGAAACAGGAATGGGTGGAGCAGTGCATGCCAGGTGTGAGCTGTGGGATGTGCAGTGCAATGGCTGCTTCCCTGTGTGGGTGCAAACACCAAATTCATTCTCTGAAACAACAGAAATCATGGACAGGTAGTTAAATCTTCCTGTGGAGGCTGAGGAAAGCAATGATTTCTCCCGAGTTACTTACAGTCTCTGTAAAAGTTAATTTGGAGTTAATGTAGTGTCTATGGGCTGGCAGAGATTTCTGGAATTAGAGAAATTCATTGAATTAATTTAGAGGGTGAAAGACACTTGTGTTAAGCCACTGGAAAACAGAAACCTTTGCAGCTGTGCCAATGGGTAAAAGAATCATTCCTGTAATCAAAATAGTGTAATCACTGCAAAACCAGAGTTTAAAGCTGTCCTTCAGGGTGAGGGCAGGTTCAAAAGCTTCCACCTTCACATATGGTGTCAGCTTCAGCTCACAAAAGTGCTCCTTTGTCATGGCAAGGTGTGTCATTCCCACCCTTTCAGTGGACTTATATGGATGGGGAAAACGAGCAGAATTTTTCACCAAGGTTCTCTGTTCACCAAGCCATTGGAGAATTGAGGTCGCTACTTGAGTTAATGTGACTGTGAACCAGATTGGGAAGCCAAGAAACTGGTCGTTGTTGTTCAGCTGCACAGGTACAGCTGCAGTTTTCTCTCCCTCTCTCGGGGTGTTTCAGCCTAAACCTTGAAAGATTTTCAACCTGTATGGGACTAAAATCTCTACTGTTACAAATGTCACAGCTCTATTGATGCAGGGAAGGCTTTGGCTCATTGCACAAATAAAACCATTGGCTTACAGCTCCCAGTGGGCACAGTCAGCTCCATGTGTGCCAGTCAGCAAGTGGCATTTTTAGTTTGTTTGTACTTGGTGGAGCAGTCAGGGTTGAGCAGCAGCTCGTGGAAGGGCTGTGCAGTGTCTGTGTGTGCCTGATAGGCTGTAGGAAATGTTGGACCCACTTTCCTCCATGGCCTGTTGAAAGGGGGCCCCAGGTGCCACCCTTAAGCCAGAACTTAGACACCCCAGGTAACAGTGCTGTGCCCCTCTGCAGAGTGGAATGTCCAAGTCTGTTTGATCTGTGTCTCTCTGAACTTCCTGAGCATGGCAGCAATTTATTCTGTGTGTGCATTCACTCTATCCCCCAAGACTGGGCTCTATCTGCTCTGCTTTAAAAGCTGGATAGGAATGCTGTGCAAGAATAAGCACTAATGGAAAGGTGGGATAAGAATACAGCCATACAATCTGCTTTGTATAGAAAATAGTGCTTCAGTGCTTTCTGAAACACGTGAGAACCCTCCAAAGGGCCTTCCTTTGAACACTCAAAACCCATCTTTGAAAAAAACTGCTTTATAAACAGTTGCCTACACTTTAAATGCCTTAACTGTTTAGTTAAAACCAATACATAAGTATGGGCTGCACAGATGGAGGCCACAGAAGCTCAGAGGCAGAAAATGTTTTTAGCATCCCTTTCCCACTGGAAATTCTTCACATAACTTCTGTGTTGTTTGACCAAGAGGATTTCTTTTACCCTGTCACCTCCCCGAGGATAACAGCACATTTTTGGCGTGGTGTTGAAGTGTGAAGACCATTGTGAGCCATGACATCATATCTCAGGCCAGAGCAGAACAGGAAATGACCAAGAAGGCCTAAAATATTGGCCATGGGAAGAATGAACATTCTTCAGCCTAGATAGGTCAGATGCACCTGACAAGTCTAATAGGACAAGGAGATCTTTCACACTTTAGCACATAATGATATTTTAGTGCAGAGAGATGGTTTGTGAGAGGCAAAGGTGAATCAGGGTCCAAATCCTCTAGATAACATGCTAATGAGGCAGAGCTGCTCTCACACAGCAAGGAGTAAAGGGGATATGGGCCTGAACAGCTGGACTGCTCCAAATCTGACCTTTATTTAACTTCAGGAGGATTAAAATGAATTCTGGGTCCCAGCTTTCAAACGCAGCTAGAACAGCAGTTCCCCTCCAGATATATCAAAACTACCAGTGAGAAAAGACACATATATTAATGGCTGTGGCTTTTTTGGTGGGGTAGAAGGGAAGGAGAAAACAGCAAACTCAAATTTCTAGAAAATTTAATGGTGTTTTGCAAAAATAAATCATTATCAATATTGGTTCATAAACTGAATAGTTTCAACTATTTTTAGTGGATGTAAACCAGAAGATTAGTCAGTTAAAAAAATATTTTTTGAAAGGGATTCAGGATGGTTTAAACTAAATTATCTGTAAAGTCTTACTCAATGTGTTACAAAGCTGAGGCCTTTTTTCAGTCCAAGGTTCCATGGGTTGATCACTGAAGTCAGAGCCAAGATGAACCTTTGGGTTAATGGGCTGTGTCATTTGGACTCATTTTGCCCATAGCACAGGAAACCTTCATTAAAGTTCAAACAGACCTGACTTCCAGATAGTGTCATGTTCTCTTGCTGCTGGTTTTGCAGGTACTCTGTTCTCTAAATTGCTAGAGTACATTTCACTCTGTTCATCTTTCACCTTGTATCAAGTACTGAGAGCAGGATGACTTAAATTATATTTGTATGCCAATTACATTTGTATGCCAAGGACTGACCAAGGATTTAAGTATTCCTCTGAGAAGTGGAAATGTGCATCAGTTTGATGATCTGGCCTGCAGTCTAAGCAAATGTTTGTATTTTTCCCGTGCGGAAATCTGTGTGTGATGCACCCCTGTGGCACAAAGCCAGGTTGTTGTCTGTGCATTTTTACACTCACAAAGGCAAGAATCAATGAGAACTTTTGCAGGTACTCAGTAATTGCCTCATGACCCGAAAGTTTCTACTGGAAGAGAGAGTCTGCATTTAAAACTTTCATACTTCCCCACTGCAACACTGTGTGGCTTTGCAGAGCTATTTTTCACACATCCCTAGTCACTGTACCACTGTACCACTGTACTTTAAAGCTCAGAACAGATCTCTGCTTGTGCAGGTCTGAGAGCTTGATCTGGTGCTCCTTAGCTTAGCTTCAAAGCAAGAACCTTCACTGAGGAAAGGAACCATCCTGACCCTGCAGGCTGAGCTTTCCTAGGCCCAGTGCCCACCAGTTTGCTCCCTACTGATCCCAGCAGCCCGAGGCTGTGAAGCACAAGTGCTGCTGAGCCATGTGTGGAAGGCAGAAAGCTCAGAAGACAGGAATTCCTGGAGCATGGTGGAGAGGGGCATGACAGGAAGAGGAGGCTGATCCTTTGCTGAAGAGGCTCTCACAAATAGTGCAAGAATAGCAGTTGTGTGTCCTGGCTCTGCATTCCCTTATCTGGGGGTGCTGGCTGGGGGGTCCTGTCCACACCTCTGCCTCTCGCCCTGCTCTGCTCTCACTGCCTGCAGATACTGAGTGCCTTGAACAAGTTCCAGGGCTCCATCCCTGAGCTTCTCAGGACCCTTCCCTCCAGCAGACAGGTGACATCACTGCCAAATGCCATCTGGGCGCTTCCTGTGTCACATTCCTGGCTGGAGAGCCTCTTGCCAAGTCCTTGTCGTTCTGCACAGTCTTTTTAGGAACAAGCAGTCTAATTTTAACCCTCCTGCCACAAACACCTTCCTGAAATAAATTCTCACTCTCTCCTGCCTTATGCATGTACTTGAGAGTTTAAAAACAAAATCCCTCATCTGTAGGGTTCAGAGCTAAGGCCTGTGAGCCCCAGGAAGGAGCAGGAGCCTGTGCCAGAAGCTGCTGTCACTGTTAGACCCATAGTGAGCTGTGAGGATAGGAATGTTCCACAGACACACACTCAGGTGATGCACATTGTAAAGCTGCATGGATCTGATCCAATCTGAACGAGCTGTTCTGTATTTCAAGGACGTTGCAATAGAAAAGATTTGTTTTCTAGACTGGCTGCAGCCAGATATGCCATTGAAAAGTGCAATAAATGGGCTTAGTGTCCTCTGTGGTGTGCCTAGAACAATTGCTTTAATCATAATCCTTTCCTTTTTTGGGGTCTAACTAGGCTTAGGAGTCAATAAACTAGTTGTGATCCCACAGTGATGTCAGCTCCTCTCTGGCTGTGCTGTCCTTGAAGGGCAGGTGCAGCAGTGACCTGCTTTGAGAACAAATAAAAAACACAGGAGAACTAGGAATTACTGTGAGATGAGGACAAGGAGCACAAACTCCACAAAATCACTGGGGACTTATGCTCCTGCCTTTTGCAGTTTCCATGGTGATGAATATGTGAGCTCTTGTACCAAATGATCAATGCAAGCCTGAATTGCTGTTTGTAATTAGCAGAGTGTAAAAAGCCACATCTTGAAGAACCTTCTAAACAGGAAAGGAAAATGTGTTTTCAGGCAGCTGCTGTCTTTATGTTGCCCTCTTGGGAGTGACATCTCTTATGTTCCTTTAGACCTGGTAATTAAGCAGCTCCTTGTACCTGCAGGTCAGTAGATCAGGTAATGGGCTCCCTACAGTTTCCAGTGCACTATGTCTTAAAGGATAAATAGAAAAAAAGGCAAAAAAGTCCTTGGGGATCTCACCAGATTCCAGCCTGACTTGTCCCTGGGGCCTTTTCTGAGCAGAACTTCAAGCAAAGAGCAGCAGCCCCAAGGCTGATGCCCAGGGATCAGCTTTACCAGGATCACTGTGAGCTGGCCCATGCCCTGCAGGGTGAGAGGCTGTGAGCCATGGCAGCTGGGGATGAAACAGTGCTGGCTCATACAAGGTGAATGAAAAGGTGTTGGTGTTACTAAATACTCTGAGGGTCAAACCCCTGGCCCCAGCTGGGCTTCAATGATGAGAACAAACGTGGCAGTAGAGCTTCATGTGCTGAGCATCCCAGCAGGAGCTGGGAGCACACCAGCACGGTGGTGGGAGGACAGAACGGACTTGAGGGATAGGATTTATCCTCTCTGGGTGAGCAGCTGAATTACCCCAACTCTTGCACTGGCTGACAGAGCATTGCTTTCTTCTCTAGCAGGATCATACAGGATCTTTGAAATGTCACTGGCAAGAACTTTGTCAAACTGATTGATTTCAATGGGGTAGTTTTGTTTCCAGCTTCCCATCCTCCTCTCATTTTGACACATTTTTATTAGCCAGCTCCTTAATGCCCTGAAAAGCAGTGCAGAGCCTGCAGGCTGGGTAATTTATTAGTGGGTTTGGGAATAGGGACCAGCTAGCAGCTGACAAACACTCCAGAAAATGCATGTGCTGTTTGCTGTTTCATCGTATCCATCTTCCTCTCTTTCCCCTGCTCTCTGGTTTTAAGGGCACATTCCTATTTATGCCGTGTTAATAAAGACTTGTTTTGGCCTTTGAACTTCTCTGTCCTTCATCTCGAGAGGAAAACGCTGTGAGGGCTCAGTGATGTTCCCTTCTCCTTTCCCTGTCCCTGGCTGTTTGTGCCCGGCTCTCCCGGGGCTGTTTCCCTTTCCCTGGCTCTGTATTCCCCCATTCCCGGGTCTCTCCCGGGTCTATCCCTGGTCCATCCCTGGTCTGTCCCGGATCTCTCCCGGATCTCTCCCGGATCTCTCCCGGTTCTCTCCCGGATCTATCCCGGGTCTATCCCTGGTCTATCCCTGGTCTCTCCCGGGTCTCTCCCGGGGCCGGGAGCGCCGCCCGTGCTCGGGCCGCCATCGCCACCTGGCGGCCGTTCTGGGAAGCGCCGGTTCTGCCTCGGGCGGATCCAGCTGTGCCGTTCCCACATCTGGAGAGAGGAGCCGGACAGTTCATTCCCAGGCTTTGCATCTCATGTGTCTCAGCAGTATGACAGATGCAGGATGACTAAAATATCCCGTCTGAGCTTTATGGAAATGAAGTGTAGCCTTTGCTGGGGAGAAACTCTCTTTGTATGTCAGACCCGGAACTGGACACTTCCATCCCTGCGGGATTTCTCTGGTTGAAAGCATATCCCTGTGCCTTTGGCTACGTTGAAATCCCTCATAATAAACTTGAGACTTTGAGTTAGCCTGATCCAGAGCAAGGTTTTCAGTCCAGAAAATGTTTCATGGTGCTAAAGTCAGTCTCAGAGTTAAGCCAGGCAACCTGATACAGCCTTAACCTTCATCCAGTCCAAGCCTTGCTATATGTTAGGCATAAACAACACAGAAATATTTGGGAACTAAGCCAGCATATCAAAGCATCAGCCACATGCACAGCAAGGAACACATCACTTCCTTCTTCCCTGAGGAAGGGAAAGGGACTGCTCAGAGTTGGACCAAAGTGTGTTTTGTTAATAAACACTAATTGCCATCTATCGAGCACACACATTTTTTTCTAATTTAAAAATCCACACTGAAGCCTCTGAAGAGATGAAGATCAGAACAGGCTCAGTTTTCCATGCGAATAATTTGCTTCTGATCTTGACCCAGGATTTTCATAACAATTAGAGGCAGCTTGGGGCTGCTGTGTCTCTCCACAGTGCCCAGCTGTCCCTCTCCCCATGGGGCTCCTTTCATGCCTGGCTCTGAAGGGATACGAGCACCTGAGACATTTTCCTTCACTGAGCTGAAAGTCGTGGCTCTTCAAACACATTTATTTCTGTCTTTCCTTTTTCTCTTTTTTGGTTTGTTTTTCGTTTGTTTGTTTGTTTTTTTGTTTGTTTGTTTGGGGGGGTTTTTGGGGTTTTTTTGGGGTTTTTTTGGTTTTTTTTTTGGTTGGTTGGTTTTTGGTTTTTTTTGTAGTTGGTTTTGTTTGTTTGTTTGTTTGTTTGTTTTGTTTTGTTGGGTTTTTTGTGTTTTTTTTTTAAATTTCCCCCACATTTGATCCCACTTGCTGAGCGCTGACAGGAACCAGATAAAGAGATTCCAGCCTTTCAGTGTCCATATTGGACATCAACCTAGATTTATATATGTTTGAGTACATGGGATTGAGTACATATGTTTGACTACATGTGAGCACACCTGTGCAAGTTTCATACATTTCCAGTAATATCATCATCAGTCATCTTAAAAAAACACCACACCACCATCCCCCTGGATTCAAGAGACTGACTTTAAAAAGAGAGATTTTTGGGTTTGTTTGTTTTGGAAGTGGTTTCCCCCTGGATTCAGCATGTTGTAACGTGATTTACTTTTGTTTTCTTAGGTGTGAAAGTATTGGAGCAACTTTCAAGCTACCTCAATGGAAAAATCTGAATTACATGCTTGCAGATGCCTTTTAACAGAAATGAAATTGTATTTGCACTCACGTAAATATTCCATGTAGACAGGTTCTGAGATCTGGGGAGGTGGGAGGGAAAGTTATGCTTGAGATTAGCAAAGCATCTTATTAGGTTATTTTATTAAATTGTGAGCCTGGAGTGACTATTGTGGCCACTGGTGCGAAGTCCTGCATGAATTGAACCACTGAATTTACCTGAAATATTTCTTGCTTGAACTGGTGAACATATTTTTAGAACAACACCTGATCTTGATTCATAAAACATCAATGCTGGAGTTATCTTCTCATGTAGAAATATGCATGTTACATTTATAGTGAGGACTTCAGCCTCCAATTTTATTTACTTATGTACAAAACCAAACAGTTCTTTGGTTGACCTTCAGAGATCCTACTTCAGGCTCAGCTTGGAGCCACACACACACTCCTGCAGTGACTTTCTCTCTAAAGAAAGCTCTAGGCTTTGACTGAAAGGAGTCAACTTATACAAGCTGTTTCAGTTGTTCTTATAATAGTCAATTGAATGACAAAGAGATACTCCAACCAACTTCCTTTGAAACTCATAAAGCTACTTTATTTTAGGAAAAAAGAAATTATTAAAAACAAAGACCAATTGCAGCTTTTCAAGCTTGACTTCCTCTTAAATTCACACCTTCATTTCTGTTGCTTTTTGCAACCATTAAGCACTGCCTTGCCTCCTTTCTAAAGAAAGAACTTTAGTCTGCTAAATCTCTCTTATTCTCCACATGAACCTATCAGCTGGGAGAAGAGACAGGCCAAACCCTATCCCCCATATTTGTGCTCCTGTTCCCTCTTCCTGGAATTGCTAAAAGAAGGCAGCAGGCAGGATGGGGTTAATTAAATGTGCAGCTCTCTTGCAAATGAATTGAACTCAGCACAGAGGTACTAATTGCCAACATGAGGAAGTAATTCAGTTTGCTTTGATTTCTCTGAGCCATACTTAAAAGAGGAACTTACTGCTCATCACTGCAGAGACTCTTCCTCCAACAAGCAAAGAAAAGCAAATTTTTGTTTAATGGGAGAAGTAGCTTGTCTGTCTCACATCTTCCACAGAGCTGGACTGCATCTTTGCCTCCCCACCAAGCCCCCAGGAGACTGATAATGGAAAAAATACCATTTTGGTATTTTTGATAATGGAAAAAATACAAAAAATAAAAATGTATGCAGAGGAGATTCTACTGTAGGGGAGAGGAGATGGAAAGACAAAGTGCTACAGAAACTTACTAGAAGCAATTCAGTGTTGTCCTCACTTGATTTGTATCTCCAAAACAATAATCAAAAGGAGTTATTACCTTCTCCATCAGGATTTTCCTACTCCCTCTCCCACTATTTACATGTTTTTCAAGTTTTACTTCCCTGGGGAGCTGTAAAGGCCAGCTTGAAATAAGCAGCTTGCTGTAATGTGTCAGGGTCTCAAAGCACCCTCACTATTCTGGGCTTTGATGGCTGCATTCTGTGTCCCCTACAGGCATAAATCTAGAATGGCTTTAGTGAAGTGAAAGTCATACTGCTGTACATCTTTTACCTACCAGTTATGCTCCCAGTGGAACCCCACCTGCACTTTTGTAGCTTCTCCTTGTTTCGAGACACCTTCCTAAATTCCTACGGGTGTTTCAGGTTCCCACATTAACATATTAGCTAAAAATACCAATTGTGGCTAGGAGCAAAAAGAGAATGTTATTTAAACGAGCTGTGTGTGCCTGGGACAGCCCAGTCACTCCGTATGCTGTCACATCCCATCTACAAAACCTGGAAGAAGCTCATTTTTCCATGATACATTAGTACCATGTGACCTGTGTTCTAAATTGGCACCTTTGTCACCTTCCCCCAGAGCAGGTGAGCCCAGAGGAGGGAGGTTGTCCTGGAGGCTGTGTTGGGAGCTGTGGTGAAAGCCATTCCTCTGCTTCTGGCTCACTCCATGGGTGACACCCTCAGGGCTCTGGTCTGGTCTGGAAGTCCTTTGGGTGTCTGGGCTCAGCTCATCCCAGGACAAGGCAGGGCTCCGTGCAGCTGGAGCTGCTCCCACAGCAGCCTGCTGACAGAGAAACACACACTGCAGCTGTCCTGCACACAACCCTCTGCTTCCAGGGCAAAGGTGCAATTTCCACATGTCCCAGCCTGCAGTGAATGTGCCTTGTTATCCCGCAAGGCTCCCCCAGCCACGTGTTCACCTCCTTACTTGTTGGACAGATCCCTGGCTACTTTCCATCTTTTTTTTCCTGGAGATTGCCGGATTCCAGTGACACACCAGGCTGTCATTTTGAACACTGTAGTTCTTGTTTCCAAGAAGCCAGTAGGTTTTCATTTTCCCTTTGCCCTGGAGAAGAAAAGGAGAGAGCAGGAAACATCTGTTTTCATGGGATATGGAGCAGAGCAGGGATTGCTATGGTGAGAGCTACTCCCTGTCCTGCATTTGTTATTTCTCCTTCTCTCATACGTGGCTGCTGATCAGGGAAAGAATTATAATTTACGTGCAGTTTGGGTGCTAAAAATCTTTTCTGTTCAAAGCTCACTGCTTTGCTGGTCAATGGCAGTGGTGGTAAGGGTTTAAAATCAGCCATAAAAGCCATAAACCCTTGTGTCTTAGACAGAATCCTTAGACTTTGGGCCATGCTCATGTGGTTCCATGCAGGTGCAGACATACCAGCCACGTTTCAAAGCACACAGAATACTTTTTTGTCAACTTTGAGGAGTAATGTGTAGCCACTTCCAACCGAATTAGCAAAAGAACCTTGGGGATAGGGTTAAAAGTTGACTTGTTCTTCACAGAAGAGTGATGGCCAAATCTATCATCTCCCTATTCCAAATCTGCCATCTCCTCCTTATCCCATTAATGCCTGTATTGTTGTAAAATTACAGAAAACCTGTTACCTTCACTTCAATTTCTCCTCTCAGTTCAATTTCATATGCATCATCTGTAAGAAGGGCTTCATATGTAGCAGAACTGATGTGGATCTTCTGTGCTAGGATCCAGAGCAGAGCAGGAATTAATGATTCCCTGAATCCCAGAGAACACACACCAGCCCTCCTGCATTTATTAGGCCAGTGTTTCCACCCCCTCTTTTGGCATTCAGGGATGTGACTCTACATGCCCATACAAATCCACAAGAGTTTCTCTTGTCTGTTTGGTGCATGTGCAGAGACAGTGAGGATGACAGGTCAAGGATGTGCTTCTCCTGTAGATAGATGGTAATTAGTTCTGTGACCTGGGATGGTCCCAGAGAATGCTCCTTCTCCTCTAGAGATCTTATTTCCCATTTGCCTGTGCCTGATGTGAAGGGGTTTGGGGTTTCTCTTGCTCTGCAGTGGTGCAGAGGTGCAGGGTGCAGCTCTGGGTCTGGCTGGACACTGGCTCCTGCCCCAGGCACTTACGCAGGCTGGTGGATTCCATGCGGGAAGCCGTGTTCACCGTGTCCCCAAAGAGGCAGTAACGAGGCATCTTGTACCCCACAACTCCAGCCACACAGGGCCCTGAGGAAACACAAAGCAGAAAGACTCCAAAAAGAAGCAAGTGGTAAGAAGCAGTGAGAAGTAAGTGCAGGGCAATAACAAATGCCAGCAGCTTTGCCAATTACTCTGTATCCTCAGAGAGATGTGGGAATTGGGAGCACTCTGTGCATCTGGGGCCTGGCTGCACAGTATTTACTCAGTGAGAGAAGTCACAATTTGATTAGCTGTAGCTAATTGGTGGTGAGATCACCAATGCTAAATTGCTTCCCAAACCATTCCACACTCATACAGGCAAAAGCCATTTCACCCACCCTGCTGGAACCAGGAGAAATTCTCATCCTGAGGTGTGGGGAGAGGCAGTGTCTCATACAGAAGTGCAGAATTCCTTCCTCCTCACAAAACTGGACTGTGCCCTGTTGTGTTTTTCTCCTGCCTTCAGCTCAGCCTGTGTATCTGTGTGTACCTGTGTGTACTGTGTACTGTGTGTACTGTGTACTATGTGTACCTGTAGCTGTACCTGTGAGTACTCTGTGTACCTGTGTGTACCTGTAGCTGTGTGTACCTGTGTGTATTCCAGCCCGCAGCTCCAGCCTGCCCTTTGGCATGTGGGGGATCACAACCTGCCGCACTGCTGCCACCAGGTCCAGGGACATTTTGGCAATCTCATCGGCGTGTTTGGTGCCATTCCTCTCTGGCAGGCCACTCACCACCATGTAGGCATCCCCAATGGTTTCCACCTGATAGGAAGGGGCACGTGTCACTAAGTGGCAGGAACTGAGCTTTCCTTTGGAAAGAAAATCAGAATAAAATCTATTTTAGCTGTCCAGCACTTGCCAAAATGTGTTGTAGCCTAGCCCCTGTAGGATGGCAGGTCTTGTATTTCATAGATTTTGGCCTCCTGGCCTGGGGTATTTGATATCCACCAGGAAACAGAGTATGAAAGGTTTCAGCAGATTCCTTTGCTGTGGATTTACACTCACCTTGTACACATCATAAGACTCAATCCTGGTGTCAAAGCAGACGTAGAGATTGTTGAGCATCTCAACCACTTGCAAGGGAGTGCAGGAGGCAGCAATGCTTGTGAACCCCACGATGTCTGAGAAGAAGATAGTGACCTGTCACAGGGAGAAGGAGAGCATGGAGCCAAGGTCTCCAGTGGTAAAGCACTGCGGATTTGTGAAATCCTGAGCCTAAGGCACAGGCTGCACGTAGTGCCAGTGGTAGTACCAGTCTTGCACAACTCAATAGATACAATCCTAAATTAACAAGCTCTGCCTCTGAATTGTTTTCTACTGCTCTGAAAGATAAAATTATTCATATCTCCAAAGTTTATCACCTGTACTTCTGTGAATACCTCATGCTAATGGGAGACTGAAAGTCAAATGCTTTGAATCTTGTGAGCAGTGATTAAGAGACTTCTTATAGAAATAGGATCTCATTTTCCTTTAAAAGTGACTTAAACTGTGATAGGGATAAAACTAGGTACTCCAAAAACTGTGAAATAAAATCTCAACTGCTGTCTCTGCTCTTGTTGAATTAGAAAATATTAACTGGGTTTTGTTTCTCTTCAAATGATGTTTGTCATGAACAAGTAATTTACAGGAAAAAAAATCACTTAAAAAAAAATCAAACTTAGAATATAATTGAGGAAGAGAAATGTGTGTGGCAGCTGTTGGCAAAGAATTTTCTTCTCTATTCTCTCTGAATTGTGTCAGTGTTTAAACTCAAATTGTCTTTGCTAATACCAATTAATCTGCTAGGGCCACCTTTTCACTCTGCCTTGGTTCAGCACTTTTGCTGTCATGACTACTGTGGATTATAATTAATTGTGCAATTACAGGTTGTTGTTTTGATAATGACACCCAGAGATTAAATGCAAACATTTAGTACTGTGTTTCACAGCTGAAAGTAAGGGGGTGTCCAGGGAAAAAGAGAGAATAGAACTGCAATTACTGTAGCATGAGGATTTGGGCTGAGGGCTATGCAGCACAGCTGCTACATTCAACACTGACAGAAGCAATTCTTTTATTCTTCATATTTTACAAGGAGGAGACTAATTTCTTGCTCCCATGAACTCATGATCCAATGGTGTTGACTGGCTGTTGTGGGTAGGCTCTTAAACACAAAGACAATTTGCCAGTATAAGATATTTGACATCTAAAGTTTTACATTTGGAAATCTCAGCTCTTCTTCCTTCCCCATCAGCCTAAGTGCTCCATAGCATATGGAGCATTTCCAAAACCCATTGGGAATGTCTGGATTTCCATCCACACTCAATTCTAGGTGCAAACCCAGGATCCTCCAAGCTGTGACAAGGTAGGTGCTATTTTAGGTGAATATTTTTTTTTCCCTTGGTGGTAACATCCTTTCCATTTGCTAACCTGATCATAGTTTTCTGCCTCAACTTTTTGGCATTTCCTCAGCTGCTTGGCCACAGACTTTGGCAACATCTGGTGCAAGAGGTCCTCAGCCAGGTGCCTCTCCCTTTTCAAGTCCTCTGTCTTTTCCTTGAGGTTCCTGGCATAATTGTGTATCCAATCTGTCATTTGCTTGAAGGACATCAGAACAACGGGGTAAATGAGACAGGCAACCACCAACAGACTGATCTTGAGGCTTATTGCAGACAGGATTTCCTTAGATTTTTTGTGCAGTTTTTCCTGTCCCTCCTGCAGCAGACAGCTCTGTGCATAATGCAGTCCCCTCACTGTGGCTTCCAGGGACACAAAGTCACCCAAGCCCAGGAATGGGGTAAAGAAAGAGATTCCTTCATAGTGGGTGAAATAAAGTGACAGATTGACATTATCTGTCCAGCACTTGTGTGCAGTCTCTGAGGAGAAGAGAGCATAGCTCAGAGTGGCAAAATGTTGATGCAGTGTGGTTTGAGGGCTCATCGGTCCTGGCTGGGCTTTGAGCACAGCTTCTCTGATTTGGAGGATAAGTTTAAAAGCTACTGTGTCTGCCCAGTCAGGATTGTGTCTCATGGCTTTGAGGTCCTCATGGGGACTCCTGAAACGCTCAAGCAGTCCAGAGATTGCTCTGGACAGCACCTGCCTGGCTTCAGTAACCCCGGAGATATTCAATTTGTGTCTCAAGTCAGTCATGTAAAATCTACAAATGGAGATTTTCTCCTCCTTGCACTGGCAATTCTCACAGTACAGCTCTGCTTCACTTGCCATACAGATGGAGTCTAAGTTCCCCAAGAGCTGAGAAGGGAGTGATCCATTCCTTGTGTCTGCTGCTGGGAACAGCCAGCTGTGCCTTTCTTCCTGCAGGAGAGAGATGAGGTGAGCAGCCCAAAGGTTTTCACAGGAGGCAAGTTCCTGAAGGGCTCTGCCTGTGTTTTTCCATGTTCTCAAGCTGTTGCTCAAATCAAAAGAAATGGCCCCAAGGAGGCTGCAGAGGGAGACCATGCATGCTGTCAAAATCCTTTGAACTGTTTTTCTACCACCAGCATTGGAGGACGGAAAACACCTAAAAAAGAAATTAAAAAAACAACAGTGGCCTTGTCTGATCCTGGGAGTGTTTCTTCCAGCTCCTGAAACCACAACTGGATCTAGCAGTGATATTTAACAATTTCCATGCATTCTGAAACAAAGCAGAAGGAGTAGGCATTATCTGGATGTTTTTTAAAGACATATTTTATGTTTTGTTCCACCCGACGTTAATTTTAAAAGAAAAGCTGTATTTAAGAGACTGCTTCCTTGGCACACTCTGATCTGCAAAAATAGAAAAATTATATAGTTTTTCTGTGAGAAAAAAAGCTAATAAAACCATTTGCTGTAGGTTTTATTCTCTGTGATACTTCTCTCCAAATCTTAAGGAAGGCCATGAAAAGATAGGTTACTTATTCCCCCAGTGATTCCAGTGATCACAAACTGGAACTGTTGATTTTTTTAAAATCAAACTTTGAGAATTTGTTCTTAATATGCATTTCCATATGGTGAGTAACTTCTGTTGATATGTTCAAATGAGCTAAGGTGTTTTTTGCAATATTGCCTATATATTTCAGAAGGAAAATTAATCACATTTCTGTTTTGTTTCGGTTTTTACCAAAGCATTAGCGCATCCAATTTTTATTGCTTGAGCTTCATGATTACCTTTCTGTCTCTCTTTCATGCTGCATGTAATGGGCATCCATGCTCCATACAGCAAAGTAACCTCTAATGATTTTAATTTTCAAAACTATTATTCCATCACTTACAATCTTACACTAACGATACTCATGAAAAAAACTCAGGTTGTGATGCTGGAGCTGATGACTCCTGAATAACTGGATAATCCTTATTTCCACTGATAAAGAACAAAGTTCTGCACAGTAAAGCTGATTGAAAAAAGCCCTCCTCAGATCCCCTGTTCTTTCAGATATAGGAAATCACACTTTCAGTCAGGCAAATAAAACCCAACAAAGCCTATTCTTTCTCAGCAGGGGTGGATATTAAGCAAAACAAATTCTTGCTGAGCAGAACGGTGGTCAATGGTTGTAAAGTAGAAGAAAAGTGATAAAAATACTGTCCCCAAAGATTATAAATAGCCATGCTTTCTCTTATTAATTTAATACAATTTCTGTTTAATAATATATTTACTTTCAGTCTGAAGGTTAACATCTGCAAAATATCAAACTAAAAGAACCTGCAAGCCTAGAAAATAAATCCCTGAGCATTTCTGTTCTCACAAAGAACTTCCAACCTTTTCCTTACTCTGTCTACCGCTTACCTTTGCATCTCTTGCCCTCCATTTAAAATCATTGCTCTTACTTTTGGAAACATCTCATATGTGCCAGGGGAGAAGAAAAACACAGCAAAAATCCACCTTGATTTTGTACTGATCCACCTTGATTTTATACTGATTTTATACTTCATTTTATATATCTTCAATTACAATGAAAGAAATATAAAGAGGGTCTTTAATGGAGTGCCAAGCTAAAAGTGGTGATTCTGCTTTGCTTTGCTAAAAAATCCCTGTTTGTGCCAGCGTGGCAGCTGGCAGGGACTGAATCCTCACCTGAATGACCTCAAAAGGAGCCATGGAGGGGACAGGTCTGTCCTCAGAGCTGGACCTTGCCCTTCCCCTGCTGGCTCCTGGATCTCAGGTGCTAAAACCTCTCAGTAAAAGCATTTTGGACTCACCTGCAGGGACCTGCTGGCTCCTGTGCTGCCTTCCCTGCGGGCATTGCTGGCTCCAGCAGCCCCAGCTCCTGGTACCTGCCTCCAGCCCTGCGCTGCCTCTCTGGACCCTCCTCCCGAGCCCCCCGAGGTTTCTGGGATGTTCTGACTCTTCCCTCTGCCCTCCCTCTGCACAGCAGGTTCACACCTTCCCCCAGGTTAGGCTGGCGAGCTCCAGCCCAAGGGACAGGGAAAAATCTCCAGCATTACCCCAAACACAGGCTTTGGGGCTTGCCAACAGGAAGAAGTGACAGAGACACGTTTTGTTTTCATCTTGCAAAAAATACTGTTTATTTCACTAGTTTTTGGTTTAATGCCTGTGTTGTTAAAAGCATAATTTCCCAGTTCTTTGTGATCAAAGGTGTCATGATTATGACTTTATTCAAACTGCTTTCCTTCTTGGCATCTCTCATCCAGTTCTCATTAGATTAGTTGGTTGCCATAACCTGCAAAAATGTAAAACAAGTGAAAAACCAGATCATGAGACGCAGGAATTTGTGAATAATGTGTGTTGTGTCCAAGCCACAGGATTTAAATAACCGAAATAAGATTTTTGCTTCTCAGTCAAAGTTTATGTTAAATTAAAATATGCTTTACATTCCAGACTTGAGCTGCATGTGCTACCTTTTAGGATGCAATTGCAACAATCAGTGTTTTCATGAATGCAAATTTGAGTGAACACTTCAGTGTATTGATTAATGAAAATTTGAGTGATCACCTCTGAAACAGAGAGTAAATCTTTATGACTACAATAAAGCTCTAGGATTAAGGGAGAACACATTCCTGTTATCAAAACTCATTTAAATAAATTTTTAAAAATTGGGTATTTGTTTCAGAGGAGGGTACTCTCATTTGGTAGGGGTTGAATCAAGAGTGATACAGCTCCCTTAGCAGGTGGCAGAGATCCCAGCAGAGAAGCCCAGCACGGCCAAGTGCCTGCCCTGCAGCTGCAGCAGCTCCAGGGCCTCACCTGCTCGATCCAGCTGTTGTAGGCAGAGACTCGAGTGAACACAGAGGGTTTCTGGTAGTAGTTGCAGCCAAGAGAAGAGCCAAAGCTGACGATGCCGTGCACTTCCCAGCTGCCATCGGCCCCTTGGCAGTTCAGTGGGCCCCCAGAGTCCCCCTGGGAGGAAGGGGAGCACAGGCACAGTGTGAGCAGCCCCTCCGTGGGGTTTTTAACCTGTCCTTCCCATCAGGATTCCTTGCACCCCAAGCCCTGAGAGTGGACTCACGTTGCAACTGGATATGATTCCATCCCCACCAGCACAAACCATGGTGGTTTTCACGATCTGCCCCCACCAGGAAGGTTTGGAGCAGGTTGCATAATCCACCACCAGCAGAAGACCTTGCTGCAGGTCATCAGGAAGGGCTCCATTTGCTGAGAGAGAACAGAAACAGAGTCATGGTATCAGCTGGCACTGAAGGAATAATAAAACTGCTCTGATAAATTTCTCTTGGGATCTGGTACCATCACTCCAGGTAAAACACTCCATAGGGGCTGTATTAAAGGAGAGGCTGTTATAGGTATGAATGTCCCTTATTCCATTCTTTTATATACACCTTAACTTACTAAAAATTAGCATTCCATTAGAAAAATGTCTCATTGTTAGAGAAATAAATGGCTAGTCTTTTTCCAGGAGTTTGCAATTTACTTATCCCTCAAGGAATTGCCTCCTGAGTCAAGCTGACACCTCTGCTCAGTTCTCTGAGATTTTCTTCACTTCACATCTATTCCCCTGTGTGTCTTCAGATATTCAGCAGGTGTGTTGGGATCAGCAAATGCACCTGTCTGCACACTATTCACATTTGCATTACAATAGCTCCTAAAAGCTCAATAAAGGCCCCTCAGGTGCATTACCAGCTCTGTTAAAAGGAAAATAAACTTGAAAGGGAAAAACCATAATGTGTATGTGAAGTGGGGCCTAATATAATAAATTACCTCACTACACTGAGTTTTAAGGGGATCTTGAGCACCATCAACAGTCTTTGCCAGCAATCTCAGAGGAGAAGGCACTTCTGAAAGTTTTTTTTTTTTTTATTCCACGGTTTTGCAAATACCCAAGTACTCACTCTGCAGCCTTCCCCAGCCAGTGACATAGCAGGCAGTGTTGGAGGACAGGATGCTTTGGGCAGGGGGCAGGCAGGCCAGCTGAATCTGGTCACTCAAGGTGACGTGTTCAGAGAGTTTGATCAAAGCAATGTCGTAGCTGTGGTGACATGCACATGTTGGAGAGAGGGGGAGAGAAAGGGAAGGTTAAAAGGTTTGCAAAATGGATTAAGGCACAGTAGCCTGAGTACTCAGCAGTTACACAGCACTTGGGCTATTCAGGAGAGAAGGGAGCAAAGGCCAGTGCACAACAGCAAAGATTCCTGCACCCTAGAGCAGTGGGGAAATTCATGGACTGGAAGGCTATTCCCTGCAGAGCTGCCTGTTTTCCTGAAGGCAGAAAGTTTCCTTTTATAGGTTTTTTTTCACCAAAACCAAGCATATATTAGGACTCACTCCAAGGGCTGGAACTGAGGGGATTTCTTTGTTACTCCTCTTAGCCTGCAGCAGGACAAAGGGGTCCCTCAGCCACATGGATATTAATGATCAATAATTCTGTGTCTGTGATTAATGATCAATAATTCTGTGTCTGTGCTGCTGGTAGGAGGGCTTCAAAGAGTGTTGTATAAAATGCTCCATTCCCTTTCATTGTACAAGAGATATCATTGCATGGAATAGCTTCCATCCCAAGCATGAACATGCAAAATGGCTTCTGGAAACACTATTAATCAGTAAGAAATTAATATTGTTAATTGCTTTGTATTCTCTTGAGGTGGAAAGTACAAACTAGACACTGTAACAGGAGGCTCTAAACATGAATTTAAATGCCATAACCCCAGGTGGGTTGGATTCAGGCAGTTTGGTTTTCTTACCCTCCACCTAAAAACTGAAAAAATACCTGCTGCCAGCTTACCCATTTGCAACATCCTGTGGATCCCAGTTCTCATTAACAACGATCTTTTCTGGAGAAAGTGCAATTGATCCTTCTTCCTCAGCTGCTAGGTTGTATTTTCCAAGAAACACTCGATATGTCCGAGAAGAACTGGGCAAGGAAAGGATGAACACTGAGTTCTGCAGCTGCTGCTCAGGCATCTGCACCTTTGGCTCCTGAGAGATTCAATAAGAGCATCCTGCACTGTAATCTCTCATCACAGGCATGGTTTGTCTGGAGCTGAGACAGTGATTAGCTAAGGGCAATGATTGTGTTCTAGACTTCATTTCATCTCTGAGCTGGCCTCTCAACTCCTGCTCGGGGTCTCATTAACAAACCCAAGGGGCCTCCAATCTTTGCAGGATTCAGCTCATATTCTTCAATGCAGTAACAATTTGGACTTTTTTTTTACAGCCATAATAGCTTCAATAATAAACAATTGTGTGGTAGATATAATATGTAGTATTTATAATAATAACACGCAGCCAATCCTTCATGTTTCATATTATGATATTTGCTACAACTTAATGTTACAATAACCATATGCTACCAGAGCAAAATGGGATTCTGTTTGTGGAAATGTTGCTGTACCTGGTAATTTCTTTGTTACACTGCCACATAATATGAAGAGTTCACTGAAAATGATTGGTATATTCAAAATATTTGTGATTATTTCTTCAGGGAGTGGATTGATTAGTTAATTTACGGATCCGACTGACACATATATTACAGAAAAGGGCAACACAGCTGAATTTTAATAGCAACTTGAAAACAGAAGGATGTTTGTAGTTTGTTTATGGAAAATGAAGAGTGTATAATTCAGGTAACTGGGGTTTTTTCCCCTTTTACATTAAGAAAATAAAGAGATGTCATTCTCCTGACTTTTAATCAAAAGATATGATGAAAAACTCAGAGCTTTCAACTGAGAAAGGGAGAGCTGGCATTGATACAGTTTTCATTCATGTCTTTCTGCTCATGTGCTGCTTCCTGGGTCAGATTTCTCTTCATTGCTTACCTGATGCAGTGGGCAGCTGTCAGTACCCAGTTGGTGGCAATGAGGGTTCCCCCACAGGTGTGACGCCACTTGCCATTGGAATTGTACTGAAGGGAGGCCTGGGATCAAGGAACCAAGTAAGGCTCAGCCTTTTACTAATTTTTCATCCTTGTGCTCTGTTCCTGCACCCAGAACACAACTTGCTGATGGTTGGTGAAGTTTCCAACTCCTGGCCACAGAAAGGCTTTCCCCCCTTCCCCATCATCCAAAGCTTTATTTTTAAAATACATCTTGCTTAAATAGCCCAAGTCTACTTGGCTTTCAACAAGAGCCTGCATTACAAGCAAAATGTGGCACACTCAGAGCTTTCTTAAAAAGACTGGAAACTTTAGGATTGATCAAAACAGAAGAGTCAAAACCTAAGACATGTCAGGCAAGATGCATTAAATGAAATTTAAGAGGTGGTTTTATTCAGTTGTGCTGAGGAGAGATAGCACAGCCCCAGTTATCCAGTTAGGGAAAGCACAGAATGACCAACCTGCCAGGGCCAGCTGTATGGTCTTGCATTTTCCCCTCCAACAACTCTGGACACAAGAGGGGGGTAGGCAGGAACCCCACAGCCAAATGCTAGAAGACATACAAATAGGATGTGTGTTTTGAAGGCAGGTTTAAAAAAATATCTGTAAAATATGAAATAGCACAGCACCCAGTTACTCTTTCAAGGGATTCTTGTAAGGACCATCCTATGCTGTGTTTTTTTCTTTGATGCAGAATGTTCATCTAAAAAACCAGGAAAGTTGTTTTCAGATTTTAATGAACTTCTTCTTTTAAAACTAAAGCAGAAGTTGGACACATACCTGCAGGTGCCAGAGTCAACACAGCAAAGAGGATTCCAAGCATGGTGCCAGTTCCTGGGTGCTGCAAGCTCAACTCCACACCATTTTATATGGTGTTCCTTATCTCTGGGACATACGACTTAAAATGCAGAGCTATTCCAATACCAACGGAAAACTTGTGTCACTGTGGGATAATTCTTTATATACATAAGTTGCTAAAATATCCCCATTTAGGTGGACCTTGGATCCAGGCTATATAAACAACTTGGTTTTAAAAAATTCCACATTAGTTACTTACTATCTGTAGCAGCTGTTTGCATTTCCATTGCCTTGGAAGTTCATCACAAAGGTGCTGACAGAAGAAAAATGTTAAATTAATTTTTCTAACACTTAGTGGTGTGTCTGATATATTCAGGCAGTGATAGATTCAGATGTGTTGGTGGGGCTGGATTATTTGATTTTTAGAGGCTCCCTTCCTACCTTAGGTATTGTACAATTCTACGACTGCTTTGGATTTTATTTTGGTCTGGGATCTGCTTTTGTTTTGTTTGTGTGTAACTGAATCTAGAGAACTGTACTAACTGAAAACCTGTATTTTCTTTCCCAGATCAGGTTGCATGTGTTTTAGCATGCCAGACTTCTTCAGTGAACCAGACTGCAATCACTTTGAAGTGGAACATACTCCAAGTCATACAAGGAAGCAGCTGTCCATGATGAAGCAGAAACCCTGGTATGTGGTGAGTCAGACTCCATTCCTTTCCTATTCCCCTTTGTTAGATCAGCAGCACAGCCCTGGAAGAGAACAGGGCTCCTGCAGCATTGCAGATGAGCCTGTGCACACCCCAGAGCAGTGCTGACCTGTGCTAGAACACTGTGAGCTTGCTAATGAACAGAGCAAAGCACTTTCACTCACAGGACAAAGCAGGCAAGAGCAGACATTTGCACTCCTCCGGAGATGCTGCCACAAAAGCAAGTATCCTAATTCATTACTGACATTTGAGATCAGTGACTAGACATCAGTGCTTACCCATCTCTTTTTTTTCTTTATTACCTTCTACTACAGGAATTTTCCATCCTCTGACAGCTTTCCATCCACCAACCACTGAAAAACTGTTGCTGGTTATTTGAAAAACAACCATCTCTATCCCCTAAGTCAGGACACCCGTAGGGAACAAATTTACTAGAATGGAAACAAGTATCATAATGCCAGTTTTGCAACCAGAGCTGTGCTGTACACAGACACCAACCAAGGGGCTCAAAAATGTTGAAATAAATCTAATGTTTAATGTCAGGATTAACAAACAGCAAAATCCCTGATTTCCAGAGCTTCCATTCAGCAGTAGGTACTGTTTTGGATGAAAGATGCCTGGAGCACACATGTGCAAGGCAGAAATATAGAATGCTTTGCTGTTTTGTTTGCTTCTCAGGAATGTATTTTCCTACCCAGACAATAGCACTTGAGAAAGCTGCATTTTGAATTGCAAATTGGATCAACCAAACCCTGTTCTGGCATCTTGTATTTATTATCTAACAAAAGCAGAAACCAGGATTAACAGTGCAGAATTGAGATTCTAAATTTTTTTTCCATTAATTTGTTGGCACTTTTCTTAGTATCTGAATTTGCAAGCTAAACATGTTGTGCTGCTCAGTTTAACTTCCTTGTCACTATCATTTTCACTGAATTCCAACTAAGTATAAATTTCAGATGGTCAGTTACTATTTTAACTTTGTCTGCTGTGTGCTTGTAAATGTGGAATTTTGTTTAGTTCTTTAAGCATTTCTGCATTTCACAAACAACCTTCTGCTCTCTTGAATACTGTAAATAGAGGAACCCTGTTTCTTTTCCCCCTTCTTCATGGAGGAATTCTGAAACAATTCTTTTGTTATGGAAGAAATGCTCATAGGAATCCTAATATATTTGATGTAAAACACTCTCAAAGCTGTTTTGTCTTTTGTTCTATGGTAGCTTATCCATCTTTTCCAGGCCTAAACAGTCTTCCTTGGACTCCATGGGTATCATGATGCTGGCAATTCTGCCAGGGAACATCAAATGGCTCAGCCTCCATCTGATACCGTGGTGGCTCGGAAATACCCCCTGGAAGCTCTTATCATCCTCATGCCAGATGTTTCACAGAAACTAAGCAGATCGTGGAACTTCAGTGAGAAAGAGAAGGAGCTTCTGGTATGTTCTGTTAAAGGAGAAGAGTAAATATCTCCTTTAATACACAATGTACCTGTGTCCAACTCAAAATGGATTCTGTTGCTTCCCTGTCTTTGTTTCCTTGAAAGGCAGTAACTCTGCTGTACTAATTAGTAAATGGAATTGTCTACAGAAAAGTTACAGACACTGGAATCTGCTTTCCTGAGGGATGATTTTCATCTGAAACCAGAGAGTAATCCCTCTGAAAATTTGAAGTTAAATCCTGACCCTGTTTTTCCTTGGGACCACCAATTGTGGCAAATTCATGACTTGCTGGATGGCTGTTAAATCTGCTGCTTGATGGCTCCCTGGAATCATTTTTGTGTTCTTCAAAGTAAAGCTTGGCCTTCATTCCTCAGGACAGAACAAAGTTATACTCAGCAAGGAAATGGAGATGGAGATGAGCTTTACCCTGTGTGTTTTTGTCACTTGTTGTGGTTTCCAAATTGTCTTATATCCAGCTTATATCCATTTATATATTACTTTTCACACTGTATTTGCAGTCAATACTGGCCACAGATGTACATAAGGCTCTGCTTATCTAAACTAGGTGGGGAGCAAAGGCAGGAGAGAACAGAGACAAAACCAACAGAAAACCCAACTGCACTTCAGCAATCAGATTAGACTGAAAGATATTTATTTAGAAACAACAGCTTTGGTATTTTAAAACCAAACAACCTGTAAGTCACTAGAAAGTGGGATGTCTTCCCCTATAGCCAAAACAAATCAATGCACAAAGTGTCAATAGGCTTAGAATAGGAAACCTGTAGATCACCATTTCCAAGTGGATATCCAGAAAATTATTTCATTAAATTGATTTTGCAGTCTACAGTCATAAAGGCTGAAAAGCGTGTTACAAGAACTTAGATATCTAGTTCAATTGACTGTTACTGAAGTGGAGGAAAAATTAACATACTCCCCCTCCCCCCAAGCAATAAATTAAAAACTGTATACCAGAAAAGAAGTTACACTAAAGTTTTCTAATTAACTCTCAGAAGGGAATCATCATCCTTTATTCTTCTGTAAACTAAAAAAAAAACAGATCAAAATATCGAAGGACTTAGTATATCTTCAAGTATTTTCACCAAATGGATTACTCCTAGGGAACTGAATAGCTTACAGGGAAAGGAAACATCTGTTACACAAGCTTCTGGGATTAACTATTGAATCACCACACCTTCCAAGTCTCAGATTCCTGTAATAGCAAGGCACAAAAGGATTGTTGCTTTCAAATGGTCCTTGTTCTCAGCTGCAAAACTGCCAGGTGTCTGTGCAAATGGAGGCTGAAAGCAGGACTAAGTTCACTTAGATGCGGGGATGTTCCCATTCAATTAATGGAACAGGGTGTTATTTCAAGACCATCTATCTTGCTTACTGCTACAGATTCTGAGCTACAGCTGGCTTCCACTTCTTCCCTGTTTCTGGAATCAAGTTCTGCATCACCTTCATTTGAAGTAGGTCCAACTATGACAAGGCAGCAGAGTTGTTTGCTCTGCAGTGCCCAGGAGGACGAGGTGGCAGGGCAGCCCTGGGCTGTGGCTGTGAAGCCTCTGGGCACTTCAGCGGGCAGAGTCGGGGACAGCCACCTGCAGCAATGGTTAACAAGTCACTTGGTAAAGGCAGAAGGCAAGTCTTGGAGATGACAAAGGCAACTGGATAGACAACAGTGAAAGGACATCATTACATAATTCCAAGGACACATTTCAGGCGCATGTCAGGGCACAGCTGTTACACAATAACTGACATCACCCCCTAAGCCCTTCCTTCCTTTGCACTGAGGTTCTGACCATGATCAGATGCTTGAAACTGCAGTCGTCTTATACACATTTCTATCCTACCTTTCCCTAGGTTAGTTTGTCTGGCTACAAGCACCTCCCACTCAATCTTTCATTGGATCACAGGTATTCAGACCTACTTGGGATCAGGCTTGATCTCCAGTGCTCAAAATGACAAAACCAGTGAGCTGACAGGGAAATTTCCAACTCACTTTAAACAGCCCTTACACACCAGCTGTCAAGTTTAGTTCAATACCTTCTGTTCAGCCTTAGCTATCCAAAATTTAATTTGATTTTATAATTTGTAATAACAGTACAATCTATATCTAGAACTTTTCCTCTGACAGCTGTTTAACTATCATCTCCTTTTTTTTAAAACAAAACCTACATTTAAGTCTCTTCAGCCCTCAGGAGGGAAGACTCTGAACAGCACAACTAGCTCACACAGCAAATCCAGTCTGGTCTTGCATACCCACTTCGTATCAACACACAGTCAGTAAGCCCCAGTACTAAGAGCAGAACTCACCATCTACTGTCTATTCTGTGCTAAGCTTTTACAGCAAGTAAGTTTTCCAAGGCAACTCAAAACAACTTGAAATTCTTTACACCCAGATAAGATGCATGAGAGCTTGGAGCCAGAACCTTCAACTCACAGTAAAAAGCACTCAGTACTTTCCTAACACAGCTTTGTATTTTGTCTGACTGGGAGAAACACCAGACATCTTCCCAATTCAGCATCTTCCCAAAATGATGGTGGTAAGTGTGGTTTGATGGAGGACTGCACAGTGTCTATAACAGGAACATGTACCACGAGTCCCAGCAAGTCAGCACCCTCACCTCAGAACTCCAGCCTGCCTTTGGGTGTTCCTGTGTGACACTTCACACGCTCAGAGCAGGCAGGCAGGTGTGCAGGTACAGTACAGACAAGTACAGCAGCTCTCTCACATCCCTTCTGGTACTGAATAACAAGAAGCATCATCTCATTACAACTGCAACTGCTGGCACAGAAACAAGCAATGTCCTACATTGATGTGTGGAAAAAGGACAGAAGGCTGTGCCTGCCTCCACCTGCAGCCTCACAAATGTCTAAGGACAGACTATGAGTTTATCTTCCCTAACAATTGCGAGCCCTACTGCTCCAATCCCTGTCCTAATCCTCCTTGCAAGAAGAGGTGACAGATCGCTTGTTTCAAGAGAGACTGAAAATCATCACAGTTCAAGACAGAGCCTGCCCATGCACAGCTGACACATCAGGCTGACAAAATTCAATGGATAGCAGCCAAAAGCAGCAGCCTTATACCTTACTCCTGAAGAGGGGCTTGGCTCCCGGCCCACAATATTCGTTGTAGATGAGTTTGAAGAGAAACAAGTGAAACAAAGTAATTAAGGAGGCCACACTGAACCAGAACAGGAAGGGTAAGCCTGGGTATTGCTTGGCCATGTGTTCCTCATGAGCTAAAATAGCTTTTAGGTGGAGTGTGTGTCTCAGGTCCTGCAAGTGGACCAAATCAGTTGATATATAAAGCAGTGGTGTGATGGGTTGAGTCACCATGACAGGGAAGGTGTGACCTCGTGCCTCTGAGGTCAGCTCCACGGGCTCGTTCATACAGCCTGCCTCACAGGCATACAGCCTGACAGGCTTGTCCTGGAATTTCACAGACACATGCAAGAAGGGCTTTCCTTCAGCATCCAGGAGAACAGCTAAATTGATCAAGTCCTTATTGTAATGGATCCCACGTAAGGAATAGCTGTTATGAAGTACGTCAGGATCAGCCTGAAACTGAAGATGGTTTTCAGTGAACTGCAGACCCCCAAAACTAAGCACCATGCCCTGCATGAGCCCATGGACCCCAGCTGTCACAAGACCCTTGCATCCTCGTTTCTGGAGAGTCAGCTTCCACAGGTCTGAGAGCTGCAGGATCTGGGTGACACTGGTCAGCTTTGGTGGCCACAGGTTCTGGGCGTGCATGGTCGCGTGGCCACTGAAGCAGTGGTCAGCATAGTTCAGGCTGGCTTCAATCTTCTCCCTGTCCTCACCACTGATGAGGGGGTCTAGCAGGGGGGCTGGCACAGTTGACAGCACGTAGTAGAGGGTCATGTTGACAGTCTCACTGGATGGGGTATGTGCATCTGTGATCTTCCTCATTTCAATCCCTGTAGAAAAAGAAAGCAACCAATAGTCAGAAATTAACTAGGAGAAAAAGAAGATCAAACATGCACACTGATGTTCAATATGCAGGTGTTCTTTACAACATATAAGAAACCTTTATCCATAAAACACCAAAGTGAAATGTCTCCTTGTGTTTGTCTAAGAAAACAGACTCTCTGCTATTTGGGAGTTTGAAAACCAAGCTCCCACTAAAGACAAAGCTAATTTAATATACAGATGCCTTACAGGCCTGTCATCATAACTCTGCAAGAATCATCTGTAAAAAGAACATAATCATTTTATAAAATAGCAAGTTCTACATTATTTGGTCAGCTACTCTTTTATGTAAGACATTAAAATCTTAAGAAAAAGCGTCTTTGTAGAACAGCCCTTAACATCCAGGCAGAATATTTATGCCATCACTTAAAGGTCAACTTCATTTCCAACTGACATGCAGGGCAACCAGTGAAGTTCCTGAAGCCACAAAAATCAGCACACAGAATAACAATTCTAAATCTTCTTCTATCACTTCCTTTCACCTGCTTTCATAGTCAGGTGTACTCCACTTTGTAAGGCAAGCTGGGTTCCAAACCAGGAACACTGTTTTACTATCCCACAACCCATCAGGAAGACCAGAGCCCTATGGAGACCTCATAGCAACTAGGACACTGAGCTTTCAGCCACCCTCTAAAGCAACCCCACGGAAGTTGGGCATCACTTTCTTTACCTGAAATGAACAAGTCAGACCAGGTCTGCTGGTGCTCCTGGAAAAGATCTTCCACCCCCATCTGCATCACCTCCAGCATCTCTTTCTTGGCTGCCTCCCTCAGCTTGCTGAAGGTCTCCTCCAGCCTGGAGACCTCGATGGGCTCCGAGGTGTACACCACGGAGAGCACAGTCTCATCAAAGTGCGACTTGGGCGCAACCTGCACCCGGCTCACGAGCTTCTTGGCAGCCACCACCACCAGCACCATCTTGGGGCTGCCAGGCAGCGGCAGGCGGCCGGAGGAGAGCAAGAACTGCCGCTCCTCCACCTTCTCCAGAGTGGTGGCGAAGCGCCCGCCCAGAGCAGACGCGGCGGGGGCCGAGGCCTCGAAGGCGGCCACCCGCTCGGTGGGGTTGGCGATGCGGATGCGCTGCAGGTAGAGATGCGGCCGGCTCCGGTGTGCCACCACCTCCTCCCGCACCGTCACACAGTCGCCGGCGCTGGCCCCGGGCCCCGTCTGGACGCACCGCACCCTCCGCACGGCCCCGTCCCGCAGCNCGCCCGGCGGACACGTCCAGCAGCAGGAACCCGTTGCCCGCCACTGCCAGCCCCGGGGCCCCGCCGGCCCCGGCCGCTTCCTCAGGCAGCGGAAGCGCATCGCCGCGCTGGGTCTGCGCCCGCCAGGC
>VWZS01004197.1:423877-484995 GCA_013397075.1 Rhabdornis inornatus | reverse complement strand
CGCCTGAACGCAGAGGGCGGCGGGTCCCCGGGGCTCGGCCCCGCGCCCCAGGCCCCGCACCCTCGCCGCGCCCAGGTACCAGTAGGCGACGAGCAACAGCACCAGCAGCAGCAGCAGGCGCCGCGCCCAGCTGCTGGATAGCAGCCCCGGCAGCCCCTTCAGCCGCTGCTGCAGCCACATGGGCGGCGGCGGGGGAGCCCCGGCCCGGCCCTTCCCGGTCCCGGCCCCGCCGCGCCGCACCGGCCCTAAGCCGCCATCGCCGCCGCGCCCTGCGGCAGCTCCGCCGCGATTGGCGGCGCTTTGCAGCACTTTGCGACAGCCGCGCTCTCCGCCCCTGAGGGGGGGCTTGGCCGGGAGGCGCGGCGCGGCCCGCTCGGATCCCCCGGAACCGCCGGGACCCTCCCGGCTTCCAACGCCTCCGGCTTCCAACTCCCCCTTGCCGCCGGCTCCGGGCCCCTCCCGTTACCGGGACCCCTCTCGGCTCCGAGCCTCCTCAGCTCCGGGACCCGCGGATTCCAACCGCGCCCTCCCCGGCACCGGGATCCCGAGCTTCCAGCCCCGCTGGCTCCGGGACCCCCCGGCTTCCAACACCCGACCCCTGCCCCGCTCCCGCTGCTGTATCCGCGGGTGTCCTCGAGTAGCTCCAGCCCAGGGCTGAGGTTCTGTGTCTCCTGCCCGGGTCACTGCACCCATCGAAAAGGCCTGGAGAGGTTTCCCGTTAATTCCCGTAGCAGTTTACTGGCTTATCACAACACAGACTGTGCGGGAAAGGAAGTTCTTTCTATCAAACTGTATCCCACTGTGTCGTAAATAGAGGAACAAACTTTCTCACGTGTCTTAGATGTGCACAGGAAGTTTTGTATTCGGAGCAGTGCTCGAAAGACAGAACGAGAAACACACTTTCAAGCAAGTCAGGCAGAAACACTGTGAGTTAAGGTGAAATGTGATCAGGTTGAGACAATGAACCAGCCCAATGAATAGAAACAGAGGACGCACATTCTTAATTTACTCCGGCAAATAAGCTGTTTGATTGGGGGTGGGCACTGGGATCTCAAAAGGGTGGGTGAGACCCCATTCCTTGCAGGTTTCAACGGGGCTGGTGGTTTCTCAGCTTTGTGGCTGCTGTAAGAGCTGAGCTCTGGCCCCTCCAGTTTTTAGGAAGTTGCTGCTCCGCCTGGAGCACGTGTTGCACGTACTCACTGGAACATCTGCATTGGCAGCTGGCTCTGTTTAAAAAGACAGGCAGCCGGCTGCAGCCAGTGCACGGAGCAGTGCAAACACACAAAGAGAGGGAACTGTGCGTGCTGGGTTGGCATAGCTGCAGAATACAAAGCTGTCGAACAGAGACAGCCCCGGTACAGTAGCATAAACAATGAGGCATTCATGATTTTGTGTGTGCAAAACCGCTTTCATTTTAGACTGGAGAGATTTAACTTCATTAAAATGAGAAACTTGCAATTTTAAAAATCCATGTTGAGTTGCAACTCTCAGTCTGAGGTCTGAAGGTGAAGGACGGAACGTCTTTTCTGAGGTTCCTGCCTTAAACTGTTGAAGCTGCTACAGATTTATCACAGGCTTTGTCCAGGCCTGCAAAGTACTGAAGAAATCTGAAGTGAAAGTGTGTTCTCTTTCTTTTTTTAATTTAGGGAAACTGGTAGCTTTGCAAAAGGAAGTTTTCTGAAATCACCATTTTAGTATTTCCTTGGGACGTTGCCTTGAATGCTCATTGCTTGAGCATGAGGACTGTTCTGTTTGCCTGTTAATCGTGACAGAATTCCTTCACTGGGGAGAAGGAATGGAAGGAAAAGTGCTTTGAACACACTCAGGAATATTCTCAGTGAACAAACAGTAATGGGAATTCTTCAGGATGGTGCTGTTATGGATCATGGAGAATATCAGTTAGCTACATTGTGACCCTTCTAATGCGCTTGATTTTTTTCTTCTCCTGCCTTCTTGTGGTTTTGGTTGTTTGGTTTTTTGTTTTTGTTTTGTTGGGTTTTTTTTAACCGGAACCCTGTTATATCTGTGATTTCTCTTAATTTAAAGAGGTGATTTACTGACAGGCCTCACATAGGATCTGTGTCAGTGGTAGCTCCTTATCTGGTTTCCCACAGGCTCAAAAGGGTTTCCCTACATCTAAACCTCACATTCACTACAGTGTAGAAGTGACTGAAAAGCAAATATTAAGAAGTATAACTTTCTAAGACAGGATTATTTTGCTTGTTCTCAAGCGCAGAATGAAATTTAAAAAGATGCCTGGATAAGTGATCAGGGCTACAGCAAGAAAACCCAGCACAAGGCCACAGAGATTAACGTAAGACTCAAAGATGTGTATATGGCCAGACAAAACCAGTTATTACAGGAAACAAAACCTCTGCAGATTTTGTGTTCACCAAGAAAATATAGGAGGTGACAGGTAGGAAGAAGGCATGGAGAAAGTATTGAATAAGGCTTCCAGTTTCTAGAGCTGTGCATAATATTATAATCCATTTCTGGTTTGCTTTTTATACATAAATAACTCATAAGCGTCAGCCAGCTGCAGCCCAGCAGCAGCTGAAGCTGGCCAGGGAGTGACTCCTCTCCTCCTACACCGGCGTTGGCTCAATGCCTGTTCGCCCCCCTGCACATCCACTGCCCGGTGCCCAAGCCCCGCTGCAGCTCCGGGATCAAATCCCAAACTCCTCATCTCGGTGCTCCCTCGCTGACCAGGCGCTCGCAGCGCGTCCTGCCCCTCTTGCGGGGCCCGGGGCTGCCCGGGAGGAGGAGCCAGCGTTCCCCGCTTCCTCCGCCGGGCGGGTCTGGTGCGTGGCACAGCTCCGGCAGCCCCGGAGCCGCCCTGTCCGTCCCGCAGGCACCGCTCCCGGTCAGTGGCAGCTCCCGGAGCGGGGGACGAGTCGCTTCCATGGTGCCGCCGGCGGTGCTGCTGCTCTGGGCGGTGCTGGCGCTGCTCGGGGCGGGGGGGGGCCGTGCCGCCCAGCAGGAAGGTAAGGGGGGGCTGCTCGGGACGCGGGGGGCACCGGCAGCACGGGCAGCCGGCGGGCAGGCTGATGGACGGGCACAGGCGCCCTGGGTGCCGCTGCTGGCCTCCGTGTCCTGGTGTGGCTACCAAGCATTGCCCGACCCGAGCCTGGGGCTGAGTGTGAGCCCCTGGGCGGCTCCGTGAGCCTCGGGCAGCTCGCAGCTCGGAGACAACATCATTTCATCCCGGTGAAGGACTCTCGGTCCCGTGGGTTACGTCCCACCTGGGTCAGCCCCTCCCTGCTTTTGAACTTACGCGGTTCAAGGGGGGAGTCTTTGATCCCAGACTGGCCACAGTGGCTCAAGAACAGGGGTGCTCCTAAAATAGCATCAGTCTGTCTGTCCCCCCTGTAAACAGTTGGTAGAAGCTCTAGAGGAGTTGGTAGAACAGCAGAGGATTAGGGCAGCTTCAGAATGTCAGCAGCACTGACAAAGTGGTTCATAGACTGTCACTCTGCCAAGAGATTTGGATAATTATCTCTGTCTTCATTAGAGAAGTGGCAATTAGGAGGAGATTTAATCTTGTTATGTAGTATATTTCCCTTCACAGTGTGATTCTGGTATAATTACTTTTATTATATATGTACATTACTTAATACAGTTAGTGTGTGTCTAAGGGGGTGTTGGGAGTTCTTTGGCTATAGTGGCATAATGAAAACAAAGAATCTCTGTGCTATCCTGCCTTCCTTGCATATCCCAAATCTTTCATGGATTTGATAAGGTTTTAGAGTGCACTAGAGATATAAAACTGAGGGCTGGGAAAGAGAATGAGGTAAATTGGTTAGGAAGAGGGATTTAGAAGTAGCTGTTGTCTGAACCCATCACTTCTGGCATGGCTCAAAGAGAAAATGCCTCATCTTTCCTGTGCCTCAGCTTCCCCAGAGTAATGTGACAGTAATGATACCTGTCTTCTCTCTTGGATGTTCTTTTAGATCTGTGCAAAAGCTCTCAGCATAGTTATTTGTAGTTGATAGAATTTTGAAAAAATCTTCTGTAAATGTAATACAGAGATTATATTATCCACTGTTAAATTATGCACTATTTTTCTTTCTATTTGATCCCCATATTAATGGTATTTTCTTAGACACTATCTTAACAGGAAGTGGCACAGTAAGATTTCCCAAATCATAGCCTGGGGATAAATTCATTTCTTGTCCTAAAATGCAGCTGCAGCTGTGCTTTCCCTGTAGACTTAGGGCAGAAGTAAATAACTTTAATTTTTTTTGTTACTGAACTCATCTGGTCTCTGAATTTTATTCTTTATAAAAACTCAGAAGTTTACTGAATCTTTTCCTTGCTATTTTGGTATCGGGATTCCTGTCCAGTGCTTTGTTCTTACAGAATCCTTTTCATCTATAGAGCTCTAAAACCTTCACAAAAGTGGTAAATGTCCTCTTTTATCATTCTACAGATGGAAAATCAGGGATAGCAGGACTGGCTTCTTGTTGCATAGCAGAACCAGCAATACAGTCCAGCTTCCCTGGTTCTGAGTCCAATGCTTGCTTTGTTAACCACCCTGTGTTTTTATTTTGCAACCATGCCACTATTAAATGTATTCATACAATTCCTAATTGTCAGGGTGGCCCAGGGAGCCTTTGGGCCCAGGAGGCCCAGCTTAGCAGAATAGGCTGCGTTTCTACATATGAAAATTGACTGATATGGGAAACAGGGAAGCATCAGTCTCTTTAGGATGTTTTGAAAAGCTTGCATGTGATACTGGAAGTAAGAGGGTTTACTGCTCTGTCCTTGGAAGTACCTATCAGCTGCATCAGTGTTCAGCAAAATCTTTGGGAAAGAGAAGAAAGGGTTAAAGCAGAACGAGTGGAGGCATAGCTCAGCACAAAGTTCCAGTGCTGGGCTGAAGGAATGTCTCTTGGGATAGAAAGCTACTGCAGAGAGTTCTTAGAACAGAAACTGAGCTTAGTGTCTCTCAGTGTCCTACCCCACAGGGAATCTGTAACTTGGAATTCTGCTGGGGATGAGAATTCTGCAGGTCTTTGTGCTGGATTTTCATGCCCTTAAATCTGCACCTATGTGGGACTAATATTCTTTTATTTATCACTTTGTGTACATGTCTAATAAATATAATTAGACCTGACCTATTTATTGTTCTCAATCTCTCTAATCTTTTTTATTCTGATGCAGGTAAAGGATTTGAGGAATTTCTTTGGGAATATATTCTTTCTTCCTGACTTGCAATCTTACACTTATTTTTCACTTTTGCTGCCTTTGTCAGGTCCATCTAAAACTGCAGCTTCTAGATCCTTCATCTCTAAGACCAGACAGAATATCAGTTGGGGTGCATGAGGGAGATGCATCTGGTACATCCATTGAAAAAAAAACATTGTTCCAAAAAAAGTCTGCTGAGGCCAAGAAAATGTGCTTTCAGTTTTCCTGGTATTTTCTGATGTTTAAATCGGATGGCCAGGATTTGCATTTAAGCACTGTTGCCAGAGCCTATAAAATTTCCTACTTCAGCAAAACTGTTAAGGTGAAGTATAGAATTTCATCATTGCAATGAGGAAACCAGAACATCCACATAAAAATCATATTCCAGGGTACCTCAGAGAAACTTCTGAAAGAGAGCTTCAGGATTTAGTTTTATCACTTTTAAGGGACTGGCAATGAAAAACAAGTTTGGGAGGAGAATGTAAATGAAAACTATAGCACAAATAAATTCACATTGAATATGTATGAAAAACTGGGAAATGCCTCAGGAATGCAGTAGAAAATTGGAGCAGCCATGGAGAGAGTATAATAACATTTAGTCTAATTTTGGTTTTCCCTACATCCAGTCAATGCTGAGTGACAAAAAAGCAGTTCTGTGGGGAACAGAAAGTCAAAACTGCATTAAACTGATTACTTCCAAATGGGTATTTTGTAGTAGTTCTATTTTTTATCTTAAAGTTTAATTTCCTTTGTACTCTGTGTGAGAGAAGAGAATTGTAACTTTCACTAGCAGGTCAAAAAACCCACTTAATACATTTTATTTTCTTTTTTTAGCTCAGAAGTCAGGCAGTGAAATTGTATCTTTACATAATCTCTCATTTTATACCCACAATCAAGTTAGGTGTGAAACAGCAGGTTGTGGAAACAACACAAGCTGAGTATCTCTTGTGCTTTCCCCTGTGTGCAGAAAAGCTGCTGGTTCTGACTGTTGCCACCAAGCAGACTGAAGGATTCCAAAGGTTCAGAAGATCAGCCCAATTCTTCAACTACAAAGTCCAGGTGATGTCTAGCAGCTTCCATGGTGGTTGGTCAAAGGGAATTTCAAATTGTGGGATGAATAAGACTTGGCCATGCAATGATTAAACAAAAGCTCAAGAGAGGACACACACCTGCTCAACTGGCTGAAAAGTGCCATGACTGGGTCATTTCTGCAGTGTCCTGAGTGTTGGTTTGGGGTCAGATCTATAATTCCTGCTCAAGGAAGCCTCGTGGCAATTTTCCATTGCACTGCCAAGACACACAGTATGGAGTGTGCTCCTGTCCCTGTGGCTAGGAGTGCTTTGTCACTGTGCTATGTTGTGACACTGACTGTCCAGCCCAGAGACTGGATCAAAGGCTGCCTAGTTCGTTTGTTCTGGGGCTGTTATTTTTGCTGTGATTTGCACTGGGAGTTATCAGGACCAGTTTGTGGGTTCTCATTCTTTGCTGTGAGCCTTGCTGGGAAGGTGCCCTGTTGAGGTGACCCTGTGCCTGTTGCTGTGTAGGTGCTGGGGCTGGATGAGGAGTGGCAGGGTGGAGATGAGCAGCACCCAGCTGGAGGTGGACAGAAGGTCCGTCTCCTGAAATCAGCTCTGAAGCAGCATGAGGATAAGGAGGACTTGATCATCCTTTTTGTAGAAAGGTAATGGTTGCAAAGAATTTGCCATGAACTGAATCTTATGGCTGTTTGGACAGGTTCTCACTGAGAAGAAATGAACTGTGAAATCAATTACTTTTGGAAAGTGTGTCCAGATTTCTGTTTTTTCTCTGAATGCTCTGTGGTTTCCTGGGAATCAGTCAGAGCTGTATCTGTGGCAGTTTGGAAGGTCTGATCAGAATAGGCTAATGCCAATTCCTGCATGAAGTTGATAGTGTTGTGCCTGATTCTGCCACGGTGGAATTTGGCTGCCTCTATCTGCAGAGAATGAGCAGACAATTCCTATGGAACTAGGCAGGCCTTTTTTACTAGAGTTATTTGTTTATAAGGTGAAGTAGGCTGCAGCACATCCTGAGAGCAAAGAATTTGTCTGCCAGAGAGGTGAAAAGAGAAAAGGATGGGTTGGAGTCTGAGTCTCTTTTCATATGCCCAGCATACGATATGACTACACTTTAATTAGTTGCATTACAAAAAATGTAATACTGTTAAACAAAACTAAAAGAAAGGGATTCCCAAAGAATTAGCTGTTTCTAGAAACTTTTCTCACTGACATGTTTTTCTGACTCCATTCCTTTTGTCCTTTTTTGTGTCTTTCTCTAGCTATGATGTGCTCTTTGCTTCGGGCCCCACGGAACTGCTGAAGAAGTTCAAACAAGCCAAGAGCAAGGTGGTTTTCTCAGCAGAAAATTACATCTATCCTGACAGAAAGTTGGAAGTCAAGTATCCTCAGGTGCGAGATGGAAAGCGTTTCCTGGGTTCTGGAGGTGAGACACAGAGCTTGCTTTCAGCTTTCTCCTCCTATTTAATCTGTGGGAGAAGTGGCAAAGCAAACTGAAAGTTGATGAGTCTCTGCAGTAACACAGGGTGTAGTGAGATTTCATGTGATAGAAGTGAAAGTACATGTATACAGGAGTACTTCCATTTTTCGGTCATCTGGGTTGAAACACCTCCTCGTACTTATTCCTACAGGCTTCATAGGCTATGCTCCAAACCTGAAGAAACTTGTGGAGGAGTGGAAAGGACAGGATGATGACAGTGACCAGCTCTTTTATACAAATATCTTCTTGGATCCAGAAAAAAGAGTAGGTGTATCTAGATTCTGGGTTTCTGAAAATTTGCATTCTAGCCAGTACCCCCATTTTCTGTTATTAGCGATTTTTATATTTTAGCATAAAGTGTGAATGGGAAGAAAGGTGTCTGAAAAACAAGTCTTACTGGAGGCTCATACCAGTATCTATAGGTGGTGGTGTTTAAAGCCATTGAGTGTGGAGGAGCTAACCAGCCTCCTCCCAGGGGATGTGAAACTGCAGAGTGCAGTGTTGACTTAGAGATATCCAACCTAGCACTGAAGTACATTTTAGGAAAATGCCATGTAACATCCTATAGAAGCCTGGAATGGACCCTGGAAGCAGCATTGTGATTCCAGCACTGTGTGGTGCACTGGCCAGACCATCCAGCCCACAGGTCATTCTGGTTCTGCTGTCCCTGCCCAGTTGTGCATTACAGAGGCCAGTCTGTCCCTGGGGACAGACCAAACGCACGGAGAACTCAAACTGTAACAGCAATTTACAAATCAAGAGGAAGCATTTGAAATAGGGAGCTGCTATCAGACTAATTAGAGAGAGACTTCAAATTTTTTACCAGCAAGGCTGGTATAAAATTTAGAACAGCTGGACTTTTTTAGTTCCCCAAATCTGAGTAGGCCTGTGATACTTTAACATGAACAGTCCCTTTAATGTTCTCATCTGCAGTTATGGCCCTGTGCCATGCAAGGGCTGAGTAATTTCCCTGACCTGGCACTCAGACAGTGGATGTTAGCACCCTGCTGTCCTTTCCAGTCATCAGTCTTAATAGATGCCTGCAGGAACACAGAATTCTGTTAAGTCAGAGCTGCATTTTAGTCCGACTCAGTCGGAGTGTGACTTGCAGCAGGGGATAAAAACAAAGATTGCACAAGCTGACCTTGCACCTTACTGTCCTCTGGTTTGACACTGGTACCTGGGGCAATGCTTGGGATTACACTTGCCCTGTGGATAGAAGGCAGGAAACTTTTCACAGCAGATGGTTTTGCTATCTGTCATTCCTGTGTATTACATGTATTGTGGGGTTTATATGACTGTGTGTAAGTCTACTTCATTTATATGATGAAGATTTATTGACACACCCACAGCAGCTTTAAAAGGGTGGGAGAGGGATTTTGCATAGTTTTGCCTAATAGAATATATTTAACTTGTTCTTGAAAATGGTGGATTGTCTCAGATTTGAATGAAAATGGTGATTATCTGGGAATGTTTTAGGCTTCAGAGTTTGGAAAGTTTGTAAATTACTGTAGGAATGGGATATATCTTCACTGAGCATAGGGTCTGTTGTATGTAAAGAATGGATGCCTTTGTGCTCTAATTAAGGTTATTTATCTAATTCTTTTAAAGGAAAGTATCAACATCAGTCTAGACCACAGAAACCGGATCTTCCAAAACCTAAATGGAGCATTAGGTGAGATGGAAGAGGGAATCTCATTTCTCCTTGGAATGCAATTTGCATGTTGACACCAGAAATAAAGTTATGGCTGAAGGGATTGTATTTCAGAAATGACTGTCCCCACAGAAAAAGCTTTATTAAAAGTCTCTGCCAGAGTTCTGGGATTTGTTTGCAATTCCACTGTGACCAACTATGTTCTCATTGCAGTTCCTTCTCCACTTCAGGGAATGCAGGTCAGGTTTTTCCTCTTACACCTCCTTGCCACTTTGATCTCCAGGCATGTCAGATTGCATTCGCCTTGGGGACTGGGAGGGACTTCCAGTGCAAGTAATGACACACAGCCCTGCCTAGGGCTTGCCTGTGTTTCTGCTTCAGAGCAGGGCTGGAATGCCAAGGGAGGTGAGAAGCAGCCAGATTTGCCTGTGATCACTCACTGATTGTACCAGGCTTCTGACCTGACCTGCTGATTAATTTTGCTAGTCCTGGCAAGAGGGATTCACTTACTCTCCTGTCAATGCTGCCTAATGTTTTCAGTCTTGCACCATTCCATTCTCTTTATTCTGGTCAATTAAAACGTTAAAATGGCCATGTAGTTTTTGGCTCCTGTTCTCATTATATCGATGATAGACTGCAGCTTGTATCTATGCTAGTCTTTTTTCCAAAGGATTTTGCATGGTTGTGTTGAGGCAACATCCTGGATGGTCTCTGCCAGGAGGATGGACTCTTGTGAGGGGTGACAAAGAGAGATGTCAGGTGCATAGAACACTTAGGTGGGAAGGGCCTGAGTCCTCCCATCAATAGCTGTCCCTGTCATCAGTAGCTGTTCCTCACTGCACAGTTTGTCAGTGCCAGTTTTGAAAGAATATTTCAGTATGGCTTCTGCCAGTTCCCAGTCATTGTCCAGCTTCCCAGCCATCCTCCTGTTACTTCACAGGATCGTTCTGAATATGTTTTTCTCCTTTAAAGATTTGGTCTCTAGCCCTTAAACTACTTGTGCACGGTTATCCATTGGCTACAGTTTCATCTTTCAGCAGTTTTTCTGTATAAATGAGGCATTGTGCTTCTAATTATCAATAAAAGCCTTAACATGATGACTTTGTCATTTCCAGATGAGATAGTTCTGAAGTTTGAAAACTCACGAGTGAGAGCAAGGAATTTGTTATATGACACTCTGCCTGTGGTGATCCATGGAAATGGACCCACCAAGGTAAGTAGACTGTCCTGAGAGAAAGATTTGGTCTGTGTTTGTTGCAAAGTGACCTTTTAGACTCAATGGATCAGGTTCCTGCCTCCACATATATTAACTTTCCCTGTGTGCATTTACATTTGAGAAACAATAAGCAGTCCAGGCCCATAGCAGCAAGATGGATCTGGTTCAAAGACCCACATATAGTTGGATCCTCAGGCTGTCATGCTTTTCAGATTCTTTAGCTCACAGAAAAGGTAAACAAAGTTGAAATGTGATCTCACAGTGGGGGTGCACACAAAGAAACTCCCCTGCTCTGTAATGAATAATCTGGCAAATTGCCTTTTGCAGCTGCAGCTGAACTACCTGGGAAACTACATTCCTCAAATATGGACATTTGAGACAGGCTGCACGGTGTGTGATGAAGGTCTGCGAAGCCTCGTGGGGTTTAAGGTAAGGCTGCTGTGTCTGTTCAAAGCTCTCAAAACAAACCTTACAATTGTTACATTTCTGATATGAAATACGGCTCACCGCTTCTCTCCTCTTGTCCCTGAGTGTAGGATGAGGCGTTGCCAATGATTCTGATTGGCATTTTCATCGAGCAGCCCACCCCATTCCTCTCCCAGTTTTTCTTGAGGCTTCGTAACCTTCATTACCCAAAGCAACGAATCCAGCTCTTCGTTCACAACCATGTAAGTGAGGTTGGCTTGTGATGGTCTTAGCAAATGTGGGGAAAATGTACACCTCATCCTCTACTCTAGGTACTTTTGCAGCCTTGGGCTAGACTTCCAGGCTGTGTAATCACAATACTTATCTTCAATGGCACCCATAAGATCACACACTTAACTGCAGTGACACCCATCCAGCTGTAAATACGTGGAAGCTGGCTTAAGAGCTGTTCCCACCTACTCATTTTCAAGAACAGAAGGCTGAGTGGCCTGGATGAGCCCATCTTACCTGTTTTTCCTTACTTTTTGAATAGGAGGAACATCACTTAATGGAGGTGGACTCTTTTGTAGAAGAGCATGGCAAAGAATATCTCACTGTCAAAGTGATTGGACCAGATGATGAGGTGGAGAATGCTGAGGCACGGAACTTGGGCATGTAAGTGAAGAGGCCATACATGGTAGCCAGCAGAGACAGCCTGTGTCCAAATTAAGACATCTGTTTTTTCTGAGGATCATCCCTGTCAAGTGATTGCTCTTGTTTTTTCAGTCACCCTTTCAGTTTTTCTAGCATTAACTCTGATGCCCTTATACATTAGGAAAAAATCAGCTTCCGTACCAGCTCACCAGTTTCAGAAACCAAGTTCTCACTGGTCCTTTGTTCTGACAGGATAGCTCTGTATCTCCCACCCTCATGTATATACCCAGCCACAGAGCACAAAGGATATGCACCTATGTGAAGAGGAGTGTTGTAGCAAAGCTAAGAACTAGTGGGAGAGTATGTTCCTGTCTGTGATCAGGATGTTTGAGCTCAGGTGTGGATTTGGGCCAGCTGTAAATGGGTTCCTCTTCAGTTTAAGCTGAGGAAACAGTTTGCTAAAGGTGATTTTGGCTGTGTCTCAGTGTCTGCTATTGGATACTGAATCTGATGTGCTTGTATTATGCTGAGTTGTTGCATTGAACCAAACTTCTCTGAGCACCCAGAAGACCTTTAGACTACGAGGTGAAGGAATTCTTGATGCTCTGTCCTTTGTCTTCCTCTGGTTTAGGATGTGACTTTCCTTTTCTCTGGCTGTAGGGATTTGTGCAGGAAGGATCCTGACTGTGATTATTACTTCAGCCTGGATGCTGAGGTAGTTCTGAAGAACACAGAGACTCTGAGGCTTCTGATTGAACAGAACAAGTGAGTTCTTTGGGCTGAGCAATGCTTACTGGTCATCTCACATGAGGAATTCAGTGCACATCCCTGAGATGTGTAGGGAGCCAGGAGAGCTGTGCCAGAAATGGGATGTTAGCCAAACACCTCTTAGGTGGTTTTTTTTTCACTGTAGTTGTAATCCCTGTATTTTAGGCAGGGGATGTAAATCATCCTTAGCTTTGTTTTTATATAGTCATTAGAACAAATCGGATTCTACCAGACCTGGTGTAGGGTGCAGTTAGAGGAGATTGGGACCATATTTACCCTTTCTTATGTGGCATTTCATTCCAACAGAGTTAACAAAACAGTAACTCTGTAAGTGAGGAGGAAACAGCTCTTACAGTACTGTGGTTTGTAAATATTTTCCTTTTCTTCCTGTGGTAACATCCTGTCCTGCAATTCCTTTTTCTTTCATGCTTCCAGGCTCGTGATTGCCCCCCTGGTAAGCCGTCATGAGAAGCTGTGGTCCAATTTCTGGGGAGCACTGAGCCCTGATGGATACTATGCCCGCTCAGAAGATTATGTGGATATTGTTCAAAGGCGCCGAGTGTGAGTATGCAAAGAGAGCTTTTCACTATCTAATCCCTCAAATATAAAGCTTGCTGCAGCACATTATCATCAAACTAATGTCAAAGAACCAGAGAGTGCAAATGTCTTTGTGTATAGGAAAGGAAAAGAAGTGTCTGCTCCCATTTGGAAGCTGCTTTATGTCCTCCCCTGAGCAGAGACAATAACATACTTGAGGCAAATTTTCTTATGATCAGAGTAAGGGTTTGAGAGTGCTGACTGCTGAAATCATCTCATCTTACTCATGTCATGTTTTCCCACCTGAGGACTATAGTTAGTGTGATCCTTAAAATCCTGTAAAGTGATGTTTAATCTCTGTCAGATAAATCTTCAGAAAATACCAGGTGATCCTTGAATGGAAGATTCACAAAACAGAATTGTTGATTCATTCATATTCTTGAGGGACCCTCTTTTTTATAGGCCATTATATGTGCAATAAACACTGGAAATCAGCTTATGCACTTTTGGCTGGTTCAGTTTCTTTAAATCACTGGAAAAAATATGTTGATCTCTCTGGGAAGAGATTCAAGCCATTAATTACGTCCCTAGCACAAACACACAGTAGCAATTAATTGCTTTCACAATGGACTAGCATTTGTGCAGCTTAAAAGTTGTGTGCAATGTAAGTGATTTTTTCTGGAATGTTGATATGGTTTCTCCCTACTGTTCTGAGTTGGCTCATTCAGGCAAGCATGGCTGATGCTGCAGTGCTGCCTGTCATCCTGTAAAGTCCAGCAGTATCTCTCTTAGTGGTATTTTAAGTCTCACTTTTCTTCTGCTGTGTTTCAGTGGGCTTTGGAATGTTCCTTACATCAGCAGTGTTTACATGGTAAAAGCCAAGGCTCTGCGCTCGGAGCTTGAGCAGGGAGATCTGTTCCACAGTGGCAAGCTGGATGCTGACATGGCTTTCTGCCACAACGTTCGGAATCAGGTCAGTCAAGGAAAGAGGCTGCCAGGGGACAGCTGTGTGCCAGGGTGAAGGGTACAGGATTAAGTAGTTTCAAGGCATTCAGCTCTGCCAGGGCAGGGATAGGGTGAACTGGTAATAGTCAGTACAGTGCAGACTTTGGAACAGCATGGGATTTCGACCTTGCTGTGAAACCATGTGTAGCCATGGACCACTAAACATGGATAACGTTTTTGTTCTTGGGCCTTTTCAGGACTGCTCTAAATGGGATTGACAGGGTAAGAAGGAAGATCTTAATCTCACAGCTGCTGCTCTCCTCTGCTTCTAGCCCTGGCTGACAGGACACAGAATCACTGTCTGCCTGTAACCTTTCAGAGTTTATCATATCCAGGGTAGAAATAAAACTGATAGCCCACAAGAATGAGTAAACGAACAGCTTGGACAACTGTCCAGTGCTTGGTTTCATGGTGGCTCTCAGAAATATGAGGCCTTTTTTGTTTCTCTTTGTCCTGCAGGGAGTCTTTATGTACCTGACAAATCAGCATCAGTTCGGACATATACTGTCCCTGGAGAATTACCAGACAAGTCACCTCCACAATGACCTCTGGCAAATATTCAGCAATCCTGAGGTGAGATAACCTGCATACTCAGAAGGCACAGCAATATGGGAAGACCAGGCTTTGTAATAATGGTGTCTCTCAGGTGGGATGAGGAGCACAGGCACACAATTTGAAGAGAACGTGTTTTGGGATCGTAACGTATGGATCTTCAAAGCCTGTGAAATACTGCTTGCATGAGTACCTGGCCTTTTATTACCTCTTTAAGCAGGGGCCTCACAGAAATTACTGGTTTGCTTTTCTTCTAATTGCAGGACTGGAGAGAAAAGTACATCCATGAAAACTACACAGCAGCTCTGAAAGGGAAATTGGTAGAAATGGTAAGAAAACACTACTCTTATCCATCAGGATGGGAGATGAGCTTTAGGACAATGCTTTATCATCATTATTGTAATTCTCAGGAATAAGCACTTGAGCACAGGAAATATGACCTGGAAAGTACTTTTAGAGCCAAACCATTCTCCTAGAAGTACACCTCCAGCTCTCTTAAGTGAAAGTGGGGCACATGAATCAGAAGACAAATTTCTATCATCAATATTTTAGTTTCCTTCCACTTATGCAGTCTACATTCAGTTTAGCCTTACTTTTTTTACTGAAGCACCTGTCCTTGTTTCTGCTGTTCTCACCTGTCTGCTGTCTGCAGCCCTGCCCAGATGTTTACTGGTTCCCCATATTCACTGACACTGCCTGTGATGAGCTGGTGGAAGAAATGGAACATTATGGCCAGTGGTCCACAGGTGACAACACGGTGAGTGAAAACAGGAGCTCTTTCGAGTTCTGGGCTACACCATTTTCTGTGCATATCTGGTGATAGCAGTGCCTCCTGTGGGAAGGCATTAGATCCTAAATTAAACCAGAAAAGTAGAGACAATACTTTAATTTTGCTCCTGATTAACTCTGATTTTTCCCTGAGTCCTCTTTAGTGTCCTCTGAAGTCCCAGTGTTCAGCCTCTCTGATAGCAATATGGTTTCCCTTAGGGTTTAATTATGGTTTGAAATGAGCTTTCCATCCTGCAAATTCTGATAAACAAACATGATATTTATTTGTAGTTACCAGGAACAAGTACTTTCCATTCCTGAACTCCAAGCTTCCCATCCTTATGGGTATGTCTGTTGATTCTATTTCAGGACAGCAGAATACAAGGAGGATATGAGAACGTCCCAACTATTGACATACACATGAACCAAATTGGCTTTGAAAGAGAATGGTATAAGTTTCTTCTGGACTATATTGCACCCATCACAGAGAAACTGTACCCAGGATACTACACCAAGGTATGTCCACCATAACAGCAAAAGTCATGATCAGCTCAGCACCTCCTCCAGCTGCAGCTTTGTGATAAGACTGCCAGAATTCTTCAGCAATACACACACTATTTCCCAGTACAGAGGAACTGACCCTGCAGTGTGGCATAAGTATGTGCATTAGGAGATACACAATTTCTCAGTGACATTCTTCTGCCTGATTGTTGCCTTTCTCCTTTAGAAGTGGGATGCAATTTCAGTGTTACACCCTGCTCTGCAGCTCAGAAGCCACAGACCACCATAGCCCTCTAACAGAGTTCACTTTGTTCTTCTCTCTCAGACCCAGTTTGAGCTGGCCTTTGTGGTTCGCTACAAACCTGATGAGCAGCCATCCCTAGTGCCCCACCACGACGCGTCCACCTTCACCATCAACATTGCCTTGAACAGAGTTGGCATCGACTATGAGGTGAGTGTCTGCCCGGGGTCAGGAGTGCAGCACAGCACTGGGAGCAGCTGAAAACCCTTCCCTGATCCACAGAGGGCGTCCTCACACTAAGGATTACAATTAATGACTTAGGCTAGGAAAGAGATTTTTGAATGCATCAGAACACAGGAGATTCCCCAAGCACCTTGTCACATTTTCAGCAGCGCTGTCACCCTTCCCTGAGGTGCTTTTTCCAGGCTGATGTGTCTCTTGTATTCCCACCAGGGAGGAGGCTGCAGGTTCCTACGTTACAACTGCTCTATCCGAGCTCCACGGAAAGGCTGGACCCTTATGCATCCAGGACGCCTGACCCACTACCATGAAGGTCTGCCAACCACCAAAGGAACCCGCTACATCGCAGTGTCCTTTCTTGACCCCTAGAGTTCTGCTTCCCTGGAAAGGAAGGACCTTTCCTGGCCCTGCTCATTGCTGACTTTGAGCAGAAACAGGGAATGCTGCTGAGAGTTTCTAAGGCATTGTTCAAAGCTACTTGGATTCGATTTTTATATGATTTTTAATATGATTTTTAATGATATTCTAAGACTCCACTACTGGAAGATCTCCCTCTCTGATACTGCAGGTAATATCTAGGAATATTGCTGTAGAAGTTCAAAGGAGATTTTGTGCCTTCATTTTTGATTCTGCTCCTCATCCACTGTTTCTTGAAAGCACTGTTTACTTGAACTTTCATCAGTGATTGATTTGCTTTAAAAAGTGCTTTTTTGACCAGAAATCCAGCTTTTTGGATGCAAGTTACAAGCTGGAAGCCTGTTTTCATCCACAGCGTATATGGGACTGGATGTTAGACAACAGTTGCTGGACATTATTCCAAATATAAACCAATCAGGGAGCTGACTTCAGGAGTCATAACAGTTAAGTGTCATACCAAATGAAACTGAGTTGGAAGAGCCTGAAGATCATCTGATTCCTTACCTCTTTGCTGTCCTTGCAAGCAAATCACAAAGTTCAAAGCAGCAGCAGTGGCAACATAGGTGCTTCTGGTTAGCTGAAGAATGGTCCTCTGATGATGCTTTACCTCTGGGATTAGACTGAAGAGATAAAAGACCCCCCTACCTTCTGTTTCTCATGCAAAGAGCAGCAGACATACCCACACAAATTCAGGCCATGTCAATTTGTAGATTAAATCTAAGAAAGGGAAGGCTGGGATCAGCTGCATCAGTCAGGAGGGCTTCACTGTGGAATTGTCTCTATTCTATACTATGTAATGATAGTCAAAATCAATCTCTGGATAGCAACCCAGAGGTCTTTTGTGACCTCATTCCATTTGTCAGAGATTGTTTTAATAATTTTCTTTGATGGCCCTTTCACATTAGATGGAAAGAGCTGTTCTCTGGCTCTTAGAGGAAATAGTTTTTCAGTGTTACTATTATTTGAGATTGAAAACCAAAACACTCCATTGCAGAAACTTCTCCAATGGGGTCAAGACTGACAGAAATGAGTGGTTAGGAAGTGCTGAGAGATTGTGGTGAATAAGTAGGTGTAAAAATATGTCTAGACTAGAGCTGTGGTTAGAGAGGGAAGGAGCAAAAACCTTTTCTGCCTGTGCCTGCGAGATACCTGCTCTGCTTATCAGACACCATTATGTCAGACTAGTGTGTTTCACAAGCAATAAATTCATAGATGATTTGTCATGATTGTACGTAAGAGAAAAAAAACAACCAAACCCTGCCTTTTATTTGTCTGTCTCCAGCTTCTGCTGCCTGATTGTCAGGGTAGAGCCCTTCTGGAATGGGTCACTAATGGGGACAGAATAGCTTTAGACATGTGAGTTCTGGCAGGAGCTCACCTGCACACCACTGCATACACAATTCGAATGTGCCTGAGCAAGGGGACGTGCAGCTTCCTCCACTGCTTTCCTTGAGCTTTTTGGGTCTGTTTCCATGCCACACACTCACCCGTGCCCAGGAGACAGAAATCCAGGCAGGGGCAATCGTTTGAGAAGTAAAACTGTTCTAAGCCATGTTATGTGAAATCCAGAACTGTCTGTTACTGAACGAAGGGATTGATCAGCCAGTCGTCGAGACGTCCAAAATGTGTATTACGTATTTATTCGGCAGCAGGGGATTTTTGTTTGTTTTGGGTTTTTTGTTTTTGTTTTGTTTGGTTGGGTGTTTTTGCTGTTTTATTGTGTGTTTCCTCGGGCCGGTGCGGTGGCGGGCGTTCACGAGCTGTACGGTTTGAGCGTGGGGAACTCGCATTAAACACTTTTCCGTGACATGGTCCGCGGCTTCTGTTCCTGAGGTGGGCGCGGCCCGCCGCCGCCCGCCATGAGGTCCCCGGAACTACAGCTCCCAAGGTGCCCCGCGCGCGGCGCGCGGCGATGACGCAACACTCCCGCGCCTCCCCGGGCGACGGCGCCGCGGGGTGACATGGCGGCCGTTTGGGAGGGACGGTGAAGGTGAGCCCCGGGCGGGGCAGGGCTGGGCCGAGCCCAGGGGATCTGGCAGCTTCTCCGGGCCGGGCCAGTCTCTCTGAGGGTCGTCTCCGCAGAAGCAGGGATAGGGACAAGGGCAGGGACGGGTGAGTGTCGGACGCTCTGGGGCAGGGTCCTGAGGGGGCGCGAGGCGGGCACGAGGAGGGCGTTTCCCGCTCTTTTCTCCCGCCCTAGAGGGCTGAGGGGGAGGCGGCGTCCGGCCGGAGCGTCAACCCAGTGCATTCTCCAGGTAGCGGGATGGCGGGGGAGCAGAGCCCAGAGCATCCCTGGGGCACACCGGGATGGCGGGGGAGCAGAGCCCAGAGCATCCCTGGGGCACACCGGGATGGCGGGGGAGCAGAGCCCAGAACATCCCTGGGGCACACCGGGATGGCGGGGGAGCAGAGCCCAGAGCATCCCTGGGGCACACCGGGATGGCGGGGGAGCAGAGCCCGGAACATCCCTGGGGCACACCGGGATGGCGGGGGAGCAGAGCCTGGAGCATTCCCCGGGCACACCGGGATGGCGGGGGAACAGAGCCCGTGACGGCGGAGCTCGGTAGCCTGTGTCCCTCACCCGCGGTCACTCTGCCACAGGGGTGGAGACCGGCTGGACTCAGCGTTGCTGAAGGAGCTGCGGGACCGGAGTGCAGACGGGGCGCGGTAGAAGGCAGGGAAAACTGCTGCCATTTGTCTTCAAGAGGGCCTCAAGCTTGCCATGCCTGACTTGTGAAAACGTATCTTATCCTGAAAGTAAGTGGAGGATGGGAAGGAGTGATCACTGCGAGCCTGTTTATTGGAAGGGAGAAAGAAAGAGTTTTGGGTTATTTTCTGTTACCTGTGTTTTATAAAGTGGAACAATTTCTTTGTGAAAGAAAGAAGGTAGTTATTAAAATGCATATTTATCTAGTTCTTGTAAAGATGCTCGGTTGGATCACAGAATCATGGAATGGTTTGGGTTGGAAGGGACCTTAAAGATTATCCAGTTCCACCCCCTGGTATGGACAGAGGCACGTTCTGCCAGACTGGGTGGATCAAGTCCTGTCCAACCTGGCCTTGAGCATTTCCAGGGATGGGGTGGCCACAGCTTCTCTGCAAAACCTGTACCAGGGCCTCCCCACCCTCACAGGGAAGAATTTCTTCCCAATATCCCATCTAACCCTGCCCTCTGTAAGTGGAAAGCCTTTTTCCCTTCTCCTGTCACTGCACCCCCTTGGATAGCTGTTGACACTTGGTGACACTGGTCTCTGCTGGATTTTTCCCTGTAGCGCAATGTCCCTGTTGTTTACTCGTTCCAACTCAATAGTTGCAGTGAAGAAGGATAAAAGACACATGGCTGAGGTAAATGCTTCTCCACTTAAACATTTTGTCACTGCAAAGAAGAAAATCAATGGTATTTTTGAACAGCTGGCTGCATACATCAGCGAGAGCTCCTTGTTCCTAGAAGGTAAGCTGAGTTCTTGAGCTATGAGTGTGTAACAGTGCTCTGCCCATGTGTGATTTCCCTGAAAATACACACCAAACCTCCTCAGTCAGTTAAATGACACTGCTAAATCTGTGTTTATTTATACATGTGTGTCTGTTTATGCATTCATGTTAGTAAGAAGAACTGAAAATTATTTTGTTGAATTTGGGTGGAGTTCAGGTTCATATTTCTCATGAATATGAGAAATTCATGCATATTAAGAAACTGAGCTAGTTAGGGAGCTATGCTTAGTTTTTATGTTTGGGAGATTTTTAATTAATTACAGAACCTCTGTAGTTTTTTTTGCCTATAATCCTTTAGATATTCTTGCCTGAACACATCATTGCTACTGACATGTAACATATGCCAGTAATTGGCTTTAACAGCTTAAGGCACAGACAGATTTTATCTCTAAGGGTGCTGGACTGTTTGCAGTTGTTGGCTGTTCTGTTCAAAGCAGTCCCAATAACGGGAACAGTGATGAGATACACAAAAGAGGCTTGTTTAAAAAGAGGCAGTTGATGAATGCTACTGTAGAATTGCTTCAGGGTGTGATTGCTAATGTCAAGACCACCCACACAAGCTGTGGGACACAGATAAATGTTCAGTGTTACCATCACAGAGAGGGGTTTCACCCAGGACTGACCCAGATGGCTTCTGGCATTCAGAGACATGATCTATTTTGATTTTAGAAACACACAAGAATGCAGAGCTTGATCCTGTCACCACAGAAGAGCAGGTACTGGAAGTCAAAAGCTACCTGTCAAAAGTCAGTGGTATTAGTGAAGTGTTGGCAAGACGACATATGAAAGTTGCTTTTTTTGGGAGGTGAGTCACGTGCTTGTGTTGCCTGCGCTCCCCATGCAGTAAAGCATTTCAGGATTGTAGCCAGTAAAAAATATTTATAGAAACACTAGTGCTTTTGCTTTTGCTTGTAATCTCCATGTGCCTGATACAGGTAAATTGGAGACAAGTATTGTATCGTGTAATTCTTCAATCTGAAGAATTCTTACAATAAGGAAATAGAAAAGTCTTTTTGCAGGTTGTTGCCTTTGGCACCTAAATTGTTAATGGCTCTGACACAGCTTGGCTTTAGAGAATTTGCTTTTGTAATATCCAGATGAGCACACCTGGCTCTCAGAAGCCTGAAACACTGTCCTTAATGTGACTGCAGGACAAGCAATGGGAAGAGCACTGTGATAAATGCCATGCTGTGGGACAAAGTTCTTCCTTCGGGAATTGGACACACCACGAATTGCTTCTTGCGTGTAGAAGGGACAGATGGACACGAGGCTTTTCTGCTGACCGAAGGCTCAGAGGAAAAGAAGAGTGTTAAGGTACAATTTCCTTAAGCATAATGTTAAGGATAAGAGCTCTTCAGAAATGTCAGGAAAGGGACGGAAAAAAAATTAAATTTCACAGTTAAGGATTTTAATCATTAAAGGAGTGGAGATGAAGAATGAGTCTTTGTTAGATGTAGGAAGTAGGGAATGAAGCAAGTTGCAGAATAGGGACTTGTTCATTTTATGAAGGAGATGATATGTTGCCATTGTTAGTGATAGCAGGGAGCAATGACTCAGGAAGTTCTGAGCTTTATATGACTGATGGAATCACAGACTTCCTGATAATTCCTCAGTAGCCTTTCTTAGTAGACAGGAAAAATCTCTCATAAACTCTTACTAGCAGTTGCCTTTTTACTAGGACACTCAAGAAAGTTTTTTGGAGAAAACCTTCCAGAGAGAAAATAATTTGAACTTGGGCTTTATCTCAAATTGTCCATGAAACAGCCCTGAAGGGAGGATAAATGTGTTAGTGGGTCTTGGCATACAGGAAATGTTTTTTTCATCTTTTCATAGACAGTAAACCAGCTGGCTCATGCCCTTCATCAGGATGAACATTTGAATGCTGGCAGCCTAGTCAGTGTAATGTGGCCCAATTCCAAATGTTCTCTCTTAAAGGATGACCTGGTGCTGATGGACAGGTGAGAAATAGCTTTCTTTCCTTTCCTGCTTATCACAGACTAATTACAGAAGTGTTTTCAAATATATATTTAACAAACCTCAAGGGAATTGCTCCTGTTCTAATCTAAGACAGTGACCAAAGTCCCTTGCTATAATTAACAGTGCAATTTTCATGGTCATTACTTCCTTTTAGCCTGTACTCTGTCACCTCAGGGCACTGTAGCTAAGACATGGGAAATTAATGCTCTGAAAAACTCTCATTAACTTTTTAAATTCTGGTTTTGCTGTATTCACAGCACAGTAATATCTCATTTTTCTTTATTGCTAGCCCTGGCATTGATGTAACCACAGAGCTGGACAGCTGGATTGACAAATTCTGTCTCGATGCTGATGTATTTGTCCTGGTGGCAAATTCTGAATCAACATTGATGCAAACTGTATGTGCAAGTCCACTTGTTCAATTAATTTACCTAAAGGTTAAAAATATTTGACATATTAATCTAAAGAGGTTTTGTTTCGTTTTCCTTAGGAGAAGCAGTTCTTTCACAAGGTGAATGAACGTCTGTCTCGACCCAATATATTTATTTTAAATAACCGTTGGGATGCATCTGCCTCTGAACCAGAATACATGGAAGAGGTTTGTGATGTTTTTAAAATACTTCTCTTTGCATGGATATTATGGAGTCTGTTTTGACTCTGGTCCTTGAGTATACCATCAGTGCTATCTGTGTGTGATTGTTTTACAGGTTGGTTTTTTATCACCTTAGTGTGGAGACTAGAGGGAACATAGACACTGGTCTATGATCTAGTCTATGGTCTATGACACTAGTGATCAAGACATGACTCTTGAAATTTCTGAGCAGGAAATCAAGAGTCTCACAGGGACCCTTTGAAGTTAGATCACTTTAGAAAACCTCTGGGAAATTCCATAAAATAGCAATTTTTTTTTTCATGCTTTTTTGGTAGCTTAGACCAGCAGAGGGCATTTGGGTGCCTGGTCTGACCTTTAAGAGGTGGATAATACGGATTTAACTGCATGTGTGGTTTGTGATGGTTGTCCCTCAGGTGCGCCGGCAGCACATGGAGCGCTGTACCAGTTTCCTGGTGGATGAGCTGGGTGTGGTGGATCGAGCCCAGGCAGGGGATCGAATTTTCTTTGTGTCTGCAAAAGAAGTGCTGAATGCCAGGATTCAGAGGGCTCAAGGGATGCCAGAAGGAGGTGAGGAAAGCTAGCAGAGACTTTCCATTGACTTACAGAGAAGAAAATAGAGAGTATCTTGTTTCAAAAAATGTATACAACTGGGGCAGACCAAATTATTAATAAGGCAATCACAACAGAAGGGGTGACTTAGTAGCCCTTTTGCATTAGCTTCAGTGAAAAGCAAGAGCATTTCCTGATGTCCGACATCTGATTGCTTTCTCAAAATTTAAGTGGTTGTTTTGTGCGTTCCTTCTCTCAGGTGGAGCATTGGCAGATGGATTTCAAGTAAGAATGCTTGAATTTCAAAGCTTCGAGAGAAGGTTTGAGGTGAGCATTGTGTGCGCTGACCTTTTGGTTAGATTTTATTCCTGGCACTTGTGGGGACACCTTCTGGAAATAGATCATACAGGATGAAGAAGTTGTGTTAGTATATGGTCCTGCCTGCTGCTAATCTTGGGCTGCCTTTTGTCTACAGGAATGTATCTCACAGTCAGCAGTAAAAACAAAGTTTGAGCAGCATACGGTGAGAGCGAAGCAAATTGCAGAAGATGTTCGTCTCATCATGGACTCTGTGCACATTGCTGCCCAGGAACAGCGGTGAGAGCTGATGCTTGGTGCTTGCATAACTGAAGTTTGTATTCTGGGAGAGATGTAAGGGAACATGAGCATTTGAAATGCAAAGCAGAGTACATCGTGTTTGAGAGCAGGAAGGACATGGTATTGTGGTCTTGCTTCTAGTGAATTATGGAAGTATTGGGAAAAGGACCTTATGGATCCTGTGCCATGACTGTAATGTGTTGCAGATATTGATGTGTTTTTTTACTGGGTGGGAAAATCTGTCTTATTTCTGGAATTCAAATGTATTTATGTATGAAAAATGCATTTATCTGGCATTTTGATGGACAGGGTTTTTTTTTTTTTCTCACCAGAGTTTACTGCCTGGAAATGCGAGAGGAACGTCAGGATCGTTTAGGCTTTATTGACAAACAGCTGGAGCTCCTTACTCAAGACTACAAGCGGAAAATCAAACAAATCACTGAAGAGGTGGAGAGACAGGTAAGGAGGAGTGTCTGCAGAAAACTGGATTGTCTGAAATGGCTTCCAGCATGGTGGGGAAAATGCACAGTACTGACCAAGCGTTGAAGTACTAGAAATGTAGGAGTTACAGATGGGAAGAGGAGAAAAGCTTTCAGAAGCTCTTATTTTCTCTCCTGTGCTGTTTCTCTAGGTGTCAAATGCAATGGCAGAAGAGATCAGACGGCTCTCAGTGTTGGTAGATGAATACCAAGCAGACTTCCATCCATCTCAAGTAGTTCTTAAAGTATACAAGAGTGTGAGTGATGTTTGCTTAAGTAATTTAAGATACCTTTTATAGCTCTGAGTAATTACACCAGCTCATTGAGATGTTTGACAATCTTCCAACTAGGATATGAGCTAAAGCTTTAGTTTTTTAGTAATCTCAGTAATAAATTGATACACATTATGTATCACATTATATAGATTGAACAGAACTTTTCCTGAATTAAAGAGTCCATGTGAGACTTTTTTGATTTGCCTTTTTATGCCCCTCACTGAAAAATGGAGGGAAGTATGAAATGAATGTTAGAACACTGGGCAGACAGATTGTGTGCTCTTGTTCTGGGAGGGTCTTTTTAACTAGCAAGCTCTGGCACCTTCAGCCTGCATCTTAGCCATGTTTACCCTAATCATATTAACCCTTTCTTTGTTTGTCAGGAGCTGCATAAACACATCGAGGAAGGCCTGGGCCGTAACATGTCAGATCGTTGTTCCAGTGCTATCACAACTTCCCTGCAGACAATGCAGCAAGAAATGATAGGTCAGTTCCACAGGCAATATTGTCCTTTCTCTTCCCTTGAATTGCAGTGCAGAATAACTAGATAGATGTTCTGGGTTTCTCATTAATGCAGGGGCTGATGTATAGCTGGCACCATCTTAGTTTCCATCTTGATGAGTAATGCAACATTGTATATGCATGTCTGAACTTGTGCAGTGATTTCCTGATGAATGTGTACAGTCACAATGTGGTCATCCTGACAGAGAGGAACTGTGGCTTTGGAAATTTGGGAGATTCTCACACCAAATCCTAATGAAGTACAAATAACTTGTAACTAGCTGCCTGTCTGAATATTGGACTATGGTGCCTAAAGATTGTAGAACTGGGTTTCAGATTTTGTTTTCCAAGGTCTTGTTAATCTGTAAACTTCACCAGCTACCTATATGGATTTTGGAGGGTCTGGAAAGATTTTCTTCTGGGTTGGTCTGAAGAACCAAGAATTGAATAATAATTGATGATGTATCTCTTACTTTGCAACATGCTTGGCTTATGAAATTTAACATACTAAGGAAACTAACTGTGGAGGATGAAACAAGCCATAAGCACCGTGATTATGGAATACAACCCCAGTTAATTCTTGTGAACTCAGCAGCTGTTTTTTGCATGTTTTTGTTTTCTGTCTGTGCAGATGGTTTAAAACCTCTCCTCCCAGTCTCCATGCGGGGCCAGATAGACATGTTAATTCCCCGGCAGTGCTTCATGCTCAGCTATGATCTCAACTGTGACAAGCTTTGTGCTGACTTCCAGGAGGACATAGAATTCCATTTCTCTCTTGGATGGACAATGCTGGTGAACAGATTTTTGGGACCAAAGAATGGTCGTCGGGCCTTAATGGGCTATAATGACCAGGTAGAATACCTCGTTGAGTGGTTGGGGTAGATATTCATTATTTCAATGGCTGCTGAAGTTCCTTTGGTGGGAAGAGCAGTGGTTTGCTTCCTTTCATTCTCTCCTTTGATTTTGTTCTGTCCCTGTTTTTCTAATTAGGTTCAACGCCCTTTAACACCAGCGAATCCCAGTCTGCCTCCTTTGCCTCAGGGCTCTATGACCCAGGAAGAGCTCATGGTGTCCATGGTGACTGGACTGGCCTCTTTAACTTCTCGAACTTCCATGGGGATCATCGTGGTTGGTGGTGTGGTAGGTGTGCATTCTAGGCAGCATTTTTATAACTGAAGTTAGAGCACTGATGTGAAAAGCACTTGCACTGCCAAATCCTGTTTATATTTGCTATTAATAGATAATGACCTATTTTCTTCTTTGATCTTGTATTTGAGTTTAGTGAGCAGATTTTGCAATTTTCTGTGCACCATTGTTGGGAGTGAGCATCAGTCTGAGATGATGATTTTGTAATTTGTTTTTTCTTGTGCTTCCTTAGGTCTGGAAGGCTGTGGGTTGGAGACTGATTGCTCTGTCTTTTGGCCTTTATGGGCTGCTCTATGTGTACGAGCGCCTCACCTGGACCACCAAAGCAAAGGAGAGAGCTTTCAAGAGGCAGTTTGTGGAGTATGCTGGGGAGAAACTGCAGCTCATCGTCAGCTACACGGGCTCAAACTGCAGCCACCAAGTCCAGCAGTGAGTTCCATATATTCAGCTAACACCTTATGGAAACTCTATTGTTTGGGGTTTTTTAAAATGCTATTCCTTGTTAGAAAAAAAAAGATAACTTCATGCTGAATTCCAGATTTTTAAAAATGTAATGATAGATGTTTTAAAATAATATTACTTTTATTTTGACTATGTAGTGTTTGGGTGCTGTTAGGCATTAGTTTTAATGTACATCCATGTCTCAAATTAAAATGCTCTGATATATTCTTGTGCAGAATTGGAAAGATGAGCGTCTGAGTCATGATACCATCATCCCTATACATCAAAGGAATTTATTCCTTGAATGTGTTGCTTGATCTTGCTTTCCACCATACTCAACTCTTCTTGTTTCATAGAGAGCTTGCTGGAACGTTTGCTCATTTGTGTCAGCAAGTGGATGTCACACGGGAGAATCTTGAGCAAGAAATTTCTGCCATGAATAAAAAAATTGAAGTTTTGGATTCACTGCAGAGCAAAGCAAAACTGCTCAGGTGAGTTTTGATTATTCTATACAGTTGTTTTTCATGTGATTGCCCCAGCATGTTCATATGAGCTGTAGCTTAGAGTTCATTCCGTCTTCGTCATATTGCTTGATGTGCAGGTGTCAGCACTTTTCCCTACCAAGTCATGTTCCCTTTCACTAGGTACTTTCCTATGGACTGTTGACAGTCATTTAAAGCTTCTGACTCACAAAACCTTTTTCTTCCTTGTTTTTATTTGTTTGGAATTACAGTTCATTCCCATTTATGGAAACATACACTCTTCCACTTCTACAAACTCCTTCAGGCCCTTATAAAATCATGCAAAAAGTCTTGCCTTCACCTTTGTACCTAGTTGTCTGCTGCTTTCTTTACCCTGCAGAGGCTGATGGGAAGACTTTTTCAAACATTCCTTACCTACACAGTAGGACCAATGTGAAGTTGTGTCCAAGATCTCTGTTTGAACCTCAAAGCTTAGGGACTGACAGCAGGCAAGCATTCTTGATCTGCAAGAAATGGCAGCAGCCTTTTGCAATGAACCTCTGGCACTCCATGCCCTGCCATGTACTTATTTTTGTTGAACTTCTTTCTGACTGTCTTGAGAAGAGCTGTTTCATTCACCTAACAAAACTTTCCATTCTTGCAGGAACAAAGCAGGTTGGCTTGACAGTGAGCTCAACATGTTCACACATCAGTACCTGCAGCAAAGCAGATAGTGTGAGAAGAGAAAAACAACTGTTACCCTTCAGTGCCCTCTTAATTACTGCAGAGAACATGGTGGGTGATGGAATTCCCTAAAGGGAATGAGCAAGAGCATATTGCTGTTTCCAGTTGCTGTGTGAACAGTAGGATTCTGCTTCCCTGTTCTGTGTCCCACCTCTAAACACTAGCTGTTAATAGATCTTCTTTTTCCTTTTGAGACCAGGCTACTTGAGGAGGAGTGTGTGCATTTTGCTTTACAGAAATTTAAAGCAATCAAGCAAATTTTTATCAGGTTAAAAGTTATTCTGACGCATCTTTATGGAGTCATTTGTTTTACTTCATAGAGACAGAACTTTTGACTTGCAAGCCCCAGGCTGATGGATGTGTGACAAGCAGGTGTTTGACTAAACACAGATCCCATGCACACAGATGTGATGGTGGTTTCACAAAGCATTTATAGCCCACACAGCTTTGTCTCTGAGGTTAATATTCCTTTATTCTAGAACATAACAGAAAATCACAGTGTCCCTTCATAGAAAGGTTTATTGCTCTCACAATGCCTAAACCTGTGAACAAAACCCAGTTCTCTTCTGGAGCAAGTGGGACTAAGATTTTGCTTTGGTAAGCTTAGTGAATTTGGAGTTATTTTCTTCCTCTTAAGAGCTCTTTAATAACACAGTCTGGCCCATTTCCTGACATGGACAAATATTTTGCAAATACAGAACTAGTTCCTGTGAAGGAGATAGTGCTGATAATTTGGCAACTTGTTGAGGAAGAAAACTAGGAAAGAGAAGCCAGTTGACACAATGTAAAACACTGCATTATGAGCTCAGTTGATGAATGTGGGTTTTCTTTGGAAAAGCACAGCTGTGTTTCTGGAAGCAGGCCTGTGGAATTCCATTACCATTATTTGACCACAAGAACAGCATGTGGATTACACGCTGTAAGAGATGTTGCTTCATGTAGAGTTCCCACAGGATGTTACGGTCTGGGCAGCAATAGGATTTGATGTTTTCCTTCTGTTAAAAGTATCAGAACATGCTGGCAGGTACAGCTTCTCTGGGGTGGGGGGAGTTGTGGCTCTTGTAGTTCACGCTACGGCAAGAATGGCTTAAAGAAACTTAGTTTTTTTTCCAAGACATTCTTTATTTGCAAATACATGAAATTAATTGTTGAGTTTTGCCCTGATGCATTTGGAATATAATATTTGGGAATTGTAAGGACTTGAGTTTCTTACTGTTGGAATTGATAGAGAAGAAATTCTCACTGATAGGAGGAGACTGAGTAGGATTAAGTTCCTCTATTGCAAGCTTCTTTTCCTCTTTGTGGGTCAGTATTTTGCCATATGTTGGTTATAATCTTTTCTGTTGACTACAAAATGTTTGAGGAATCCAGAATCAGGTCCTGTAGTTCTGAGGTTAGTGACAACCTAAATCTCTTCAGCATCACACACATAGAATAAGGGCTGTCTTTGAGCAGGTCCCAGCTGAATTCAGAACTACTGAGCAGTGGGGTGATTTTCTTATTGACAAAGAGACTTTTCCCTTGAAAATGGCTTTAGGATTTCTCATTCATGCTCGGGTGTGAATATATATTATGTGCCTGTGATAAATCCCATGTTTTTCATATCATGGAAGTTCCAGAAAAAAGCTGCCTGATACTTGAGGGAGTAAAAATAGTGAAATGTCAGTAAGTACTTTTTAGGTAAGGCTGTTCTGAGATTTGCAGAAAGACTTGAAGTATCTTGATTTTGTAGGAGCTGGCAGTGAGACTCACATCCCTAGAATGCAGAAAGGAAACAAACCTTTCCCTTCCAGTAGAAAGCTTTGACTCCAACTCGAGCTGAGAAGCAAGCTGTTTCTATCAGAAGGTTTTTTTGACCCTGACTGAGTTCCTCAGGCATCCACCAGGATGAGAATATGGATTTGATCAAATCTGAAAATGAACAAGAAAGAAATTCGAGTTGTTGCTTCTGGAAGTGTGTACTCTGAGCTTGTGGTGAAGTATATTTGAGTAAGTGGAATCATCTAGTCTTACCTCTGCTGCAGGTCTTGGTTGAATAAATTTGAATCTTTAGTCTCTCAGGCTGTCACATACACAGTTATAATAAGCTATGTTCTGCTCTACTGAGTTAAAATATTAAGCACATCCCTCATACACATGAAAGTTGTCAATTCCAGGTCAAGGCAGAGGATGATGTACTATTGCTCAGCAGCTCACGACTACTTGAAATGCTGACCTTGCTTTTGAAGAGGTAGTGTTAGCATCTCTTCAGCAGGCCTTTAGGGGAAATCTGATAAACGAGCTGATCTTTAAGGCAGTGTCTTATCTGTGAAGGGAAGAGAGATTGATGAGTTCTTAGAACCCAGTGTGTTGCTGCTGTGTGTGTGTGAGACGCTGCTCAGGCCCAGGTGCTCTTGGCATTCTCACTGCAGAGCTGAAGCCTAACCTAAAGAATGGGGGAAAGAACCACTTGAACTTTTTCAGAAGCAAAGCTGCTAACGTGTGTGGGTGTAACCCTTGTCCTGGAAGCCCAAGTGATCGAGAATCAAACTTTTAACAGACAGGCCTATAAGCTGGATTCCTCTGAAACAAATTACAGCTGTACTTCTTTAACTGAGAGTGGTGGAGGAATGAACACTATCATAAGGAGTTTGTTCTCTTCTGATTTTCCTAAAGAATGCTAAACTATTCCTTAAAACAAGTAATTCTGAAAACAGTCTTCTCCAAACTCCCATTAAAGAAGGTCAGCTAAATGCACTTTTATCTTATTGCTGCTACTTACTTTTCCTGTTGCATTATGTTGATGGAGCTCTTTGAAATTCTCTTATCAGTGAGTTTTCTCTCTGCTGTATTTAAGGTGATAAATTTGCATGAGTTAGTCCTGTAACAGTGCTGTAAACAATGGAAACAAAAATAAAAATTAATTGGAAAAACATTTCTTCTGATGTGTCCTGCATGTTGTGATACAGTCTTCCAGTGTAAGTATACAAGCTTATGTAAGTATGTATAGCTTTGCTGCTTTGTGGCACTGAATTGCATGTTTGACACTAGTGACCTTTTCCTGTGTTCTAAGTTTGAAAATTAACAAGGAGACCAATGATACTGAATTGCCTGATAGAAAGTTTTAGTTGCACTAAAATTGTCAGTATCGAATCAATGATTTCTTGAGAATATCGTAGGAAGTAATAGTGAGTGACTGCTGAGTTGGTGGCTGTACTGTGGCGGATCAGTATCCTCAGCTGATAAGTTGCATTAGGTGGCTTAGAAAAGGGCGTATTTCCCGCGACAAGCTTTCAAAACAACTCCCTTTGGGCTCTGGGTGTGCTGGGGGCTGGGTCCTGCCAGGGCTGTGTCCCCGGCGGCTCCCCCGCCTCCCGCAGCCGGGCCGGGCCCCGCGCATGCCGNGGTGGGCCGGGGAACGCGGGGACTGCGAACGGCGCAGCCCCGGAGCCGCAGGGCCCGGCGGGACTCGCGGGCTCCCCGCGCTGCCGGAGACGCAGGGAGGGAGGGGAGGGTTCACCGTTCTCTGCCGGACCGCCTCTTGGAGGGGAAAGCGGAATTTTACAATGCTCGGGCTCTCTCGTGACCATGGGAGGGCCGAAGCAGCGGGGCTGTGTAGCAGCAGTGTGCAGTGTTGAACGACTTCCTCGAAGGGAGGGAGGACAGTTCTCAACACCCGAGACAACCGTTGTTTATAACTGCGGGAGGCCAAGCTACTTTTCACGAAGGTTTCGAATTAGTGCGGTTTCATAAACCTGAATCCCCGGGGTTGGGTATGAAGGTCTTTGGGATTATGCCAAGAGTGGACTTCATCTGGTAAAACCCTTCCAGAAAGTCCCTTAGCTGATGTTATTTTCAGAGTGTTAGCTTTCTGATGAGCAATGATGAGAAGATGCTCATCAAAGCTGTTAGCTTTGTCCTGTGAAGGCTGTGAGAACTATTGTTTTTTCTCAAATTATCTCAAATTTAGTGCCTCAACACTGATATTTCTGTTTTCTGTTCTGTAGTTCACTTCTCCCTTATTTTTGTAACAAAGAGATGTTGTTTGTCGATTGTTAGCACTGCTCTTGATTCCTCCCACTGCTGTTGTACCACATGTGCATTTGATTCCTCGTGTCCAGTTACCAAGGTAGCAGACACAAAAACAAATCAGATGAGCTTTGCAGAAGGTTTTGGGGATCCTTTAGAACAAAAGATCCCAGAGAAACACATGGTTTTCTTGAGAACATAATTTATCAGTCTAGTCAAAAGCAATGTGGGAGTTTGGGTTTAGAGTTTGCAGCTGTTTTATTTAGAAATCTGCTTTCTGCAAATTTAGAGGAGCTTGTGATGTTGTAAGGGTATTGAACATTTTGATAGCCTTTCAGTCAAACTAGGCTTTATTTATTTATCTGTTTATTCACTCCTTTTCATTTCCGTCTTCTAATAAAAGGGCATAATTCATATTAATTACTTATGTTTTGAACGTATGGGCATCCTTATGAGCAGAATTGCATAAGTGTGTCCTAAATAACAGCCTCTAAACCAAATGTCTCTTTTTTACCTTTTTGATGTGAATTTTTCATGTTTACTGTTTCTTCTGTCAGAGTTTCTTGTCTCTGTTAAGTCAGCTCCCAGTTTCCCAGCGCAAAATATTTGACAGTATATCCAAGGGGAGAGAAGCATCTAGTGGTGCTGGTTCTGAGCAGGAGTTTTGAGACTGGCCTATTTCTCAGGAGCAAGAATCAACATTTCAACAGCTGTAAGTATTTTTTAAGAAAAGTCCCCTGAAAGTGGTTTCACCTATGTCTGCTTCTTCACTTAATGTAGTGGATTTATGTAGTTCACTCTTCATCTGGATTTACATTAAAATGTTTCTGTAGGATGGACTTAGAGCTCCTGAAGAGGCTGCGCCAGGCCAACCAGGACCTTCTACAAAGGCTGAGAATGAAGCAGGAAGAGATCAGAAAAGAACTCAGCAAGCAACTCCTTCCAACATCTCTTCATAGCAGTACAGCTGCTGACAGATGTGTCCCCTTGCCCAGGAGAGAGGTATGTGTGGTGTCTGTGCTAGAAATGCAGGGAAGCAAATGGGCCTTTATGGCAGACAGCAGCTCTGCCTATGGTGTGGTATTGTCAAGGAGACATATGGGCATTAAAGAGCTCTTAGAAAGTGGAATGTGGAATATGGAGTCTTAGAAAAGTAGCTGTCCTCTGGTTATTGTTTATTCTATGGTCTCAATCTGTTCTTCTGGCAATGGGTTTGGAGATCAGTTCCTGCCTCAGAAAGGCAAGTTTCTTCTTCTAAGATAGGAGTGAACATTGTGGAACAGAATCCTTTTGTTTCTTCTAGGCTGGAAGTTCAATGGTTCCTCAAATTGGGAAAAGCTGCATTTAGCTGGAATTGGATCTGTTTCTTACACTCCCTAGAACATAAGGATTTTTCTTTTTCATCTGCAGGAGTTTAAGGGAGTGAGCAGACTAGAATGAGACATTGATTTAGTGAGTGAGATGTTCTTATGAAAGGTGTTTGTAGCCTGACTGATGCTATGTGTTAAGGGAGTCTCTGTCCTTACAGGAGGAAAATCAGGTTGATGCAGTAAAGTCTACAGCTGACCCTGGAATAAGGGTGTTGGTGGAACCCAGAGCTGGCCCAGCCCTCAGTTCATCTGTTAAACACAGCAGCAGTGACAGAGGGGTACAGGAACAACAAGCAAAGACACAGGAAGGAGCAGATTTGGATTCCAACTGTCCTGGGAAAGATAAGAATGTTGCTCCAGTGTCTGCAGTCATGTGTGGCAGAGAAGTCTCCAGAGTGGATGGGGATGGCCATGCTCGACTAAGTCCAGAGAAAGAGTCCTCGTTCCTGGGACATGGAGAGATCAGAAAACAGTCTGCTCTACTTCATAGTTTCCATGAGAAAAGTCATCCAGGGCCATCACTGAGCAGAGTGCAAAATAAAGAGCCCAGTGAGCAGGATGTGGTCATCAGAGAGCCCCATAGCCCTAAATCAGTCCTGCTGACATCTCGGTCCAAAGAGTTGAAGGTAAATGTTAAACCAGTGCTTTTGTTATTTTCCTAAATCAGCGGAGTGATGGGGAGGAAGGGCCAGGAGAATGTTACCTGCCCTGTTCCCAATGTGTAAATTGGAAGTTGGGGTCGGAACTCTTCCCAGCTATAGCAGCCAGGGGATGTTGTCAGTTTGTTCAGGCCCTGCTTTCCTTAGCCAATGAACTGAAAGACCAGAAATCCATAACGCTTCACTGTAAAGTTCCCTGTCTTTTGCATATATCACCCACATGCTGAGGGAGAACAGGCAGGTGCAGTGCTGCTGCTCCACAATTGTCTCTTTAGGCATGAAGGGCAGGCCCTGGCTGTGATCATCCTCCAAGGCAGCACAGGTTGCCAGATCTTTGGGGATGTGCAATGCAGCTCAGCATTTTGTTTAAAATTCTGAAAAATCCTGCCTTACTTGGGTAAATCCCTGTCTCCTCTTTCTGTTTTATTTATTGACAAGATAAAGGGCTGGTGAGAAAATTACTGGTAAATGCATAGATAGAATCTAGTCTCAAACTAAGCCACAGCTGTGTCATCTGAACAGCTGCCAGTTGTCTCCTCAGCTGTACCTTTGAATGTCCTGACAGATAATTAGGAAATCTTTATGAATTGTTTTCTTTCAGAAGGAAGCTTCTCATGTGACTTTTCAGCCTGAACCTGAAGAAGATGCTATGCCTGTCAGCAACTGGTCTGCCCATCCTTTGCTGGGCTATGACTGGATTGCAGGTGAATCCTCACTCTGAAGCAAAGCTTTCAGTGTGATTTGGTGATATTAAGAGTTAAAACAGTTTATGATCCCTTTGAGGTCCCAGCAAAGGGGCTGCAGCTTTGTTTGAGGCCTCTCTCCAGACTAGAGGTGACCTGTGCTTACCTGGAGTGGTGAAGTGGCAGTGCTATGGGAATCCAGGCAGCGAATGCAAAGCCAAGTGGGGTCAGAAGGGATACCAAATTCCTGGAAAGAATGAATGCAGAAAAGGACCCAAACCACAAAGTGAATGTCTGGCTTGACATGGTGTTCTGCCCTTCTCGTTTTCATAATTTTGTTTTGACTGTATCTTGTGAGGCTTGCTTTGGTACTTTCCCAAATTTTGTAATCATTGGACTTTTCTGTTTCCTTGGTGTTCTCAGGGCTCCTTGATACAAAGTCTCCAGTAACAGAAAAACCTGAGCAATACTTTGCTGAGCTGCAGGAGTTCCGACAGTCCAACAGAGAAACCTGCATTCATCAGCAGCATCTGGAGTGAGTGGGGATGGGGAAGGGCTGAAGCAGCAATGTTCAATCCTTAGTAATCCCTACTTAGTAGTAATGAGAGCCAGAGTCTGACTGGAGCAAGACATTGCAAGCATGGCTTTGAGGGTCTTTATTTACCTCCCAGTCATGTGTGCTTGGAAAAGGCAGTGCTGTTCAGAGGGCCAGTCCCTCTGTCACTAACTGATTTTTTCATGTGTTTCTTTAGGCCCAAGACTCTGGATCCACAAGAACTGGATTCAATAGCTGGTTCTCATAAGTGTAAGATTATATTTCTTCCTAATACAATTTCTGTCAATAAACAACTAAGCAATCTTTACCTGTCATCCTGAGGGAGCACCACATCATGCAAGACCAGCAAGAAAGTGTTATTTTCAGCTGCAGCTTTAAACCAGATTCAACTTCCTACTCCAAAGATAATTGAGTCTTTTAGGGATCCTCTCTCAGTGTCATTTTAATTTGTTGGGGTTTCTTGTTATTGGCTGATGTTCTGTTACTAAATTGAAGAGGTTGAAGTTTTGGTTTTGCTTTTTAGGAACTTACTTGGCGACAGGAAATGTGTAAGATATTTCAGGAAAAGCAGCTCTTTTTATAGAAAGCAGGTGTGGCACTGTGGTAGAACACAGCTTTTTTGGCTGGGTTCAGGGACCTTGTGGCAAACAAGAGCTGTGATGAAGGTTTGTTGCTCTGTGCAGGTGTTTACTGTTACCGATTGAACCAGCGCCTCTTCACCATCCCTGTGGATTCAGAATCTGCCTGCCCTGTGTGTAAGATCCCATGTACCCACCAGCCCCCAGGGACACTGGAGGAGCCAGCCTGTGTCAGGTAAATAAGAATTACTGCTTTGTAATATGCACAACTCAAGGAAACAATAGGGAAGGAAAAGCTGATCAGGTAAAGGATAAAAGATCACAACAGTTCTGTAGAAGGTTGCTGTTTTCAAGGTGGAGGTCTCTTAAAAACTCCTTACTCTTTTCTATAAGCACAGTCTTGAAATAAATGAGAAATGCATGCTTTGTCTGAATTTGGTCCAGAATCTGAATGTACATGTAAAGTGTCTACTCCCCTAATCCAAAATGGCTCGCTTGGTTCACCTTGGGGTTAGACTCTTGGATTCTAAGTGGGAATCATGCAGATTCCCTGTGCCTTGGCAGAGGTGTAGGCAGTGACTTCCCTTGTGTGGTTCCAGGGTCAGCATTCCCAGGTCTGCCCTTCTGCCAGCCTACAAGTACAGATCCCATCGCAGGAGGAGCTTTGAGGCTGCAGATGATCTAGCACTGCCTTCGGTAAGTTGTGGTCTTCTGTTGATGGCACGACCCCAGCTGGTCCTGGCTTACAGCAAGAAGGAAAGAGAATCTGGGACTCATTCCCTTGGTGGAGTTTCCACTAAAATTTTTGATGTGGGTCAGTGAGATAGCCAGAACATCCTTTGGTGTGTTCTGGGTTCATGCCTTTGTGTGAGTGACATAAAGTGTATGACATATTTCCAATGCTTTACACTGCACAAAAGAAAATGCCATGTGGAGCTGTGTCCTTTTTGGGGCAGATTTGGCTGTCTTGTTTCAGGCATTGGCCTCTCAACACTAAGAGTGCCTGTATTTGTTTCCAGAGATGATAAGGAGTCTGAAAGGCAAGTGTCTATGAAGTATTCACAAAATCAGTAGCGGCAAGGGTTGATTTAAAGCTTCTATTGTATTGCTGGTCCTGTATTCCAGCCAGTAGTCAGTGCTGCAGGCAACATTGCTAATCTAACCTAGCCCAGGCCTAGAGATTTCCAGGGAAGAGGTGGGAGGAAGCTTAGTTTGGAGGTTTAGGGAACTGGATGAGTCAGTTGATGAAGGTTCAGAGGAGTCAGGTGCTTGAGTTCATGAAATAGGAAGTCAGTTAGAAAGGTGGAGGAGGCGACAACTGTGTAGTTCTCCTTTATGTGAGATTTCATTTATTTCCTATTAGTCATATAAAACTCCTCAAAATAATAGATTAATTACTCACTTAAACCTCCTTGTGCAGAAGTCAGTTCTAAATAATAACAGGCCACAATAGATAAAAAAAGGTAAAGCATTCCCATTTTTTTTTCACAGCATTGCCTGGCTGGCTGGGAAAACATGGTCGCTTCCAGCAAGGCCCTGCTCAGCAGTTTGGATCTGAGAGCCTCGTTGGAAGAGAAGCCTTCTCCCTTGTCCTCGCCTAGTAAGCACAGCCTCCAGAGTCCCAGGAGATGCTGAGAATTGCTCAGATGGAAATTGCAGCCCTGTCTCTAAAGGGTGTGATGATATTTGAGGGCTGAGCAAACAAAAATGCATAGAAGATTATCTCCTTATCACTACTGGGAAATGTTTTCCTTCTGCTGACGGGTGTGCGCAGAGACAAAAAAGCAAATGAAGCTGAATAGCAGGCAAAAGCCTGTTCAGTCACCAGTCTTCATCAAAATGGGAAAAGTCATTTTGGCATTCTTTGATTAATATCCTCTTTATTTGGATTCCAGGACTTGGTGTCCAGAGTGTCAGGAGAAGCCAAAACTGACAAGTTTCTGCACCTGCCTCACTTGGCACAGTTGAGGTTTAGCAGAGCAAACCAGGACACCACACAGCAGCTCTCAGTTCAGACCCCACTCCCTCAACACTCTGGACCATTGACTTGATTGCCCTGGGGAAAGGATGGGCACAGCATATGTAAAAAACTCAGAAACAAAGCAGTTAGCATAAAAAGAAATCTTTGGACAGATTTTCCCCTGTTTTCATAGTCATGTGTGGATCTGAGCAACCAATACACAGATCTGAGTTTGTACAGTCCACTGTGTTCACTTTGCATTTTTTTGCCTTTTACAGCTACTTCTGAGCAGCTGCATGAGCTGTCCCAGCTAGGGCTGGAAAAAATCATGTGTTCAGGATCAGCAGTGCATCTGCCACCTCAACCGAGTAACCAGCAGTGTAGCATTAACTCTGAATGCCAGGGTGAGGAACTGGCCTGTGAAAGGCCTGGTTCAGTGGAGTGACACAGATATGTTTATTTCCAAATATTTGAAACATGACACACAATTTTCTAGTGCCTTAAACTTGAGTTCCTCAATAATTTATAAAAATACTAAAAATCCAGTTTATTCTCAGTGCAATGTGTGTAGCCGTAGAGTGTATTACATCAGAGTAACTGAACGTGAAAAAAAAAGTTAAAATGAGATTTTATTCATCAATGAGCTAGATAATGCCTGAAAATGTTTGCAAATTTTACTTGCCTCTACTTTTCCAAGTTTTATGGAAATAAACCAAAAAAGCATTTTAGAATTTTTAAATTGTACCAAACCAAACTACTACACGTAGTGTGATTTGTTTGAACTTTATTGACTGATTTTACTTTGCTTGTCTGAAAACAATAAAACTGATGTTCTATTTTGCTTTGAATTTTCTGAAACAGAAATTCCTGCCTCAAACATATTTCAGGGAGCTAACTTGAGAGAATGAATTTGGTTTGTGCAGCTCCTTGGCATTCACTTTTATATCAAACACATTATTTATTAAATCAAGTGCACGAATAGACTTTTTTTAAACAGGGAGAGGAATATTGCAAGTTTATGAAATCTAAATATAAGACTTGGAATGGGAAATGAAAAGCATGACTTTTAGCATGACTTTAGTTTTGGGTTATATATCTGTAGGGTAAAGTGAATGGAATTGGTCACGTAATTTCCATTACTGGAAATACTAATTTAAAAATAAACTAATCCAGTGACTATAGAACACTAGATGCTAAATTTTATACCAAACAGGGCAAATTCAACATTTTTACTATCTTGCCTTCAAACTCAAAACGTAAGATATCATAAACCTTTTGTTAATTTATGCTGAAATCAATTACAGCAAGCCTGTTCCACACTGTAAACAGAGAAAAGGTAAAGCTGGAGATTCAGTAACCTAGGTTAGATCTCTGATGGATGCAGGTTGGAACCAATGTTGGATTCAAAATGTCTCTTGATACATGGGAATACATCGAGTCTTTCACACTTGTGAAGGTATTGGGGGTGTGATTCTGACTGTCCCCAGAACTCCCAGCTGGAACAGCTGCATTTTTCTTGAACTTGCTTTTTGAATCATTTGTAAACTTTAATTCTGGGGGCTTTCATATCTTTGGAACTTGTGTTTTCAAATCCCATAAGAATTGGTTTTTTAGAGCGTCTCAAATTTGAAAACACAAGAGAAGTTCTGCCCTTTCTCTTTGGAATCAAACCCCTCAATTTCACCAGCTCCCTGTATACTTGCTGACCAAAACTAAGGACTTGGTTTTCTCCCTTCCATTGGTTTCTACAGAGCAAAACTGCCCAGAAAAGGAAAACAACACCCTAAATTTTTAGGGCTGAGATGCTCAATTAGTCAAAGAATAGAAGTTTTACAGCCTTTGGAAAAACTACATCCTGAAAATATTCCCATTTGATTCTTTTACAAAAATTATTTAATATTTCCCAGGTTTCTTTTGCTTGTGTCTGCAAAAGAAAGTTCATCTGGGTTCTGTTATTAGTTAAGCTTTAAAACTCAGCTTTTAGATGAGGAAAACCAGAGTATCAAGAAAGGATATAAGTACCCAAAAGGTCTGTGACACTATGGGAAACTAATGAGTCCCACTTCTGTGTTTTAACCACCTGGCCATTCTTCCCCAAACTTTTTTATTTTCTATTTGGGATTAAAATGCATAGAATTGGAGCTTTTGGTGCATTTTCAAATTGCTTCAGATTTTCTATGGAAAATGACCATGTGTAACTATTACCACCGTTCCAGAAGCTGTAGTGAGAATTACTGAAAGTACAGACATGGTGTGATCTCTCATCTAAGGTCATTTCTCTCTCCCTCCCTCTCTGTCTCTCCCAGCCTGTGGGCATAGTAATTCTGTGATATGGTTTTGGTTTCTTTCATGGAAGCCACGTCTTTCTTGAGAGAACTGAGTCCTCTGTCAGCTCTTCTCATTTTTCAGTCTGACTCAAAATGTACTTTAGTTTTGAGGCTACTATGGGGCAGTAAAAGACATTTTATACAGACTTTTTTGTTACATTAGTTATTTTATTCCTTTATGTAAGGCAGTAGTATTAGTTGAGATAGTGAAAACAAAGGTATAAGATTTTTTTATCCACATAAAATCTAGCTAAATGACATGTAAAGAAGTGTAAGTGGAAATTAAGACGTTATCTTTATTATTAACATAGTAACCTTTTTTTTCCAATGGTAGCCTCTTTTAAGCAATTGCTATATTTTAACAAGTGTACAATGGGAGCTGTAAACTGTCTTCATTGTTGCTCACGATGGACAAATATACCAAGGTAAATTGCTGAACCAAAACAGCTCTCAGAGCATGTTCTCAAGAGCACCTGCAGTGCATTTAATCCATTAAAGTGACAATTAAATGGATTGACAAATATTTAATGCTAAGAATGAGAAGTGTATGTGCCAGCAAATAAATACCAGTACCAGAGTGGCATAGAGGGACAGAATTTTTTCGATCTGTGGCACAAATAAGGTTCTATTTCTTCTTCCACATGCAATTTCAAATACTGTGTCAGCTACAGCCACTTCAAACCCCAGGCTGGCTGTGTGCTGTATCTCAGGGAGATCTCATTGCACTGGTGTTGCTCTCCCTCCTGTCTGTCCTCTTTGGGCTGTGGAAACATTTACTGAGAAGTTCAGTATGTTGGCTTTTCTTACAATGCCAAAAATCACCGGGATCCTGTGTGTTGTTAACCACAGTGTTATTTTCCAGGACACCCAGGAACAGAGCTCTCTGATGGCTAAAATGCCTAAATAGATCAAGAAAGGAAGAAAGAAAGTAATTCTTGGCTTTCTTCCTCTCTTCATTTCTTGCTTTGGTTCTTTGAAACATGAGATTCTCTGCACTTTTCGTTGCAGGAAATGCCTTAATTTCTCTTCTCTTCTTTAATTTGTACCCCCAAGCTATGTAGCATGTATCTCAACCAGCCCTGCCTTTAGTGCTCCTGGGGCTCCTTGGGAAGTTTCAAGCTCTGGCATTGTTTCATCTGGCTAATGAGCAAGAATGTGGTGATTTTTTGTCAGCAGACTGCTGACAAAATGCTCTTGATGCTGTTTCACTGGTCCTGAACGTACGAGCCAGGCACAGTTAGGTGATGACAGAGGTTACCTTTATGAGGATCTTTATACAAAATGCTAGATGGAAAGTGCCAAAGATGAACATGTAATATAAAGTGGATACAATTTTTATGTGTATAAAAATTAGCTAAAGCAGGATCCCCAATTAGAGGCATAGGTGAAGAAGTAACTCCTCCCTGGTCCAACCCTTTTATGAAACCCTCCACCCTCTTATATAGGAACTAAATTTTGTTTATGAAAATGTGTCTCAGAGAGCTGGTTTCAACCTTGGCTCCCAGAGAGCCTAACCTTGGACCCCCAGGGCTTGGAGCCACTAGGGAATTAATTTTGTCTTTCTGTCTAATATAGTTGGTAAAATGCTGGCTACGAGTACAATAATAGGCTACAGAACTACAAATATATATGGAAAGAATATAGAGAATATATAAAGGCAAAAAAGGCAAAAATCAATTTGGCATCACTCTGAATAGTAACACTAACAGACACTGAAATACAGATTTTAGACAAGGTATTTTAATTTGTTTCCTTTTAAATTTCATGGTCTCTTTTATCTGGCTGACAGAAGTTTAGAGATTACACTTCTCTTGGTGTTTTTTTTTCCTCTTATACAGCTAGATATATTCACTGAACATATTTATGTAAAGCAGAAGAAAGCATGGTAACAGTACAACATGAGACTAAAATCAGCTACTTCACAATTAGAAAAAGTCATGAGTACTTTTGCTTGAGCAAGTGTTTACTAATGCTCCTTCTGGAGTATTCCATTGCTGTTTCCTTGGCTGGGCTCTCACTGTTAGAGCACAGTGAATAGACATTGCTGAAGGGATGTTTTGGGCATGTGGTGGAGACTTTCCCTTTCCTTGGTTGGGTCTCTGCATTCTCTTGCTCCAGATATCAAGTGGCATTTGGACAACCCCTGACTTACAGGATGTTTTCTGAATTAGGTGAAATAGGAAATGCCAAGAAAGTTGTCTGAGGGCATCACTACCTTTAACACCTAAAGCAAAAAGTGATCCAGATGTCAGAGACAAATAAACATAAATAGTAACAGCATGCTCACAGGAGCTTCCCCATTTTTTCTGACAGATATTGTCCTTTGATGGAACACCAGACAATCAGGGGTTGGTTATTTGCTTCTATTTGTTCTGTGGATTTATTTTTTTTCATATTAACATAGGAGATTATTTTCTAGGAAATGGAGCCACCATGTAGATGAACATTAGTGTGGGGTTTTTTTATAAAATGGAGGTGCTCCTTCTGGTTACTGATAAGGCTTCTTTTGGAAAGCCCCTTTTATTGTATTTGAAATCAAAACACACAAAGTCTGAAAAAAGGCATTCACTTGGAAAGGCATACAGGCTGCAATGTTCCTGTGGAACAACCTCTTCACCCTGTTTATTATGTAGCTTTTATTACATACTTGTAATAGCATTTTGTCTTGTAACAGCCTTTCTGAAAAGCCAGCAGCAACAATAAGCACTTTCCACTTCCTATCCTTTTAAATATTTAGTTCAATGAAGAAGGAACTTAAGAAGTTCAAGGAAGAATGGCAGCTGGAAAGCCCAGTTTCACTTTGGATGTGTAAGTGGAGTTTTTCTTCTGAGGAGCACCCTGGAGCCTTTCCCTCAATGAGTGCCACAAGCAACTTGTCCCTTTATCCAAGTCATCTGGTTCCATGAACCTTTGTAAAACCTAATGGCATTGCTGTCTCAGACAAATTTGAATGAGGTTATCCAATGGGTTAAAAAATTCTTGAAAACATTCATTAAAAAGGAACTAATATACATATATAAAAAAATGCTCAGTACACTTGTTTCAGTCTTACTTCCTCTGGAAAACAGGCCAGAAAACTTTCCCTGGTGCCAGTTCTGGGAAAGTCTTTTACACAGATTTTTGTACTCACATAAGTAACTGTTGCATCAGATACTCTGACTTCAGCAGTGTAACTTAAACCTTCCAGGCTCTCTGTTATGTTGGTGCCTGTACGTTAGATAGAAAAGCTTGGATAGGGCCTGATAAGGAAAAAAAACCCACAGAGGGGAAGGAAAAATACAAACAGATCTCATCAGTTGTCCTGACTACTATGTCATTTGAAACTGCATTAATAGATTGGGAGAATTGTCTAATGGCGTATTAGTACAGAAGATTAAGGTTCTAGCCCATTACTTAATTAGGAAAATCAAGAATGTCATAATCTGGCATTGAAATTCTTAGTTGTCTCTAGACCCATAAGGCATGCCTACCTCGAGAGCTTCTGTAGGTAAGAGAGCAAAGTTGGAAACTGAGCAGTACCCTGGCAGAGCAAAGAGAGGAGATTCCTTGTGTGTCACACACACTGTGCAGTGTGCTGAAAATGCCTGGGTTTTATATGATGGCATTCTGGAGAAATAAATAGAGGTGGTTAAAATTGTTGCAGCTGTGAGTTGAAGATATTTACACAGGGTCCCTGTGGGATGTTCATCTTTGGTGCTTGGTTGTGATGGCAGTGAGGTAGCTGTCAATCTCTAGTAAAATGATTATTTATCTGACTTTCAATATTTTCTCATTTCTTTTGTTGTTGTTGATAAGGGTGAGAAGCAAAGAAAAAGCAACCCAGAGGTGTGAGAATTCAAATTGTCATTATTTTCCTGTGCACCTCAGAGGGTTTTCAAGGCACTTTGCCTTTTTGAAGTGGCTAACCTCCACTTTTGACAATACTTCCCCGGCAGATAAGGAGGCTCCATGACATCTTCAACCAACTGAAATATTTCCAGGCATCAGAACAAAAACCATCCAGAGTAACAAATGAAAGTGAGTGATATGATGAGTATCAGTCCTAAGGATGATTGTCACCCACAGGAATCAGTTTCTCTTGGGATTGGAAGAAAGAGAAGGTTTCTCCAGGGGAAGGTCTGTAGTATGTTGGTGTTTTAAGTGTGGCAGTGTGTTCAGCCTAAATCTGAGAGGAGTCACTGTGGTTGATTGTGATTCTTCACCCACTCATTTAACAGGAGTAAAATGACTGTACTGAAAGAATTCATGTTTCTTACTGGGAACTTCCTTGAGGCTTGGTTGCAACTCTTGAAAAAGTGACAGCTGGATGGGGCAGGGCTTGGACTTGTGCCTGGCCAAGGCCTTGTGGTGGTGAAGTGCTCTGTGAGGGCAGCCCAGATGAGTCAGGAGCCTGTGCACAGCCAGCCCTGTGCCTTAGGTGACAACCTTAATTCTCACGACTCACAGAAACTGTCAGCACCAGGACTAAGCATTGAGGCAGTTTTGTTTTGTTCTATTTTTACTTTTCTCTTTTGGGGCAGCCCCCATCCCCCTTCCTTCTAAATTGTTTTCTCAACTCAGCTGAGTCTCAAACCCTATCTCCTGCTTGTCTTGAACAGCTGGAATGTCTCTGGACTGAATGAACAGGCAAGGAGCATGACTTGGTGGGACCCTGGAAGGGTCTCATCCTCCAGGAGGAGCAATCCATCTGTCTCACCTGCAATACTGGGAGCCAGGGACATTTAACACCCCCCTAGATGGCTGCCTGCAGCCTGCCTCTGGGACTGTGGCTTCTGCTGCTTCTCCAGGACGTCCAGACAACCCCACAGGTAAGGCAGGGGGACACCAGGGTCCTGCAGCTCCTCAGGACACAGGAGCCTGGTGAGGTCTGGGAGCACCTCTGGGGGCTGCAGAGCCATCCTGCCTTCAGCTGGGTGTTGGGCTGGGTGTCCACAGAAGCAGGGTTTATGCAACACAGAGGGATGAAGGAGGTGAGCAGAGCTCTTATGAGATAAAGGCATAAAGCAGAGCAGCCAGGGGAGTTTGCCCTCTCTGGGGTCTTTGCAGGCAGAAATGTGGGATGTGAGCTATGATCTGCATTTTGTTGGCACTGCTAGAGCTGCTGCAGCTCCAGGCACATCACATCCAGGGAGTGAGGAAAGGTTTGATAGGGATTGGGGGCTTTTATTTTTGCCTGCATGCTTGGTGACAGGCACATTCCTTGCAGAGCTTGGTTCAGAGGGCTTCTGCCACTCTGCTGATGCAAGTCAGGAGGGGCAAATTGAAAGGTGTAGAGACTAAACAATAATAGACCTTTCTCTTTACACCCCCCACCCTACTGACACTGACTTCTTCATGAATCCACAATTTGTGAATCAAAAACCACTTTAAATAGACACAGCCCACTAGCTGCATTCAGCTCATGCTGCAGACGCACACCAGCTCCCTGTTCTGATCGTGTCAGTTCTTGTGGGTTTGCTTCCATCCTACACTACTGCTCACCCCTCCTCCTGTGGATCACATGCAAATGAGCCCTCAGCACCTGGCATAAATCCAGGTGATTTCCCTGACTGACACTTAAAAATACATATTAAAAAAATAGAAAGGTCAGGCACAGAGAGACTGCACAGGTAAAGTCAAGTAGGTAAGTATTTGCATGGGGTGTTGGATGGGAAATGAGCCATATTCCCTTTCAGTGCAAATACAAATATATTAGCCTAAGACACCTGTCTGTATATGGCAACTAAAAAGTCCAGCACATGACTTGGGGTGCTGGATTGTTTTACAAGACACTGATTCCAGTTAAATCTTTGAAAATAACCAAATTCTGTACCCTCTTCATAGACATTTGGAAAAGATCCTCCTGGTTCTTTTGGTAAGAGTAGGAGTTTGCTCTTATGTCTTTAGTTGTAAATTCCCCTCCCACATTGCAAGTTTGCTTTACTTTCCCCAGGTTATCTGTCCTCCCACTGTCTCCTTCCTGAAATCCAGAGGGATTCTATGTTCTATAGGATTGGAGTCTGCAATCCTTACTCACCACAGGAATGTTTGGGAGGGCATTCAGATAAGCCTGTCCAGTGTGCTGAATGCAGACTGCTTTAGGAGGAAAGCCAATAGAGGCAAAAAGATGTTACTTTTTCTCTTTGACATCACTTTTGGTGGTTTGTTCACAAAATGAATGGCACAGAGAGAAAATTTGGTTTTCTGAAACTCATTGTCAATATTCAGACTCACTATAAAATTATCAGTTACCTGGGATAAATGCATAGACATTGCTGGGATAAGCAACTGGCTTTACACTGTCCTGCATTGCCTCTCTCACAGCAATTCTTGCTCTTATGCTAATGGAGCACAAGTGATACTGTCTAATGTGAGCAAGTCACTGCTTACTGGTCATATTTTTAAACCATGTTCCATCTTACCTCAGTCCACAGTCAGTTTGGGTTTTGTTTCTTTTTATATTCAGAGAACTCTCACTTGTTGATAATGTCTTTGCTATCAAGCAAATGAAGCTTGACTATTTGAAGCTGTAGATTATCAGCTTTTTCTGTATGGTCAGAATTTGTGTAGAAACTTGACAGACAGTTAACTGTTTTGCTGCAGTATTAGTCAGTTCTAGAATATCCACTGCTGGTAATTTTTTTTTTTTTTTACAGTACTATGCTTTCTTCCTGACTTACAGCTCATTTGTAGCAAGCTGATTTCTTACTCTGCCTCACAATCTCTTTTTCTCTATGAGTTCAAAAAGCCATAAATAAATGAGTCAAACCTTGTCCTGACTGAATATAAGAGTAGCCCACTGAAATCAGCACCACCTTTACAACTGCCATTATTTAAATTGGAATGGCAAACATTTTTGTAGAAATGAGGAAAGTGAGAAGAGCTATAAAAAACCTATTTTCTAAAACAAATTCTCTCAAGCAAGTGTTGAAAAACCCAAATACTTCTGATCTATATGTTTGCTTTATTTAATTGGTCTTTGATCTGCAATGCATTCAGAAAAAAATTTGATTTGCTGGGTCAAGCTCTAAACCAATGCATCCCTGTGCACGTTGTCACAGAGCAGTCCAAGCACGATAGGAATTGTCATCTTTCCTTTCACAAGATGTATTCCAGCTCCTGCTAAATCCAAAACCTTTATTTGAAGAGAAAGTCAGAGAGAAAGATAAAGACCTACTGTTCACCACAGCCACGTGCCTTACTCCAACACGTGTGTGATCTTCCTTGAATGTTAAAAGGGTTTTTTTTATAATACACATTAATAAACAGAAGTCTAAGTTGTAATGACAATAGCAGATGTTATTGCCATAAAATTGGTACTTCTTCATCAACCCCTTAGAGAATGTTGGGGACCTTCCTGCTGAGTTAAGAGCAGAACTTTGCATCATTGTGTTGCTGTTACAGGTCACATTAGGAGTCAAGCAGCTTTAGAATTTGGAGGGAAAAAATGACAAGAATGGAGGCATGGTGACTGATGCTGAGCATTGACATGAACGTTATTTATCACTGAAAGGATCTATACTCATTTTTATACTCATGAAACACCTCTACTGAACAGGTGGTGACTTACAAGCATTTTGCTTATGGATTAGAAGCAGTGGGGTCTGCAGAAGGTGATTTCTCAGTCATAGACATCCTGCTGTGATTTGTTAAAGTGAATTCCTTTCATAGCAGAGCACCTTGGGTTTGGCTCAGTCACAGTACAGGTGGCTACAAAGCTGTGCTTGGAGCTGGACACTTGACAGCAGCATTTGTTGAGGAGTCAGGGATGACCTGAAAATGTAGGTGGCTGTAGTGCAGAGCTGCTCTCCTGTGGAAAGGGGGAAAATGGGGTTGAGTACTCTCTCATATGTATATCTGATAATTTGTTTAGTATGTAGGCCTAGTTCATGCAGTGATTTATCACTGCACTGCCATCAGGTCAAATTCATAATCAGAATGTGCACTGCTGGAACCAGGAGCAGAATCTAATAATAAATTCCAGATTTTCATATTCTTGGCAAGGTAAATTTTTAAAAAGCTGTTCTCTCACATTTTTACACAGACACTATTCTTTTATTTAAACCCCAAAACAGACAATTAAATAAGCTGTCAGATTATGTGCTGCATAAGTAATTCAGTAATTCAAGGGTTTGTACTCTTGTTTAAAATTCAGCTTCATTTGCAGCTGGAGTTGGTTGCCCAGGAGAACCAGGAAGAAAAAATTAGGTATTTGTGGTGACTTCCCACAGCTCTTGCAGAGAAACTAACCCAGGCTGACTTAGCTACAGCCAAGATGCTATTGTTTTTTAATTTTCTTTATAGAAACAGTTAATTCACTAAGTCATGACTGACCTTTGGTGTGCTGACTGGTCATTTCCTGTTGTTCCATCTAGGCTGGGCACCCTGCACACAGATGTGAGCAGGTACCACTTCCTTTTCCTGCCGTCTGGGGCTTCCTCCTCACAACAGGAAAACACCAAGTGCACCTTTGTGAACGTGCTGTGAGTCAGGCTGAGCAGGCAAACTCCTGCTCTTGCCTCTAAGTCAGCTACAAAACGTGCTTGTAGGGAAGCCCAAGGGTTATAGTGCACAGATGTGTCAGAGCTCTCAGTTCCTTTACTGGAGCTCGATGAAATTCAATGGTTTCGATGTGTTTCTATTTCTTGTTCTTCTGTTAATTTCCTCCTTGACTGAAAGGTCCTGTTTTCTGGTGGAAGTTAAATAATTTTTATGTTTTGCGTATATTTCACACTCATTTGTCAAAAGAGTTAGGTAGTGACATTCTGCACAGTGCACAAAGGCAGCAGATCATAGCAAGGCTTATTTCAAAGACCAGTGGGAAATTCATCAGCAGAAAGTGAGATGTAGAGTTTCTGAAACATTTGACTGCTCTACCAGTATGGTGTGGGAAAAACTCTGGGGGATCTGCTTATCAATTGTTTAAAAAAAAAAAAATCACTGTTCATACCTTCTAGTAAAAACTGAAAATGAAATTCAGATAAAAACATTTTTAGGGGATTCTTAAGGGCAATACCAAATTCAAAAATCAGATTTTCTCATCAGAACACTTGTAGCACTGTAATTTCCCAGAGCATGTAGTGGCCCAGCCATACAAAAACTAAATCTTATTATTAAATCTTATGTGCTTCTTGTTACAAGTTGTAGCTGGGTCTCATTTTGTAAGCTAAATTCAGAACTATTTTATGGGTTTTTTTTTAACTAAATAATGAAGGGTTATTTCTGAAAACCTTCACTCACAACAGAAGTGGGATCAGTTATTTGAATAAAGGCTTCATTGTGGGAGTATTTGCAAAATTCTTTTCAAGATAAAATGCTCTTGTAGGATTTATCCCTAAATGATAAGTAAAATAATTTATTGGTTTATAATAGACATTTAGGTTGCTAAATTCAAACAGTATGACTGCACAAGTAACAGAAAACTTGTATGCTGCAAACAGGAACGACCTCTGTGGATGACACCAGATCTATGTAGATTTAGATGATGCTGAATCTGGTATCACCTTTTACTCCAGTGCACACAGAGCTGCAAATCTGTTACAGATGTTAGAGATACTGCTCCTTTCCCTGAAAGAATTCTTAGCTCCAATTAACATGAAATCACTTTAGGACAGTAATTTTTATCTGTTTTTTTTTTTCATTTGCTAACTGCTGCAATGTTTCTAAAGGAAATGCAGACAATAATTTAGTCGCTTTGGGGATGCTTGAATTTTCAAAAAACTGTGGGCTTTTCCTTACCATCTGCAACTGCCATTGCTTGAGACAGGCAATGGGATCTGCTCTAGTACAGAATTAGTTCTAATGGTGTAATCTAATCTAGTTTCTAATGGTGTTTTTTGTCTCTTTCGATTTCTAGACATCATTCACCCCACCTCATTCCTGTGATACACTAGAGAATTGGTTCTATGATGAAACTTCACAAAACTGCTGTTACCAGTGTCCCTCAGGTATGTTCATAATTGAGTCAAATTTACAATGGAGCCTTTCTCATAGAGACAGTGGGAACCCTGTGTGTCTGCAGAGCTCTGTCCCTGGAGGAAAGGGCACTTTCATGAATCACTGTCTCATGTGGCTCCAGATGTGAATCTCTTCTCCACTGTCCTGCTCCTGTGTAGTCTGCATGCAAAAAAGATAATGTGATAGAATTTATATGGAGTTTTATCATTTCACCTGACACTGCAGTAGCCAGGTCAAAGAATTCATTTCAAACTTGCCCCTGGGTGTGAATTAGCACAGTGAAATTAGGCTAAATTAATTTCTTCTCAGAGATAAAAAAATACAAAATGAAGGTATGGAAAATGTGACGTTATTCTCATAGTCACAACAGTTTAGAAAGTGTCTCACAGGAGAGAGGGAACAGGCTTTTGTCAGGGGACACATTAAGCTGTGCTAGGGGCTGGGTGTGACTCAGGCACATGAGGTCAGCAGCAGGAAACACCTTGGTGAGACAAGAGTTCTGTAAATGTCTGGAACTGCCCCATTGGCCAAAACCCCCTCAGTGGGTGGGTATTTTGTGGTACTTCACCACCATCTGTATCTTCTTGCAGAAGTCTTTTTCTTTTGTTTTTCTCAAAGGAAATTTCTGACCTGTGTTTGTGTTCTGATGATACAGAGGGCTTTAGTGTTTGATTGCCAGCATTTGCATCCAGTTCCATCAGGAGTCCCACTGGGACATCCTGTGCTGCTCACACCACTGGAGTCCTTCAGAGGCTGTAATGTAAATCAGAGCAAGGGATGGAGAAAATGGCCCAATAAAAGAAAGAACGGGTGGGGATGTGACTTTGACAGTCCCAAGAAAAATAATTTTCTTCTTCAAAACCATACTTTTCTGAAGCTTCTGTCGTAAGGGATGTCACAGTGAGGTTGGTGAGAAGCAGAGATCTGATTTACATGAGGCTGTAATGAGCCACCAGTGTCCATCAGTTCACCTTTGCTGGTCCTTCATCACTACATCCTCATGTCAGTCCTGGACTCCTCCACAATCAAAGTTACAAGAATCCTTTTCCACCTTAATCATCCGCTACTCCTTCAAGCAATAACCTGTTCATATCTGCTACTAATTCAGCTACTCACTGCCAAGAAAGAGGAGCTTTTCTAAAAGTTTTTTAATCAAAGGAAAGAAAGAAGGAAACACGAAACCCAGTTTCCTGGGAGCTTAACAATGGCCCTCATGGAGACCTGGTTACAAAGGACTGGCCATCTGCCCATTCCACAGCAGCCCATTCCAGTTGGGATTATGTCCTGGCCCTGTACCTTAACACTTGAATGGGAAAGGCAAAAATATCCTAGAGAAACCAAATGACTAAGAGAAGACTGTGGTAATGTGTCTAACAGGCTAACAAGCAGATAAGAATATTTCAGGATGGTTTTCTGCCCATTTTGGATAGGTATCTTGTATATTTTGCCTTTTTTTTCTCCAGGCTATGTTAAAAAGAAAGCATGTCCTCAGGATCCAGCTGAAGACTGCATGACATGTGGACCTGATCAATATTTGAACAATAAATTCCCAAAGCCACAATGTGATGCCTGTGTGTCATGCTCAAAAGGTTTGCTTTTCCACACACATCCTTGCAGTTACATTCTCTCTCTGTATATTTTATTCATTTAGAATTTCCACAGCAAAATTATCCATCCTTGGTTACTGAGTTGGACAGCAGAATGTTACCTTGCACATAATCCATGTTACTTCCTCTGTGACCTGGGACTACCTAAAAATTTTCCCTTCCAATGCTATCCCAGTCTGGTTTCTGCTTTCTGTCTTATTACAAGCTATTATCTACAGGCTTCTCTAATTATTCATGACTTAAATTACCATCATGTGGCTTTAAACTGAAAGGTGGCAGGTTTAGATTAGATAATAGGAAGAAGGACTTCCCCTGTGAGGGTGGGGAGGCCCTGGCACAGGGTGCCCAGAGCAGCTGTGGCTGCCCCTGGATCCCTGGCAGTGCCCAAGGCCAGGCTGGACAGGGCTGGGAGCAGCCTGGGACAGTGGGAGGTGTCCCTGCCATGGCAGGGGTGGAATGAGATCAGTGTGAAGCTCATCTTCAACCCAAAGCAGTCTGTGATCATGAAGAGGGACAGCACCTTTTTCTGCTTCCTGAACCTTAGAACTGGAGTTTTTCAGCTTTGTCCCCACTCTACATTTCCCTTGCAAGGTGATCCTTTGTCACTGTTTGTGTCACAGAGCTGGACCTTGTGGAGAAGCAGCCCTGCTCCCTCAATTCCAGCCGTGTGTGCGAGTGCCGCCCAGGGCTGTTCTGCCAGCTCTCTGTTCAGAGCACCTGCACACGCTGCCAGCGCCACTCTGCCTGCAAGCCTGGCTTTGGAGTCAAAACCAGGGGTAGGAATTCCTACCTGTCCAGTTTTACCTTCCCTGGTCCTGGCCATAGGCCTGCACCTGATGTATTTTATTTGGTCAGTCCTCAGTCATTATTTTTGTTCAGGCACCTCAACAAATGATGTCACCTGTGAAGAGTGCCCTCCTGGGACCTTCTCTGATCAAAACTCCAGTACAGACATCTGCAAACCCCACACCAAGTAAGTCTGTGCTTCTTTAATGGGACTGACTAATTAATTGAAATTAATAAAGGATGAAAGAGGGTATTGTCACTTTTGGTGCTAAGTGTACAAATTCATCTTAGAAGCAAGAGAATCACTTTGGGCCCATGTGGAGAGGTAAGAAGGTCTCTCTTTATACCTGTTGCACCGCTCTGGGCTGGAGGAAAAAGGGAAGGAAGGAAGGAATCCTACTTGTCTCACTTTTAGTTTACTAAGTACAGTGGAATTACACACCTGTGTGAGTAGCAGCTTTGCACCCAGGCCAAGAATTAATGCCACAGGGATGAGAAGAATAATGACTTTTACACCAAAAGCAATAATTGCAGTTGGTACAAAAATGATCAAGGGGATGTTTGTCACATGGAAAACACTTTACCAGGGCAATGACACCTGTTCCTTTTCATTCCCAGCTGTGCCAAGCTGAACAAAGTAGTGCTAAGCAAAGGAAATGCCACACATGATCAAGTTTGCCTGGACCAGTTGCCCACTTACCTCACCCAAAGCACTTCGTCCATGAGATTCAGCAGTGAAACAAATAACTCTGACCTGAGGATATTTAAGGAGAACCTGGTGACCTCTGCTAGTGGTGACCTTCTAAGTGTCACAACAACTGAAAATCCCAGCTCATCTCCTGAGGAAAAAACAGATCCTGGCACTTCTACCTCAGCTAAGGGTGAGGTGACAACAGGAGGTAACACAGACACAGCATTTACTGTCTCTAGCACTTTTTATTTGGAATATCTTTGGTAAACACAAATTTTATGTGGGAACTTCCTGCAAATCCCCTCTGACTTGCGAAATGTTGTCTATGGTCCTATGTTCAAACACATGGATCTGCTCAGGGTTTCCCCTCTGCCTTTTCTCCCTGGCTGTGGTGTAGGTGTAATGCTTTGGGCAGTGGTTCTCTCTGTGGCAATGCTTCTTGGGGCCATGCTGATGTTTTGGAAATGGAAGGTTTGCAAGAAGCGGATCCTCGTCCTCAGAAGAAAGCGTGAGTTTTTCAAGCTGTAACACATGATGTGCTGTTTGATCTGCCAAACAGCAGATGGGAAACTCAAATATGGGGATATTTGTGGAGGTCATTGGGGAAGAGAATGTTCTCTACAGGCCAGATAAGGGTTTAAGGCAAGCTGCTTGTGCAGGATGTTAGAGAACATGAAAGATGGAAGCAGCTGGGAATTTATGGAGGGAAGTGGGTGACCTACAAGTGGGGAAAGGGTAACTAGCTGTTTCTTCTCTCAGCACAGACACTGGTATTAAATGACACCTGAAGTGTTGTGGGAGTAGTTTTTGGTTCTGGGAACAGGATTGGGCTTTGAGCATGAGAGGAAGAGTGATTTTTACTGACACTGACTCCCCACAGCTTTGCCTTGAGTTACATGTGGGGTGTGCCTGCAAAACCACATTCCCTCTTTTATAGATGTGCATGCTGTAGGTTGGTTGTACATCTGTGGGTGTGGTGAAGCTGTTGGAGCCTTCAGGCTCCGTGGTGAGTTTGACTAAATGAATGAAAGGTTTCTTTTATCAGCACATCTGCATTCAGTCATCGCACACAAATACGTGCTCAAGTCCCAAGGTGAGTGACTGATGGGCCAGCAGTGCCAGCCTTATGTCTGAAGAATAAGTGGATAGCTTAACGTGGGATTTTATTTTCTAGAATTTTAATTTCAAAAGTGGAAGTTTCTCATGTATGTCCATGCTGCCATACAAGAGGCTGGTCCTGCTCCTCCTGAGCAGGCAGGGGACACGCTGGATGTGACCAGGTGCCACCAGATGGCACTTTGTCCCCACTGAAGGGTTGGGTGATGTGTCAGAGCTGGAAAACGCCCGATTGATTTCGGGACTGTCAAATACGGGAGACGTGTTCAGATCTGTCCAGATCCCATAAAGTGCAAATATTTTACCCATTTAGCTGATCCCCTCTCAGCAATTCCACTGCCACTGACAGATCTATTCTCTCTTGTGTCAGAATCTAATCACCACACAGCAGAGCTTTTTATATTCATTCATTCAGGAATACAATTTAAAACCTCTTGTGTGCAACTTAATTTTCTCAAAATGGAATTTTTTCTCCCTCACTTGCCTTGCCCAATAGAAACTGTGACTGTGTAGCACTACAGAGCTGATGCTTTGAAAATAAAGGTGATTGCACGTCAGGCTGAAATGAGACAGTGGGTCTGAGCCCATCTGCCTTCGTGGTGCTACAGAATGTTGTATACTCCCTCCTTCTCACCCCTCTTCTTTGTCCAGTGTTCCCTGGGATCATTAATGGAACTGTGCATAAAATTCCACCCTCTTAATAATCATCTGACCATATGATGAACTGACCTAACTTGTTAATCCAGTAGAAAGTTATTAACAATTTTACTTTTTTTTCTTTTTAATAAGCTTGTCTTGTGCTTATCTAGACAGTTTCATTAGTTCATTTTTTCATAAGATGAATACCAGTTGTGGTGTGGTGTGGAGTGATGCAAAAGGCTTTGGGGACAGCAGGATCTCACAGTTCTTGGCAGCAACCTGTGGCTGTTTCACCTCACAAGTGTCATTTCAGTGCACCCTGAGTTTTAAGAAAACCATCATGCATGTGGGGTGGGCAGTGGAGTGGTTTAGGAGGTACATTTCTAGGTGATCTTTCAGAGCATATATTAATATTCTTGTGATTGTATGAGGTTTCTTCTGATAATGTTTTTACTTTCCCTTGCAGGTTCAGATCTCATGAACAAATGTGCAGTAAGTGTGAACAGTATTCCAAAACAGATCACTTTCCTTGCCAAAGTAACTAATGTTATTTTCAAATGTCTGGTCCAAAAAGTGCCAGCCTTTTAGTTTGGACTTTCCTCTCCAACATGTGATCATTTAGGTGGGATGAGATGTATTAGGATGTGATACTTTCATGGCTTGGGCTGAGGTTAATGTGGTGTTAAATAATGTGATGCTGCCAATCTTGCATGTGAGGGGATTTGGTGTTAAGCATTTGTGATGCATTCCCTGGGACAAGATCTGAAATCACAGGATGAGCATCCCTTTCCTTCCCTCTGGGAGAACGTGGTGTGTCAGTCCCATTTTACCTCACTGCTCCGGTCACACAGATGTGATTCGTGCTTTTCTTCTCTCTCTCTCCACATGCCCTTCCCTCTGCAGGATTTGGCATGGCTGTGGTATGGGTACACAGAGGGTTTGGTTTCTCATTCCTTCAGGACAAGCTCCTGGTGTTACAGTACAGTGTGCAGATGAACAGGACAAACATCAGTCAATATGGCAACAACAGAAGCAGCTCCTCAGCAGTTTCATCACAGCTCAGTTTGATTTCCCCTCTGTTGGTGAAATTACAGCCCCTTTCATTCTCAAAGCCTTCTCAGTTTATTAAGCTTGTTACTTTAAATGTCCAGATCTGCTAAACCACTCTTCAGATTGTTAATTTTTTTCTATTTTTAAATGAGTTTATTTTTGAATGTTATGTCTGCACGCACACAAGATACTGCTTTTTCTAGTCACTCTGGTTGCAATCAGCTGCCAGAATTTCAGTGAGGAATTGTTAATTCTTGAATTGTGAGGAGCTTTAATTCTTGCCTCTGTAGAGAGTCCAACATGAGCAAGGGTTATAAAGTGCAAATTTCAAATAATTTTTTTTCTTTCCCAACTTTCTGGAAACAAAAGAATATGAGAACAATCAGAAAACAGTGATGCAGGACCTTTAGCCTCTCAGATTTTGATTCCTCTTTTGAAGAATTGCTTGCAATTAATTCTTCATGTTTTAGGTAGTCTGAGCTTGTTTCTTCTACCTGATGTTCTGCTGAGGCAATTACATTTTGAAGTCAGTTTGGCCCCTGGCTTGTTCTATTCTTCCATAGGAGCATGATAGGTATTTGCAAAGTCTAAGAAGTAGCTAAAACATATTTTTTTCAGTGGAAATGAGGTACATTCCTGAAAATGTCATCAGATATCTGTGAATTCAGCTTGGAAACACTATTTTGAAATAGAGTCTTAAGTGATGGAGGAGCCTGGTTTGAAGTTCCCATAGCTGTAGGTACTTTGGGACATTTCACTCCCAGTGACAGTGGTGCTAGGGAGTACATTCTGTTACCCTGACTGCCACAGCAGGATTCTGTGGATCTACTGCAATGTCCAAAGTGTTTTTACACTCACCCCACTTCTGCTCTCCTGTTTGTATTGGCAGAACATCATACTGACCACTGACACTGGGCTAGAGGAGGAGGAGTTAACTGAGAGAACCCTTCCTTTGGAAACCAACAATAACTTGGTGTCCAGCACAGAAAAAGCACAGAGTCCTCATTGGAGTGTGGCTGATGTGACACCAGGCAGTGGGAATGCCCCAGAATGCCCTGTGGATTCTCGAGTCAGGGACCACACAAATAACAGAATTGGTGAGTTTTGCTTTTTCTTTTTCCCTTTTGCCATCTTCTTTTTTCAAATTTTCAGACGTGGCACATAATGTAATTTCAAGATCACTAGTAAACTTCAAAGTGTCCAAATCTCCTAACAAAGATTGTGCTGAATCTCCAGATCTTTGACACAAAAACATCTATTCATTTGAATATAGTGCTTTCTTTTTTTGATGTTTCAGTCACTATGAATTTTACAGAAAATTCCCTTCCTCCTCCTTTTCATTCTAGAAGATGTAAATTTTACAGAAGAAATTTGAATATGTCAGCTGGAAGATGATGCTGTAATTCTGAATTAGAATTACTTAGCTATTGTTTTCTTCTCTGGTTTCATAATAATGGCTTGAAATGTCTCCCATGTGTTCCCATAAAGTCTTTGACCATGGCACAGGGTGGGAGATAAAGTCAGGCAGGGAGCTCATTCACAGAGAGAGAATTGTTACCTGAGACCCATCTGCAGGAGACATTCTGGCAGTGCTTCCAAAGCCAATTGTGAGGTTATTTGAAGGTGTTGTTTTTCACATTACAAAACCTGGCCTTTCCTTACTAAACACCCTTTCTGTTTTTACTGTGAGTGATGGATTGGGGTGAATGTGATGATTGGATTTACCATATCCAAATATCTCCAAGCAATTAACCTACAGTGTCTGATGTGCAGCATCCTTCTGAATTAAGTGCAGTGGTGCAAGCCATTGAAAAGGCCTTAATTTACAAGACAACAAGTTGGACCCAGGATTCAGAAAATTTTGTAGTTTATTCTCAGCTAGAAAGAAACTAATTTCTTTGCAGGTCCTAAGACCCCAGAACTTCTGTACAGTGCTGATCTTTACCCAAAGGCTTCTTTTACATGGTGTTGTTTCTTGAAACAGCAGGAGCATAAACCTTGGATTTTTTATATCTAGATCCCAATTAGTTGCTTCTTCTAACAGATTCTTGTGAATATCTTCTGCCTTTTGCACTTTGTCTTTCTCCTGTAGTCCCACCTCTAGCTCAGTGGCTTAATCCATGGCAGCTCAATCTACTTGATCTGAAATGCTCAGATTCCTAATAAAAATGTTGCATGGAGAAGAGCCATCTCTGGGGCAGCAGTGACTGCTCACCATGCTCAGCACTCCTTTTTTTCCTTCCTCAGAAAAACTCTACATCATGAAGGCCGACACTGTTATCGTGGGGTCTGTTTCAGAAGTGCCCAGTGGCAAGAACTGTGCTGTTAGAGGATGTGAAAGTAACCTTGATGCCCAGGAAAGCATGGAAGAGGAACTGGAAATGCACTACCCAGAGCAGGAAACAGAGTCTTTTCCAGGGAATGATGTCATGGTTCCTGTGGAAGAGGAGGGAAAGGAATTTCACCATCCTACCACTGCCACTGAGAAGTGACAACCCACAGAGAGAATGTGGGAAAAATCATCCAGTGTGACACTAAGGCTGCATTTATGACAAGGGAGGTAAACACACTGTGCCTTAGGTTATTGGGGAACTTCTGGAAAACACTGAAATGCATTCAAACAAGGAGAGCTAGAACCTATTTCATTTTCATCTAACAAATGAGAGGATCATCCAAACTGTTGGCCTTCATAGCTGATATCAAGTATTTCTATTTCCCTGTCTCACAGTATCATACTGAAAACAAATTTAAATCAAAGCTGCATAATTTAGAGGACATCTGGATGTCAGCTGAAGTTTCACAGCTTACTTTCTCAGTGTGAAGTAATGGATTGAAATCTATGTCTGATTACTTCTATTGGCTGTGAAAATTCTCGCCAGGATTCTGAGTCAAGCTTGAGCCATGTTTCTTATGTTGTTTCTATTCCAATACTTCCAATTTTGTCATATATTTTGCAACATCTGGTATTTTCTCAAGGCTTCTACTTTTGATTGAAAATGATAATAGTCTCAGTTTTCCTTAGCATAAACATAACTCTCAAGTTTGTGGACTTCATATTTCTTGAGGAATTAGAATCAAAAAGTGCCACACTGGCTCTGAAAATAGAAGACAAATAAAACTAACTGAAATCCACTGTTTACGCCATTCTTTCTAGGTTTTGAAGTCCAATTCATATTTTTTTGACTATGTCAAATCATTAGTAAGTGTACAAAATACTCTCTTCTGATGGAAGCCAAACTGGCTGAACACTTGGCTGTTGGATGAACTACGGGTTAAGCCCAATGTGGAGCCTGTAAAAAGAGAAATGAAGGAAAGAAACTACTTTTCTACTGAAAAAGAGGCACAGCAGTTATTTCTTATAAATGAATATCTACTTGTTTTAGAATTGTTCATAATCATCAGGGTGACACTGATTTGCATATCCTTTAAAAACAAACCTGTTTGGTGCCCAACTAGCACGTGTTATGCTGTTTTTAAACCTTTTAGGGCTGCTTGTTTAGTAACTGTAAATGTAATAGTGCTGACTATACTTTTGCACAGGACGATGGAAAATGAGCAATATGACAAATTGTGTCTTAACAATAAAAAACAAGGAACCACAAAACCCATTACTTGCTTGGTAGTTTTGTCCTGATCAGAGCAGTGTAATGACGGTGGTGAGCTGCAGCAATTTCTGTCTTAGAGCACGCACAAGGAACACAAGGGCATAAAATCACCTTCTTGGGCCAGACTGGAGTCTGAGCCCAACATTCCATCTCTGCCAGTGGCAGGAAGGGATTAGTTAGGAAGACCATTCTTGCTGTTTGCATCCATCATAGTTCTGCATTTGCAGCTGGCATTGCATTAATGATGTCAAAGAATTTGACTCAGCCTTTATTTTTCTCTCATATCATCATCAGTTTTTCTTCTCTTTTGAATTTCCAAGTACAATCTGCCTCCATAAGCACCTGTGGCAAAAGATTACAGATATCATGCACTGTGTAAAGGACTTCTAACACTTTTAAACTGGCCTCTTTATTTCAGTGAATGTCACTAGCTCTTGTCTTACAGAAGTCAGTGAGTTGCTTTTTATTTTTTCTTTTTCAACCAAGTTGCTTTTGTGATTGATTGTATCTCAGCTTTGATTGAACTAAGCCTCCAAGATGAGTTCCCATCTTTTCATATTGCTCAAGTAAGTTTGATGCTCCCTTGCTTTGGTCACTTTAGTTAACCTTTTTGACATCTACTTTAACTGATTACATACATAATTTTAGAGAACACCAATTCGGGAATCCACAAACTGAATAACCACATTCACCTGGCTGTGATTGCTTGGGGCTGTTCTGCAATGACTGTAATTGTGTATTTCTACTCTGTATATTAATTAATCTTTTTTACTGGAACAGCTTTCTAAAAGAACCATATGCATTGCAACCTGCTGGATGTGTTATAGTTAGTTGGTTTAATAATGCTGGTCATCTCTGAATTAAAAATTACATGGATTTTAAGCCATGGCCACACTTTTGTGTTTCATATATAAATGTTGAATTGTTGATAATTTCAGTACCTTTATCAGTCCCAGAATAAATATTTTTGCAAGAAAGCCATTCGAAGCTCACGGAGCTCTTAGTGGATTAGAGTTTTTCTCAGGAGCAGGGCTGAATTCATAGCAAAGTCTGTGACACACGAGTGACTGGCAGGGTGAGTGTTAATGAATATCGGAATGCTGCAAAGGTAACTCCGTACTGTGGGGGAAGGAGCTGGACTGCAGTAATCCAACTCGTTAATGTACGGATGGGGCTGAAGGGACCCGCCACACACACCCGGAGCCCCGAGCAGCTGCGGTGGCCGGGCCACGGGGCCGGGCCCGGGGCGGTGTCGCTGTCCCCAGGCCCGTGCCGCTGTCCCGGGGCGGTGTCGCTGTCCCGGGGCGGTGTCGCTGTCCCCAGGCCCGTGCCGCTGTCCCGGGGCGGTGTCGCTGTCCCGGGGCGGTGTCGCTGTCCCCAGGCCCGTGCCGCTGTCGCTGTCCCGGAGCCGCCCCCGCCCCCGCCCCGCCCCGGTCCCGCACTCGGCGGCGATGGGGCCGCGCTGGGCGCTGCTCCCGGCGCTGCTCCTGGTTCTGCTCCCGCCTCTGCTCCAGGCTATGATCCCGCCGCTGCTCCTGGTTCTGCTCCCGCCGCTGCTCCAGGCTATGATCCCGGCTCTAATCCCGGCGATGCTCCCGGTTCTGATCCCGGCG
>VWZS01004197.1:298640-423692 GCA_013397075.1 Rhabdornis inornatus | reverse complement strand
CAGGGACAGGGATAGGGACAGGGGCTGGGACAGAGACATGGGCTGGGACAGGGGCAGGGGCTGGGACAGGGACAGGAGCAGGGCAGGGACAGGGACATGGGCTGGGACAGGGGCAGGGACAGGGGCTCTGCTCCAGGGGCGCTGGGAGCGCCGCAAAGCGGGAGCACAGCGGGGGAAACGCGGGCAGGCATCGCCTGGTGATGCCACTCTGGAGCTGTGCACACTCTGTGTGTGCGGTCCACTTGTCACCTGTCAGCCCTTTTATCGCCTGTTTGTCCCTTGTCACTCGTCCCTTGTCACCTGTCCGTCCCTTGTCACCTCTGTGCCCCTGGGCTTGCGCTCGATTCACCGTGATCTCTACAGCAACCTCAAATCCCGCTCTTAAAACTTCAAAGCTCAGCCTTCGTTTATGTTATTGTTACTTCTTGGCTTCCCAAAGGAATGACTAATCGTTTTTCCTGGATTTTCATCGGAAATAGGTTGATTTTGCAGGCTTATTTGAATATTTGTAACAATCGTGGTGCGTGTCCTGGCAGGTGCAGAGTAAAAACCTGTATCTATATTACACTGTTTATACAGGAAGAGCTTGTTGTGCTCCGTTAGTTCCCTAGAACTCTTCCCTATCTACATAGAAAAGCCTTTTCATTTACAGCGAAGATCTGATGTGCTGCAGCTGTTTCTGCTCCCCTTATTGCAGTGGTGACTATGGAATAGTGTCCTATTCCATATCCAGCTGTATCACTATTTGCAATGAGGGTTTGTAACTGTGTCAGCCAAAGAGCTCAATGGGATCTGTTTGCTTTCCACTCAGTGTTTCCTGTATTGGTGTATTGATAGCACTTCTCTGTCTGATTTGAAAATGTTCAGGATTGTGGAGATAAATACGGAAATGTTGCTGAGATGTCCAGGTCACTGCATTCTCATGGGATATTTATGTTATTTACATGTTTATTTAAACATAGGAATTCAGGCTGGATAAGACAAAGGTTCAGTGAAATCAGGTGAGGATGTCAGAATGTGTATTGAACCTGGAATTACACAATGGTCTTTTAAGGAGTACTGGGTGCTACAGTGAGCTGATAATATATTACAATAATTATTTTAACTGTTTCTCACTGATTTTTAATTCAGCTCTGGTTTTAACGTGGGAGTGTTTTGAGCCTGATTTACTGGACACCTTGCAGTGGATAAGATAAAGCAGATACAGAAGGGAGTCTCAGAATTGTAGCAGCACTTATCACCAGAATTTAAATTTGTCATGCTTCATGCTGAACAAGGGGCTTTGGTTCAAAAGGAATTAGCTCTTCTGTGACTCTAATATGACTGACACATAACGATGGAAATAATGACAAAAACTTTCAGCATCACTTTTTGCACTGTGACAAAAACAAGGAAAAGCCTATATGTAAAGTTAGAAGAGCAAATACAGTAGTTTCAGAAATACCATATCTGCCACAGAGCTGGAAAAAAATGCCTGTTATATCATTTTTAACAGTCATTTGTTAAAGAAAACTTACTCTATATTTGAGGGAGACAAACTGGCAAAGCAGTAGTTCTTAAGTGACACTGCTTCTTGGGTTTTTTCTCGTTCATCTGGAAGTCTCTGAAAGTTCCCAGCCTCAGTCCCTATGTTAGACACAGGAAATGAACGTTATTTTTGCATTTTGAACAATTGCATCACCAGGATTATCAGAAATAGTCTGAAGTTTTCAAACAGAAGAGGTGGTGAAATGTGTATGTTTTCCCAAATACATATATAATAAAATATACCTTGTCTTCCTACAAACTTGGACTTCTATAATTTTTGCATGCTGTGAACAACTTCCATATCCTGTGCATGCCCCTGCTTTCTCATTCTGGGAAGATGTTTTCATATTCTGGTGGTGAGTGGCAATTAAGTAGAATTCCCGGCAGTAAGCAAAGAGACACAGTTTTTTCAGGGAAGGGGTTTCAAACTGTAAATCTGTTGGTGTGTGGCTGTGCAAGGACTCCTGCTTTACAGAAGTAAAGTGCAATATAGGATGGGAGAGTAATTCACATAATGGACCATAATCTCTGAGAGAGATGTGCAGGACAGCAGCTTTGAAAGAAACTTTGTAGTTTGAGTAAAGTTGGTACAGCCTGATACATCTCCAGCTGATTTGGGAGATGCTGTTACCTGGTAACTAAACTTCAGCAGAATTTTTTTTTAAATGAGAAGGTTAAATATATTAGACAGAATTCTGTTTTTTCTTGCCTCCAGTAGATCTGGCAGCTCAGCAAATAGTGCTCTGTACCTCAAGTCCTTTCCATAGAAACAGATTTTACACCAGAGACCTCAGTGACTTCATTGTGGTTTCATATTTGTGAAGAACATTGTAGAGATGTAGATCCTCTTCAGACTCCTCTGATTGACAGCTTAAGTTTGAATGCAAACGTATGACAAGGAGAAAAATGGAAATGTAGACTTGTGAGTTAGGATTAAAATACATGCTTAAATATCTTTGTTTAAATGGCCTTGAGTGAAAATGAATGTTATATGAATGGATTTATATAGATTCATCCATTATACTAAAATGTTTTATTTTAATTATTTAAGATACTTAAATTTAATTACACATAAAGTCCTTTCAGGTGGTGTGAAGATTGCTGTTAGCCCACTCCTCTCCAGGGACCAGTTAGGTCACCTGTACAGTGATCCCTGTAGTTCAAACAGGAAAATGATCCAAACAATGCAGGAGCTCCAGAGAGTCTGGAGTTACTGACTTTGTGTATGTAACTTCTTAGTTATTGCTTAATGCAGAGGCATTGCAAAAATCTCCTAATGACTTATGAAGTCAAAGGCAAGCATGGTTTACCCATTTCTGTGCCAAAATGTATTGCTTAATTTGATGTGCATAGAGCTAGACTAAATTTCATGTTTAAGAATCTCTGGGCTTCTACTGATAGATGGGGCATTTTATTTCTTCTTGTACCTTAACCTTGTCAAATTAAATGAAGTCTTCCAAAGTCTTAATTTTGTCCATATAAATTTCTTTTAAATCAGCTGTCATTAGACATTGCTACCTAAACTGAGAAGCTCTGAAGCTGTAATGCAAAATGTGCAGCATCAGGTTATTTTCCCTTCAAACAATCTGCTTACAGAACACTGAATCACAGTAAAAACAGGATAAAATAAGGACTTGCGAGAGATACAAAATGCAAAGATTGTGAAGTAGAATCTGGCCTCTAGTCTTTCAGCCCAAAGTAGCCAATGGATCTGGATGCCAGACAGAAATCTTGTATGGCCCAACTTGGACTTTAGGATTGGCAACATTGCTAGAAAATTGGAGTCTTGTAGGGAAGAAATCCCAAAGAGTTTTAAAATTAGTAAAAGGCCTGCACTTCCTCTGACAGCTTTGATTAAACTAGTTTATGCTGATAGTAGCTACTAAAAGAATTGAATCCTTCCAGGACAAACCAAGCTGAGCACATGTGTGTGTGAATTGTATCTAAGCCAGTCACAACTCCCTTTTAGTTTCCCATAATGTTCTTTGAGGACATTTGGGAAGAAATTGTCAATTGTAAGTCACTGCTGGGAGCCACAGCTCATCAGATAAAATTTCAGGGAGATTTTATCAGACAGTGGAGAGATCCTTCCAAGCAGAGCTTCAGAGAAACAGGTGTGAACCCAGCAACCGACAGGTTTTCCTGTGTCTGTAGCTCACAGGGCAGGATTTACAACAGACAGTGAAGAGTATGAGATAAGGACTTTTTTTTTTCCTTTTTTTTTTTTTTTTTTTTTTTTTTTTTTTTTTTTTTTTTTTTCACATATCCTCACCTGTCGGGCTTTTTTTTGCCAGGAAGCCTCACCAGCAGGGTAATTTGTGATGTAGTTTATTGTACTTCTCCTTTTTTTTCCCCTGTGTCTGCTCTTGCAGTTAAGTTTTATGTTTTGAAAAGGCTCTCAACTGCTTGTTTTAATGAAGTTGATCATAGTGACTACAAAAAGGGAAGACAACACTTGATCTTTCCTCTTCTAATAAAAAAGTAACTTAAATGAAAAATACTTTTGATGAGAGCAGAGCCCTTTTCTCCTTCATCAGATTTTAGTGTCAGCTCAAGTTTACAAACAGGATGATTTATCATTGTCCATCCTATGATATCTAAAGACAAGAAGACTTTTCTCTGCCTTCATGTTCTCAGAAAAGGGTTTTTTGACACTGACCATTGAGTAGGTTGACAAAATCCTGTTTCAGGTCACAGCTAAATAAGACGTAGAATATTTCATGAGCTGCATTAGAAAATGCTGAATTCCCTTTAAGCAATTGCTGAGAGTGGGAAACATTAATCTCCTTTGTCAGGAATGTGAAGACACAATATATTCAACATGTTTTTCAGTTGCGGAAGGATATTTTCATTACCGGCCTCCCAAGAGCTTGTTCCTGTTTTGATTTTTCATTTTAGTAATGATTCCTCTAAACGTGTGTAGATTATGCATGGAGCAATCTCTTCAGACTGCAAAAAGCTGAGCAGTGTCACATCCTTTTTAATCAGTGCTTTTTTGGTCTAGCAGGAAACTCCTACGCTTGTCCTACCTAACAGGAGCCTTCTTTAAGTGAGTGTATTTTTCCCTTTGAAAATAGTCAGTAAGTCATCAAATAATTTGACACTGTTCATTGAAGTCATTGAGCTGTGCTGATCAGTGTGAGCTGAAATTAGGCACCCTGTATTTCATGACTGTCTCTAAGGCATTTAACCTGCATATTTGTCTGCACCTTCTGCAAAGGTGCTGCTTCTCAGAAGCAGCAGTGCAATTTCTGGAAACATCATTTTCAGAACATCAAGGCCTTTCTTGTTGAGGAAGGAATCACATAGTATCTGGAAGATAAAAGCCTTTTTTCCTTTTCTTTGGAAAGATTGACTGAAGTTTTTGAGCCACTTAGCAGTAAATATTTTTCCCACAAACCCACAGGTAGGAGTTTAGGTTTCTCTGGTGTTTTGTCAGATGTTGTTTGAGCCATGGCAGCTGAGGATAAGGCACTCAGCCCTTTGGTTTGAGGGATGCAGTAGTGACCGGGTGGGACGCAAATCCCATAGCTCCACTGAACTCTTTTGAACCTAAAACCTGGAGAAATCACTTTGTTCCTGGTGGTTGATCTTTGGAAAACAGAAGAACCTCAAAACAGCCACATGCAGCTCATTAGCTGTTTATTGCCCTGCAGCCTCTTGACATCTGCTGTGTTCTGTTTTATTGGGGCTACATCAGTGCCTTGGAAAGGAAGGTGCTTGTAATTGCACTGGTCTTTAGGTATTTGTATCTTTTGAGTCTCTAATTCATGATCAGAATGGACTTGTGACTCATGATTTCTCCTTGATTTCTCCTAGGAATATTCATTACCTTATACACCAGAGTTTGCAAAATGCAACAATCCCAGGACTGAATTCTATGATGAAGAACTTAATAAATGTTGCAGCCAGTGCCCTCCAGGTAGGTTATAATTCAAACTATCACTTTACACAGCCAAATTCTCTCAATTTTCATATGATCATAGTGTATTTTGATTACTTATACATCTAAAGTGCATCAGATTTTTGCTGTTGTAACACATTCTTCCTCAAAAACAACAAAACACTATGACTGCAGAACACCTGCAGAAGAGACACTTTGTCCATCAGAACTGGAATTCTGCTACAAGGTTAAGCTGGCTTGGGCTTACCAGGAGGTAGGTTCTGAGCTTGTGTAAGCACAGCTCTGCATGAGGTTTTCATTAGAGTAATTAAAGTAATTTTAGTCAACATTGGAGGGGAAGCAACAGCTCACTAAGGGAATTATAAAAATTAGCCAACACAGACCCAAGCCCACTAATAAAAATATATATTGTAAAACAGGGCATGAAGTAAAGCTTAGTTTCTGTACTGTGATAATATCACTTATCTAAAGGGCTTTCCATTGGACAGGTCAATCAATTATTGCTCATTAAGGGAGCTTTGTTGTCTTTTACTGTAGCTCAGGCACTGCAGAACACTGTCAGACCAGGGACAGGACTGCAGACACTGTCTACTCTGAGCTGTCATGTTTTATACTCCAGGGCTGATTATAAGTGACCTGTAGTTAGCCAAAGTCATTGTCTGTGGGTTTTGGGATTGTTTTTCTGGGGGGGATAGTAATGTTCTTTGGAGATTTTGGTAGTAGAATTTTTGCAACAAGTTGCAACTATATTATTATATTAGATACAGCAAAAAGGCTGCCTTTTTTTTTTTTTCTCATTACATGCTGAGCAAAGACAATTTGTCTCCATAAATGCTGAGTGCCTGCCAGATCCGGAAGTTTAAACAGGAAATCAGTATTTACTGAAACAGCTGCAGTTTCTTGATTTAACTGAAATTGTCTAGATAGATCTGTCAAACTTCCTTTGTTCGTGACAGATGAAAGATGATAATTCATAGGTAAAACGTTTCTGTTGCATTATGTAGTGTTCAGTACTCAATCAGCCTAAATCATTAGCAGGATGTAGCATGCAGAATGCAAAATTTCAATTAAGTACAGAGAAAAACAAGGTCTTTGGAATTAATTCACTTGGCTCACATCCAGAGCCTCTTTTGAAAAACAGATTCTCCAAGCAGCTCTAAAATTTTTCAGTGTTGTTCCTGCTTTCTGAGTATGTTTTCCAGGATATTTTTGTAAAGGACATGAGACATTGACTTTTATCTTCTTTCTCCTTTCACATGAAAGGGAAATGGCAACTGAGGTGTTTTCCTTTCTCCAAAATGAGTATGTTGGAACTCATATTTACATGCTCTCACCACTGTACTAAACTCTGCTGGTGGTGAGAAGCTTTGGAGAAGCTACCTTTGGTAGCTTTTGACTTTGTTTGGAATGCCAGTAGTTTCAGCAACTCCCTGCTTGGCTCTGTTAGGGCTGGCTGGAGATGTGAGAGAGAAAGAGGGGGCTCGTGTCCCTTTCATAGTGACAAGTGATGAAGTTTTAATTCAGGCCTGTTTGTGATGTTACTTGATCTTGCCCTCCCCACTGACTGCCTGTAATAGCAGTAAGGTCTCACCCAGGCACATCATTGTGGCACGTGCCTGACATTGGGTGTGAAACACCTCCATGTGTTCACCACAAAACAGCTTCTGGGAGGGTAAAATATTTGGTCTGTGTATTGTGGTAGCTGCACCTAAGTATGTGCTGAGAGGTTTTGTTCAGGATTGAGGCTGCCTTGTTTTGAATGTGGCTGGAATTCACTGAACTGAATGTAGGAAAATGGAATCCTCTACATCATTTCCTTAGTATATGATACCAATCTGATAATGTCAGTGAAGGGAAGGGGTTCTACAGCTCAGAATGAGACTTAATTCTTGGTGATCTTCTCCAGTGAGATGCTTTCTCTGTTTTGGTTTGGGTTATTTTTAATAGGTCAGTATAGGACAGGAAGCTGCAGTCACACTGTGGACACCAAGTGCAGCCCCTGCAGACCTAAAACGTTCACAGCGATCTGGAATCATTCTCCACAGTGCTTTGCCTGCTCACCACCCTGCAGGAAAGGTAGGCTTGGATTTGTAAAGAGGCTTGCCTAAAGACTGGGCTTGGTTTAACCTTGTCTTTTCTCCTAAGAAAACCAGGAGATTTTGTCAATCACTTGTCCTCATGCTTTTGGAATGTGTAAGATTTAGGAATATGAATCAAGGAAAAGTCTTGCAGGGAGCCCTGGGGCCTTTTTCTTTTTAAGCCCTAAAAATGAAACACCAATCTTACATTATTAAAAACTAAGGCACTCCATCACTAAAATATTCCAAATGCCATCAGTAGAATAAATTCCTGCTTATAAAGTCCCATCAAGAGACCTAACTTGGACATGTGTAAATGGATAATTACATTTCCAGCATCCTGTCATTTCTCATTTGTCTGCTGAAGTGACAACAGCAAACATGGATTGTGATATTCTTCTCTTTATTTATTTTGCAAAGCAGCAGTCAGTGAGAGAACACTGGTTCTGTTCACTGAAGCAGCTTAACAGTACATAAGGTAGAACATTGTAACACCTGTACTTTGGGCTAACAGATCACCTGCATTAATGAACTCGGTCATGCTGTTCTCCATCATTTCTAATGAAATTGGTGTAGAACATCATATACTTGATTGACTGAGAAGTAAGTTTTAAGGATACAGTCTAAGTTGAAAGGACCTTCGGTCTCACCTAAATAAATAATCTTACAAAGTTGGTTAATTACAATATGAAAATGTCTGTAGTAAAATCTCCAAACACTTTAAATACAGTGACATGATCTGCACAGACTGAAAATCTCAGTGTGGCCCCCAGGTACGGCACTGGTGAACACAAATGGCAATGCTTGGGGTTATGACAAAATATAACACTACTGCAAGTATAGACTTTTAAGTGTGCACTCTAGAGGTGCAAAATTTCCCCTTGTCTAGAGAAAACTCTTCTGAAAAAGTTGACATTGGGGCATATAATACATTTGGTTTATGGTGCTATACTCGAAATGTTGTAGGCTGTGATTAAATGTTGCCAATGACATCTCACTTTATTCTTGTTTTAATACCAGGCCTTGTACAGAATCAAACATGCACGAGGTCCCAGGACAGAATCTGCAGCTGCCCACCCCACAAGTACTGTGTTTCCAAGCTAGATGAATACTGCGAGGTGTGCAGAGCACATAAAAAATGCGGCAAAGGTTATCGGGTTTCCAGAAGAGGTAATTTGATTTTGAACACTCTGCTTACTGAACACTTACTCTGGCCTAATTTCCTACAGCTGTACATTCTTTTTAGGGTTTATTTTTACATTCTTAGCAAGTAGGCACTAACCAGAGTAACAGTATTCTCCAGAGGTATATCCAAAGGGACAACATGTTTCAATTTCTTACTGTCATATATAACAAAGTTCCCAATCTAACTTGATCTTTGTTTTCCTCTACTGTGTGATTTATTCTGTACAAGTGACTGAGAACCAAGACCACTTAATCATTTCTTAAATCCTTGAAACAGGGCTTCAGGTGGAATTTTGGGTACAGTAAATAATGATGACTCTATGCTGTCCTGCAGAATTGATCTGGTTTTATTAGTTGATGGAATCCACCACCCTGATAATGCATCTGTCTCAAAATGAGAAATAATTTTCAAATATTACAAACACTGAACATTTAAAAAAAATTAGGAATCATTTAAGAAGAACTCAACAGTATGGTAGTCAGTCGGTCAGGTGAAAAGCTCAGCTTTGTCTGCAGCACCATATTTGAATCTTTAATGGAACCAAACTTATAGCTGGTTAATCTTTTCTTTGGGTTGGGTGCTTAAGGGAATGTTTCCTGTGACAGTTATAGGCTGTATTTTCGCACTGCAACTGCATCACTGCCAGGATCGCTTGCAGACCCCGATTATTCATTCTTATTTCTCACCAGATAAGTAACTGGAGTTTTTGTTTACAGGGACAGACAGCACAGACACAGAATGCAAACCTTGTCCTCCTGGCACATTCTCCCCTGAGGAATCCTACAACACCAGCTGTACACCGCATACTGTGTGAGCCAGTGTTCTGTCCAACAGCAGCCTTAACTGTGCAGGGCTTTCTGTCTTTCCTAACTTCTCTTTTTGTCTCTTGCAGTTGTAAATCAGTGGCTGTTCCTGGGAACAGCAGGAATGACACTGTTTGCAGTGACTCAGGAACAGCCACAGTTCTGTCTCACACCATTTTGAACCAACTTCTGACCCAAAGCTCGGTTTCCCACAAACCTGAAATAGTAACTCAACCTGTCAGGTTGAACTCTGTACCTGACCTGTCCCACATCACTGGTGAGTTTTAACTCATTTAAAGCCACTTTTGTCTGCCCAGGAACCAAGTTTATATTTAGTTCTCAGTGTCTTTCCAAGACCAGTCAGCTGTACCCAAACAGACCCTCAGAAGAGCTCAATTAATTCAATGTGACACTGCTTGTAGTGAGCTGCATTTTTACCTGTGCATCTGCACTACCCAAATGCATTCTATGGTCCTTGTAAATCTGGAAATATTTCTAAAAAAACCCCAAACTAGATCATACAAGGCATTTCCTGAGAATTGCTGCTATAGCTGGTAGAAAAAGTTGTATCTTAGATTCTGGACTGTGGCAAACCTGACCTGGTTTGGAGGTCGTTGGAGTCTTCTGCCAGCCTTTGCTGAGACAGAAAGTCCTGACAGCATTCCCAGGTGTGGATGTGTTCTCTCCTGTTCACAGCCCATCCAGAGATGTTTAGGAGCATTTTGAGCTACTTGGCCTTGTATGTGACAAACTCTTGCTTGCCCAGAGAAATACCTTTTGTGACCAAGGCCAAAAGTCTGTCCTCACTTTTCAGGAGAGGAGAATTTAATTTTATGAAGTGGTGGTGACTGAAATGAGACCTTGGTATCTGACAATTGAGGCATCAAATGTGGTTGTCAGCCATACACAATACTTGTAAATTTAGCTTTTGTAGCCATGGACAGAAACTACAAAACGACCTTTTTCTAATTCAATCCTTTGTTAGATCAACCGGCTAAACAACGTCTTCTTTTTATTTATTTTCAGGAGCAGTAGCAGGGCCATTGTTATTGGTCCTGATAATTGCTATTTTGGGGTATTGCTTAGTCTCAAAAAAAAAAGGTAAGATTTGTGAAGTGAAAACAAGCAAATCTGTAAAAACTGGAGTGTCACCTTATCTCCCATTAAACTGAGCCTGGTGGTTGACTGAAATCAGTGTCTTAAAAGATGCCAGCTTTCTTCAAATCTGTCTTGTTCCTCAGATTTTAGGTAACTGTCTAAACAGAAAACAGCCTTGGAGCTGGAAAACTGTGCAACACTTGTGCTTTTGCTGAAGCTTGTTAATTATTCAGTACTTCATCATTTAAATGTTAGACAATTTCAGGTGTCATAATTAAACAGACATGACTATGGTTTATTGTCATCAATACCTTGTCTCACTGACACTATACAAGAAAAGTTATGAATGAATGCAGAGTCTTCTCTTTGTTTCCTGGCTAAATTTAAGTCACAAAATTAATAAACTACAGCTTTCAATGTTTTCAAACTTGTGCAATAAATGTACATTTGTAGTTTATTCCAGGAACAGGGGATCACTCAGCCTAGTTTAGGGTACAGCTGTTGCAAATGGGACAGGTTTGGGTGCTAATAAACTGTCTTTGCTCACTGGCAGCCCATGGGTACTCTGCACCAGCTACAGAAGCAGATTTGGTGAGTGTCCTCTCTTTCAATCTCTTCCATTTTTTAAAAAGTTATACAGAAATCATAAACTCTCACCTAATTACAAGTAGGAGAAAACTGCACAGCAGAAAGAAAGCTGGAGTGATAAGGGGGTGGTTTGGTCCCCAAGCCAAAGTGTAAGATGTACCTTATATACCCCACATGATGTCCCACCCTCACTTTATGTGAGGCTAAAAACAACAGTAAAACCCAGGTGGGGTTTGAAACACCAAATGTGAAAGCCTTTAGTCCCTAAGTAATCAGAGTAGTACTGTGGGAGCCTTCAGGAAATGGGTTCATTTTGTTGAACTCCTAATGAGCTGTTATGAATTTTACTTGCACTCATCACTATGCAAATGAAAATAATTATAGAATGGCTTGGGTTGGAAAGGACCTTAAAGCTCCTCTAGTTTCAGTCAGAAACTAGAGGAGCTTTAAGGTTTCTTTAGCTGCCAAAATACTGACCAGTTCTTTGCTAGTGGGTCGTTTGGCTTTTTTTTAAAGATTAACATTTTGCATTTCTCTGCAAATGCTCCAGCCTTTACCCCCTCCAGAAAAACAGTGTGATAAAAAAGTGAGAGATACAGAATTGCAGAACTCCAGGAGCTCTGAACTGGAGCAACAGCATCTCCTGGAAACTTCTGGGTCCAGCAGTAGCATCCTGAATAATCCAACTGGATCTGCAAGCATCAATGTATTAAGTAAAAAGAATCATGAAAAGAAAAACCCAGGAGGATTTCAGCAGCAACATTCACCTCCAGAAGGTTCTAAACTTCAGAGTGGAGACAGACACAGCTCTGTGAGTTCAGGTAGTAATGATTCTGAATGATCCAGAACCTCTTGAAATCTGATTATCAATTATGAGTCTTTTTAGCAGAAGTTTAAATGGCAGGATAAAACATCTGAGTCCTGTTCAGCAGAAAGTTTTAATAACTTTTGAAAAGAAAAAGTGGTTGTTTTAAGTTGCCATCCTGAGACAGTAAAGAGAGAGTTTTCTCAGTGGAGAAACAGGTATTTAGGGGCTAGGGGATCAGGTAGTTGGCACTTACCTGTGAGTGGGAGCAGAAGCCAAAGGGAGCAGTAACAAAAGAACATTGTCAAAAGCATTTGAAATGACAACGGATGGGCAAGGAACTGTTTGCAATCCAGGTCTCTGCATTAATTTTTGTAGCCTTTTTATTTCTGGGGTGATACATGGATTTTACGGTACCAAAATGTTACAGAACCAACTGAACCAGCTTGACTAAATTAAGTAAAGCAGAAAAAAGACTTAGGCTCTATTCTAACTGTAAGTCAAAGAGTTCGATGAAGAATCCAACTGCCCTGTTCTGGTTTCATTCTTTTGTGTTTTGTGTTTATTTGACAGAACATTCTGGTAATGGAGGAACCCAGGTGAATGTGACATGTATTGTTAAATTTTGTAACCCAGACTGCAGCTCCCAGTGCCCTGAGCAGACTGGTTCAACTAGCACGGATTATGGACACACTCCCTGTTATTCCCCAACAGGGGAAGAAACCCTCCTTTCAAAAGAAGAGAATGCCTTGAAAAAAGAAACTGAAATTCACATTGCAGTGGAAAATGAGGACAATTAAGACTTACTTCCAGACAAAAAGAAGGTTCCTCTCGGTATTCACGACACTGGGATGAAAACCAGTTAAAAGAAATTACAGCTCATATGCTGATTGACTGGTAAAATTCATCAAACAACCTCTTGTCTTCTAAAACAAACATTATGGTAAATGCAGCTTTCTTAAAGAGATTTCAAATTTCAGATGAATATAGACACTGATGCTTTTGAGGTTTCTAGTGTCTTCTGTCGCTTTGCAGTTTAAAAAAAAAAAAGCATTCAAACTTTTAAAATTTGAATGGCCAACTCCTCCCTTTCTTCTGTGATACCCTAAAAGGACCTTTATGAGACTTGAAAAGGAATGTTTTTTGAACTTTATGCTGTTTTCTCCTGAGACTTCTTGTGATGATGATTTTTATTCAAGGTCTGCCATGTGTCAAGAACATAAGAACATGCTGTGATCAGCAAAGACTGGCGTTAAATTATCATTCTTTCAATGCTCAGGAGTCACCCATTTGATTTGAATTTTAAAGCTATTGCAATCAGTTTCCTATCCTGTATTTTAGTTGTCATACTTTCCCTCATCCTTCTGGATATTTCTTTTATTATTACAGTTTGTTTTTTCTCATTATCAGACCAAATTTCTCATGTACATATAGAATATCAGGAAGTGAAATCTTTTACACAGGCTTTTTTTTACAACTAAAATTACAACTGTTATGTCTAAACATCAGCCTTTCAGTGCCTGTACATAGTTCATTTTGTTTTAGAAGGAAAACCTGGATTGAACTATTGTTATCTTAGAGTAGGAAGTAAGTTCCTTCTGTTGACAACCCTAGAGTTTGTCACCTTTGTGTCCTGGCTGATGTAACATGTTTCCCCAATTGATCCTGACTTCATTTTCGAGGTAAAGCATAAATCCAAAGCATTTTCCCAGTGTTCAGTGAGTATTAGAGCAGATCCCCATGATTATCTTCGCCAGATAGCTCACTGCCCTCATGTGGCAGAGCATCATCTGTAATAAATGGAATTTACTCAAACCTCAGAACCTGAAAATCCTGCTCTCCTTCGCTGCTTGATGATGCTGGAGCTCCAACCACCTCTTACAGAAAATTAGTGGAGGTTCTCCTTGAATGAAGTGGTTTGGAAGCCAGTATTTAGGAACCCACTTCCCATAATTATATTTCACATCTGTGACTTACCTGTCAATTGTGGTGGCTGTGTTCAACTGGAATCTGCAATCCAGAGTCTGAATGTCATGGGAGTGAAGTCATACAGTGACACATAACCCCTGTCTTATGCCATAAAAAAACACTGTTGCACTATGTGATCACTGTACTTCCCACTGAACTGTCCTAATCTATCTCAAGATAGACACAGTAGTTATTTCTGAGGCCTGGGATGTAAAAGGATCTTTTGGAATTACATCTATTCTATTGCTACAGAAGACTATTCAGATTTTGAAAATACAAATTTTAAACTTCCACAAAAGCTATGATATTATATAAACTGTTATTATTTCTGGAACTGAGAACTGACAAACAGGTCTGTACTTCTACTGCGAAGAAATTTTTTGCAAATGTGTAATAAACTTACACTTGAAGGTAATTTTCAGGAAAGACTTTGAAAATGGGTACATTAAAACTACTACAGAACTGAAGGATTGAGGCCAGAACCTAAGTTTCCACAGCACTTTGAACCTCTTGCACTGTAATATTTCTCTCAGCCAATTTTCTCTCCGTCAGCTCCCACTATTGGGGCCATGTTGAAGCAGCAAAGGAAGATTTTTGAAATTTAAAAACATTACAAAGGAGGATCCTGTTACAGTAGTTAATTTGCTGAGTTTTCAAATTAAGGAGCTGTCACAGAGGGAAAGTCCAAGTTGTATGTTGAAGTAGGAAAAATGAGCTTGCATTTGCTTATAAAAAGTAAAAAAAAAACCCAAAAAACAAACAAACAAAAAAACCCCCCAGAAACCAAAAAAACCCACACACAAACAAAAAACCAAACAAACAAAAAAAAAGAGAGAGAAACATACCTATTTATAAATACATGTATTCTTAAGTTTTCTGACCTTTTTATTAAACAAAGTTGGGATTTCCAGTGTGGCTCTGTCACTGCACAGGTTACTCTCTGTGAGGTTGTTACTGAGGGGCCGCTGCTCCTGCGGCCTGCGAAGCACCGACCGCGGGGGCTCTGCCGCTGCTTCCCTCCAGCGGGGCTGGCCCAGGGCCCCGCGGGGCTTGGAGCGTTCCGACCCCAAACCCGCCCAGTCTGACCCCATTTCCGTGAGGGCCCCGCACGTTCAGGCTCCAAACCTGCCCGGTCTGAGCCCATTTCCGTGAAGCCTGAAGCGTTCCGACCCCAAATCCGCCCGGTCTGAGCCCATTTCCGTGAGGCCTGAAGCGTTCCGAACCCAAATCCGCCCGATCTGAGCCCATTTCCGTGAGGCCTGAAGCGTTCCGACCCCAAACCCGCCCAGTCTGACCCCATTTCCGTGAGGGCCCCGCACGTTCAGGCTCCAAACCTGCCCGGTCTGAGCCCATTTCCGTGAGGGCCCCGCACGTTCAGGCTCCAAACCCGCCCGGTCTGAGCCCATTTCCGTGAGGGCCCCACACGTTCAGGCTCCAAACCCGCCCGGTCTGAGCCCATTTCCGTGAGGGCGGTGCGGTGCCCGCGGTTCGGGCCCGCCCCAGGGGCGTCACCGGGCCCCGCCCGCAGGGGGCGGTGCCGCCGTCCCATCGATCACTCGGCGCTCCCGCACTCGGGCGCGCCCCCGTCGCCCCATGCTCGTAGTTCAGGTGAGTCCGGGGGTCCCGCTGGGCTCCCGAGGTGGCCCCAGGAGGGCGCGGGGTGGGGCGGCTCGGGTCACCCCCGGCCCCGCTGCCTTTCCCTCCTGCGTCAGCCGCCCTTCCCGCTCCGCGGGTCCGGCCTGAGGGGCCCCTCCCTGCCGCACGCCCCTCGCGGCGCGGCGCCCCGCCCCGGGGTGGGTGGGCGAGGGGCGGCCGCGGTGGGTCCGGGTTCGTCCGGGTTCCTGCGGGTTCCTGCGCCCACCGCGGGGCGCGGAGCGGGACGCTGTGCCGGGTGCGAGGGTCTCAGCCCGGCGCTGGGGCCTGGGGGTCCCTCAGGGCCTCCCTCAGGGCCTCCCTCAGCACCCGGGCCGTTCGCCGCCTCACACTCCCCAGGGCTCCCGCGGGGTCCGTCCCGCTCCGCCGGGCAAGGTGACCTTTCGCTTCTCCCCGGCACGCGGTGCGAGCCCACAGGTCCCTGCTGCCAGCGCCCCGTGTCCCCGGCGCTGCCCCGAGGCTCCTTCCCGCCCGGGTTTGGGGCGCTGGAAGAGCCCCCCGCTCCTCCGAGCGCCGCCCTGGCCCCGCCGCTGCCGGGCCTGCTGTGCCTCCCCCTGCGGAAAATTGCATCCTTTTATCGCTTTGAGACAGGGCCTGCTTTGGGCTTCGGTTCTCACCCTGACAGTTCTTCTTGTACTGTGTGTGTTAAGGAAATTAAAACACTGTCGTGTTTTTTTTCCCAGGGCACAGCAGTGCACTAGAGAGTTAAAAATATAAAAGCCTTAAAATATTTGAAAGATTTGAAAGGTTACTTATATCCCACGAGTTTAGGTTAAGGATGTCATGTGCTTTACAGTTCTTAGGGTGACTTCGGGCATGGTTCATGCACCAGAGGGTTTCAGTCATTGAGATGCTGGTCTCTGTTCTGCTTAAATGTTTTTTCAAGGTCTTTGGTTCCAAACACCTGTAGATTCCTTTTTTTAATTGATTTTTTTTTTTTTGTGACAGCGTAACAAAGATGACTGTATATGCTTTTGTTTGATCTTGAGTTTCTTGTCACTTTTATTAGAATAAAAACCTATAATATAAGCTGGTGGCCCAAGAGCACTAATGCTTAGTCTTTATTATATGGAATAATAGTATTGTTTTTGACAATTGTTGAGAAATTTTTCAAAGGCAAAACTGTTAAAACACGTTTTCTGTGAAGTCATGTGGCTGAGTTGAATCGAACTTGACTCTGCTGTTTTCTGTTTCATTCTTCAGGACAGCACAGTTTCACTTTCAGCCTTTAGAAAAAGCCTTTCATTGCTTGCTTAATTCTGATGATTTAGTTTAACTATTAGTTAAATATTTTCACTGCCTTTTTAAAAAAGAAATAAAAGTTTAAATGGGGCTGCCTAAAATCAAGCAAACCTCATAATGAGAAAACTCCACATCTTAATGTAAAATTTAAAATGTGACTCTTAAAGCTGTCCTTTCTTTCTATTGTCAGCTGTAAATAAAGGCTTTATCTTACTTTCCTGCTTTGTAGAATTCAATAGTTTAGCCAGGTATATGGGATTGAGAGAGCTTTTTTCATACACAGAATTGATACATTTATTCCATTCTAACCTCAAGAAATGGCCTGCATGCTTTTTTCGTTACTGTACCAGGATTCACCCTGCACTTGCAGGAGCTATGGGTAGTTTTGCAATTCAGTGGTTAAAAGGTCGAACAGGGACTTTGGGATTTTAATGCCCTGGTTACCACAGAAGTTGAGACAGAAGTGGCTGGAGAAGAGTGCAGGGAAATGTTCAGGAGTGTGACCAGTGGTGCTTCTCTAATGTAGCTTTTTCACTCTTCAGTGCAATAATCTCTGCTGCCACTTTGAAAACCTATTGCAGTAACTGTTGATGAGCTATTTTTGGGGGCTTGTATCTGATTACTTCCCACACACAGTCTCTCCCAAAACGGGGTTTGAGTAGGGTGAGTTGCTTCACAGATGTCATGTAAGAATTCTACAAAAATACAGGAGGCTTCAGGCTGTTACTTTAGACCAGGCTGCCAAACCCAGCATGGTGAAAATATTGGCAGCAGAGGTCAAGGAGGCCAGTGCAAAATTCAGATCAACATGGAATTTTTTCTTTCCTTTTCTGGAGAAGGATTGTAGATTCACCTTGTTGATTATTGCAACAAAATGTAATGTTTTGGTTAGAAAAACAATGGAATCATGAACTTTGTGTGCAAATGGGAGTGGTGTGTGATCACCAGATCTCTGTGAAGCTGATTTGACACTTAAAAGGCATAGGATAAAGCTTCTTTAAGGTAGAAGGCAACCTTAGTGCTTTTACTTCTCTTCAGAGAGATCACAGTAAGAATTGAAGTGACAGTGATGTCAGCTCTGCACACAGTGTATATTTCAGACAATAATTTTCTTGTTTTTTTTCTTTCAGTCTGAGACTAATTATGGAAGAGAAATCCAGAAAATGACAGAAGAGAATTAATTTTCCTCTTCTAGGACAGTCATGTTGGAAGGATTGGTAGCCTGGGTCCTCAACACCTACTTGGGCAAATATGTCAATAACCTGAACACAGACCAACTTTCAGTGGCACTTCTAAAGGGTGAGGGAGGCAGTGTGGTATTTTCTGTACTGTTTTCATATTGTGATTTAGAAAAGTATTATTTTTTTGTAGTAACTGGAAGATGGAATAGAAATAATCACTTAATATTGTGTTTAATGTCTATATAAGCCCTTTTAATACAGAGTTTGATGGTAGAACTTTACAATGAACAGTAAATGATCTTATGTTCTTTGTTGTTCTTTATCAACACTCTTAAAACAATTTACATAAAATTTTCAAAAGTATGCTTAGCTATCTTAGGATGTTGAATTTCTGTCATACTGTTTATGATTTATGTATCATACATTTATGATACTGTTCAATGACTTTCCTGTTGAGGGACTGTGGCAGGAAGTGTCCAGCAGCCTCTTACCTTTTAGTGCTCATAGTTACTCCCCTGTAATCTGGTTTGTGTCATGCTGCATCCATGAGTTTTGTACTTTGTACAGAGTCCTCAAATCAATGTTTTCTGTTCACCCTTTCCTGCTGTTATTTGCTGTTTCAGGTGAGAATGTTTTATAATACTCCAAGGCTTTTCTGTGTGTGCTTTTCACAATACTAAGAAAATAAGTATCTCTTTTGAAAAGACAGTAAGGAGAGGTTTTGTCTGTGGCTGCAGCAAAATTCAGACCTAAAACCCCACAGAAGATTGCTTCTGGATGACCTCATGTAATAGTTTGAGCACATGACATTGAAAAATTAACAAGTGTATTAAGTAACCATTGTGATCTTAACGCAACCTGAAGTGGTAGGTTGGCTGTTCTCATTAAATCCCATTTAATTAAAAAAAAAAAAAAGCAATGCCAATCATTTTAGGCTTACAGTGTTCAAGTTGGCTTTCTTTAAGATAGTTTTATTTAGCAGACTTGTCTTTTTCTTCTGCTTTGTATAGGTGCTGTTGAATTGGAAAACTTGCCACTAAAAAAAGATGCCTTAAAGGAGCTGGAATTACCATTCGAAGTAAAGGCAGGTTTGTATTTTGCTTGTGTGTGCAGGACAGATATTTTCTAAACACAAAGTGTTGCATGTTTTAGAGGACCTGTGAGTCATAGACTCAAACAAATCAGGTAGCCTGATTCTTAGGTTATTTCTGGTTTAGCTTGTTTGTTTCTTACACCACGTTTTCTGTGAGGATTTTCAAGGGTGCTAAGTCAGTTTTCACAGGAATCTGATAGTGTGTCTTTTTTCTTTATTCAGGTTTCATTGGCAAAATAACACTACAGATCCCTTTCTGTCGTCCGCATGTGGATCCATGGGTGATATCTGTCTCAAAACTGCACTTAATTGGTGCACCAGAGAAAAGAGAAGATTTCGATGAGGAAAGGGAAAAGTTGCAAGAAAGAGAACACAAGAAAGCCCTTCTGCTGGCACTTGAAGAAAAATGGAAGGTGAGTCACCTTGTGTTTCACGGTGAAGAAACCTCTGTGGTGGATGGGTTGTATTTGAGGCTCCTAACAAGAGAGAGAACAAATGCACAGGAAACTGAGTTAGAATTTGATTTGTACGTCCTGACATAGTGCAGTTTCTGTCCTACCACCCCTCACCATTATGTTGTATGTTCAACATATGTCAGAGATATGTAAATATCTTAAATTAACAGTTTAGTTTTTCTTTCTCCCTGTTAACAGTGATTTCAGTGTGACAAAGTATATCATCTCCTCACCAGCTGTTGCTGTGGTTAGTAATGCTTATCCGTGTTTTGTTTTTCAGAAAGAGCAACAACAGAAAGGGGAGTCTTACTGGTACTCAGTTACTGCATCTGTAGTCACAAGAATTGTAGAAAACATTGAAGTAAGTCTTTGCTTTTGAGTGGTTGGTGGTTACACATTTGCCTTTAAAATGGAGAATAAAAAAAGTACAGTGTGTTGTGAAAGTGGCTCATTTTTGGGGAGAAGGGTAGGGACTGCTGGTATCTGAGGAGAAGGTAGAACCAGGGAGTACAAAAACAGAAATGAGGAATAGGGTTTCTATTAGTGTAAATAAGAGAAATTTGTTGGAAAATTGCAGAAATTAAGTATTGAATATTAAATTGTTCCAGCATTAATGAAAAGTACTACTGTCTGCTATAATGATGTAAATAGTATATCTCTAGTAATGTTTTTTTTCTGTCCAGTTAAAAATCCAGGATGTGCATTTGAGGTTTGAAGATGGTGTCACAAATCCTTCTCAGCCGTTTGCATTTGGCATCTGCATCAAGAATGTCTCAATGCAAAATGCAGTGTTTGAACCAGTAAGTGCAGTCTGTGTGTACAAGAACAGCTCAGATGGGATGCTGCATTTTATGGGTGCTAGCAAATATTCAAAAAAACCATACAGCATTTAAAAAACCTTCTGGTTGTTGTATTAAATTGACTCTGAGCATTTCATGGTTTTTATTTGGTATGTAAGAACTAAAAACTTCATGGCATGTGGTGTGTGATCCTAACTTACTCCACTTCTTCTACTCCAGGTGGAGAAGCTGATGCGGAAAAAACAGATGGATGTTGCTGATTTCAGTGTTTATTGGGATACCAGTTGCACTTTACTGGGTGACCTGCCTCCTGGTCAGCTCCAGGTACATGGGAGAGGTTTTGCATATGAAAGGGAGGTTATTGTTAGTCTCCTTTCTGTACTACAGATCTGATTGATGTAGGATTTATTGGATCTGGTCTTTTAAGAGCAACAGAAGTCTATGGTTTCATGCTTTACTGATAGGATACATGTGCAACCCACAGAGGCTGTACTGTGAAATAGCTTGTTACTTCTGAAGAGAGAGCATGTTCAAGAAGTCTTTTCTGATGGACTGGCCTGCTGATAAAGTACCTTCTAGTACATGAAAGCAGTGCATCCTAATGGCTATTGTACACTCATTTCTTAGAGAGTAATTTGCTTGTAACCCCCAGGAAGCAATGGATAGAAGTATGGAAAGTCGTGATCATAATTACATCATGGAGCCTGTCTGCACTTCTGCTCTTCTCAAGAGAAATTGTTCTAAGGAGCCTTTAAGATCCCGGCATACTCCACGGCTGGAATGTGACATTCAGCTTGAGACCATACCCCTGAAGCTTTCCCAGGTAAATACCAACCATTTACCTGCCAGTAACTGGAATAGATACCATGAAACTGTGGCAGTGTTTGTGACAGCTTAAATGCTGTTATTGTAGCATATAATTAATATTCTCTGAAAGATTTTGTTTGAAAGTTCGAAGAGATATATGGAATAAGTTGTTTTAAAGTCAAGCATTCAAAATTACTTATTTATTTTACTGAAACTTATTACTGCAAAAATAATTAAATTGTTGTTTATTTATTGTAGTAATAGGAAGGGTGGATGTGTGGGGGGGGTTGGTATGTACAATGTCCAATTGCAGCTGATCTTACGTTGATAACCTGAGGTGGAGTATTTCATTTTGTGTATTTGTAAATAAAGCTGTAAATGGAATGTCACATGTGAACTACTAGTGGCTGGGAGAAGATATGTCACACTAGGGAACAAGACTGTGAATTATGATTAACATTAATCTTAATTCTGCACCATGTGCAGGCCATTGATGCCAGTAAACCAAACCTGTGGTTGGGTTTTTGGCTGGGTTTTTTCCTCTCCTCTTTTCCTGGTAAAGCACTCCAGTATCACCTCACTGATCTGTGTGTTGTTTCATTAAAAGACGCAGTATCAGCAGATCATGGGATTTTTAAAGGAATTGGCTAGAAAAGAACGACAGCTTAAATTCAGGAAGTGGAGACCAAAAGTCACAGTAACAGAGAAGTAAGTACATCTCCATATGTGGTTTTGGTAGCTATATTAGAAAACCTAGAATGAAAGAAATACAGAAATGTACGTAATAATCATATGTTAGAGATTCAGTTTTCGTGTTTTGTTCCCCTAACTCAGAAATCAGTTTTAAATATTCAGATGTAATTCAAATGTAAAATTATCCTTACCTGAGGCTTTCAATCTAGTCTCTGTAACTCTAAATTTTGTTGTCTGTGCCTGATATGTGGCAGCTGGACTAAATCCCAGTGGAGTGGTGGGGCCTTGGGGAGCACTGTCTTACACAGTCTGTAGGACCAGCCCATCTGTGCTGGCTCCAGTGCTGCTGCTTTTCCTGGCCACTGGCCCACTGCTTTTCACTGAGTCTCCTGGACCTTTCACCAGCTGGACATGCACTTGCCTTAAGATTTTTTTAATGAAATACTGGTGATACAGTAATTGAAAATCGTTTCAGCTGCCGGGGATGGTGGATCTTTGCCCTGAATGCAAATCTTTCGGAGATCAGGGAGCAGAGGCAGCGTTCCACCTGGGCATTCGCCCTGCACCGCGCCCGGGATGCCGTGTGCTACACAGACTTGTACTACAGCAAGCTCAAGGGGGAACCACTGTCTGCTGCAGACCAGGTATCTAGACTTGAGTGTCTTCTACTATGAAGGTTATTCATCTTACATTTGGTTTGTTTCATCTTTTCATGTTTAAAACTTGGACAAGTTAAGAGACATCTAGATTTACTGCAGGCTGTTTTCACTGAACTGTCCGCTGACCACAGCTGAGATTTTAATGATCAGACCTGGGCTTGTGGGAGGTGTGTGAGCTATAGGCTTCATGTGTTTTTGTTTTGCACTGCAAAAAGCTGTCTGGATTTTGAGCTGTAGCCAGTGTTCATCAAAAATAGCATTAACTGCTACAGAATGCCTGTGACAGTTGATAACATGCTTTCTTAACTCATGTTCTCTGTAGATTCAAAAGGTATTTAAATACCAGAAATGTTTCTACCCATATGCTTAGGGAGATAATTGGGAAAAATTGTGGCTACTTGACAGTGTGTTTATGGGTTTTGAGGCGGGGGTGTATTGGGGGTTTTTTATTTGTTTTGTTTTTCCAAGTTTATTTGAGGATGAAGGATTTAGTGCCCCTAATAATGAACCTATGACCTACTTCAGAAAGAAAAAACCTATGAACTGTAATTACCTGCTTCTTATCTTTAGGTATATTGGGACTTTTTCTTCAAATCCGTTCAGGGCACCATGCACCATGTACCTGTATTAATTAAAGGTGCAATTCTGTTGCTACTTATAAGTTGTATGTAATCGTTACTTTTGTTATTTGGATATGAAATGTAGGAGTAGGTCAATGTACAGAAAATTTTTGTGGTACCTGACAAAGCCAGGTCTCATAGAGCTTGCACTGTGTTCAGCAGAGCTATGGAATGTAACAAGGGTAATGGCAGTCATGAAACTTTTGCTTTGTTGTTTCATGATTGATTTTTTAGACTTGGGTGAATCATCAGTTCCCTCAAACAACTTGTTAATCAATACAGAGATTACATGTCTGAGTAACTGACTATAAATACTACGTTGTCCTAATTCACCCACTTCATTTCCTCCACCTTCTTTGCTCAAGACAGAAGCTTTTTTTGCTCTTGGCTAAGCAAGGCATTCTGTTAAATCAGTTATTTTCTCTGGTTTAATTTTTGTGCTGCAAATCTTGCTTCTTATTTGTAATAGGAGGATATAGTTATGAATTTTTTTACAGTGCTAAAATAGTGTATTTTACAATGCAGATAAGCTTTATTTATAATTCAGGGGAATGTCAATGTTACAATTACCTAAGTGACATTCATTAATTTTTGTGTGCTGAGGCACTTGGATATGATCATTAATGCTATCTTACTTTTTTCTACAAGTCTCTTACTCAGTGCAGAGATACTTGACATATTTGTGAACGGGAGTGTGTACTCCTTTACTGCAGGTACTTTACCTTTTTTGTCTTTCCAGGCAGAAATGCGTCGGATTGAGGATGAGCAGACTTATGAAGAGTTGAAGGTTCTATATGAGATAGTTCATAGTAAATTTCATGACTTAGCTGAGGTGAGAACATTCTCTGTACAGGATAATATTCAGAATCTTTAAGTGATTATCTGAGGTATTGTTCTGCTGGAGAGCCTTAGCAGGTATTTTCACTTATTTAAAGGTGTGGCATTAATGCTAAAATTTCAGAAATGTTCGTGCAGTTGTTACTGTTGTCACTTGCCATATGATGATCTTCCCCAGCAGGATCCTTGCCAGAATTCCTAGGTCAGGTACTCTCCATCTTAAAAACAGTGAGTGGAAATGAAGCTTGTAATGAATATTTTCCCAAAATAAACATGTGGCAGAATTGAGCCTCATGGAAATAGCTTGGGAAACACGCTTCATTAAATATGGACTAATCTCCATAACAACATAACATCATCTCTTCAAATACAGATGCTAAAATGTAGAGCTGTGCTTTATGGTGTCAGATGACTTCTTTGGTTTAGTGTTTCTAGACTAAGATGTAAACGGTGACATATTGCTTCATATGTGCATAATCACATGTATATTTATATATTAATATGAATATGCAGCAGTTGTTACTTCTTTGCTGCTGCTCTCCTCTAGGCTCAGTATTGATTGAGAATATCACTGCTGGACTGCTGAGTAAATAGGAGATGAAATTGTGTTTTTATTGTGGTGTTTTTTGTACACTGGTGATACTCTTTTACTCAGTAGCAGTAACGTGTATGTCTTCAATGTTCAAACAGAGCATTAAAGAGCCCTTGCCTGATTCCATTGGAGGTTCCCCTCCAGCAGAACCTGCCCATGGCAGCAGCTCTGGGATGCTGCAGTACCTGCAGTCCTGGTTCCCTGGCTGGGGAGGTTGGTATGGATATGCTCAGCAGACATATGAAGGTGAACCTTTTGAAGGGCTGCTGCCAGACCCGAAGGAGCAGTGGAATCCAGAAGACATACTGGGTATGGAAACACAGGGTTTGCTCCCATGGTTTGATACCTGCTCCGGGTGGGAAGAAAGAGCTCTGGGCCTGTACTGTTACAGGATTCTCTGCCAGCTGATGCAGCCAGGCAGCAGAGCCTGCCTAAAGCTGAACAACCTGGGCAGTATGTGGGTGTTTGGGTACCTGCTTGTTTCCAAAGCCGTACAGGGAATATATTTGCTTCCACTGTTGCTGTCATTTATGGCAAAGAGCTTTGGGACGTCTTCTGTTCAAGTGTGTGTGTGGGGTCATGTGACTGGGTGTAACAGGAGTAGTGCTGGGTTGTTGGGGTCTTTGTAAATTCAGGCTTATGTTACCTTGATTGAAATAGAAGAATTCTATGGAATATCCAGTTCTTGCAAGGAAAAAGGTATATCTGCTCTATTTTTTGGTTCTGTTTTCCCCCCTCAGAGCTGCAGAAATCTTGATTTTCGTATTCATAGGAACTTTCTTGTTCTTCAGTAGCCCTCCAGAAACTTAATTTATTTAATGTGTTGTTTTTGTTTTTTGTTAGGTACAGATGAATTTTTTGATCCTGCTGCAGATGCTTCCAGCATGAATACCTTTACCAAGAGAGATCATGTTTTTGCTAAATTAAATCTACAGCTGCAGGGTGGCTCTTTCACTCTGTTGCATAGGAAGAAAAAGATGTTGCGTGCTGAAGAGACTGCTTTTATGCAGCTGGAGTTTTCAGGTATTTAGCCCATTTCTGTTCTTTCTTGAAAAAGATGAGAGCTGCCTCCCAATCATTGTACTATATAACAAATTTCCATGTTAAATTTTTTAGTAGAAATAAATATATAAAAAAACTTCAAAAATATTTGTTTCTTGGACAGTATTTTTATTTGTACAATTTAATTAAAATGTATGCTGTACTAAAAGAAACAAAATAATTTTATGTATTTATATTCCAGGTGTAAAGATCTTGGCAGAATCTCTTCCTCGTAGAAAGTCTTCCCTTCTCAAAGTTCAGCTTGGTGGTCTTTTCCTGAGGGATTTGGCTACAGAAGGGACCATATTTCCTGTTCTTGTTTTCCCAAATCCTGTAGGTGAAAAAAACCCTATAAATTACTATGTGGGATGCATAATTGTGTATGAAAATAGTCATAGTCCAAAACTCAAAGCATTTCTTTTCCCAGAAAGGGAAAACGAAAGTCTTGAGGAAAAGTTTCCACTTGTTGAATTTACTTTTTCTCTTTCTTTCCAAATATCATTTGTAGAGCTCTTCATTTTTTACTCTGTATTCTTGTGACTTCAACCTTTCAGTTATATGTGTAGAGAAGGAGATAATTTGTTGAACATTTGATTTTTGGAACAATCAGCATTGCTGCTTAATCAGTGATTGTTCTTTTCCGTACAGCTCTGTGGCCCAAGTAATGGTTCTGTTTCACCTGTATACTGGCACACTAAATGCAGAAATAAATTCTAGAAAAGATTTCAAAGTTGTCTTCTGAGTGAACAAAATTTGAATCTGAAGCCATGAGGATTTCCCATGTATTTTGTGCTTTGTACTGACTGCAATGTGCACTTCAGAGTTCAGCCTGCAGGAGTGGAGAGTGTTTGCTACTTAATCATATTGCCTTCTTTTGTTTGACCATGTGAGGGAAAAAATGCGTGTAATAATCTCAGACTGTGCATATTGTTCAACAGAAAAGGCTTTTATGCTTATATCAGGTGGCTTGATTGATTTTATCTAAACAATCTTTTTTCTTTTAAATTCTTATTAGCAAAAAGAGGTTGGCTGCATGTCTTCCTTTGGACTCCAAAGTTTGTCCTCAGAAAGGACTAACCAGAGCACTGGTAAAGATTTCATTTTATGTTTGATGTGATAATTCCTACAAACCAGAAATTTCAAAACTAAGTGCCTAGTTTAAATTAATGCAAAAGCTTTTTGCTAATGGTAAAGATAAAATCATAGAAGCTTTGTTCAACATGTAAGGATGCATGCAGGTGGACTTTAAAGAAAGGAAGAAATGTATTTCAAGACAATAGGTTTTGCACTTACTCGTTGTTTTGGTTTAAAAGGAAATTGATAGGAGTTCAACATTAGAACCCCAATTATACAAGTGTTTTTGTATCTATAAACTTGTTGAATTTTGTTGATTGTAAAAGTTGATCATATTACTTCCTTTTCTGTTACTGAAGAATTCTTAGACATTTGCACTTTCCAAGTAGTACCAGTTAAAAATCAGTTACTAAATTCTTTGGGAGTTGTTTTTTGCTTTTGTCTTACTTGTTTGTTTTGGGGTTTTTTACAGCTGCTTTTTGTAAGTCATTTTTTATTCAGTTGCAGATCCTGATGCCCCAGTATTTGAGATGCTTTATGAAAGAAATCCAATTCACAGCACTTTTGAACGGCGCCTGGAAGTCAGTACCAGACCTCTAAATATTATTTACAATCCACAAGCCATTAAGAAAGTAGCTGACTTCTTCTACAAGGGAAGGGTTCATGCCTCAGGTTAACTTTTAATGTATTTTTTTTTGTGGGGTTGGGTTTTGTTGGTGGAATTACTTCTTTTCTTGTCTTTGATTTTTATTTTCATTCTTAGAAATATAAAGCACTAATCAAAGAATCTTCACTTGAGCTTCAAATTTAGCAATACTCCGTGTCTTGTTGGGAGGGTTTTGTTCCTTTCTTTGTTTTGTTCTTTGTTTAATTGAATCAGGGATTTTGCTTGGCAGACTCCTGCGACTTCTGCTTTAAAATTCCAAGTTACTGTTATGCCCCATAGTGGATATTCAGATCCCCTAAATTAAAATGCATAAATAAGGAGAGGGTTTAGAGAGATTACAGAGTTCCTGTAAGCTGCTCTGGCAATTGATGGAGTTTTTTTGAGAGGGCAGTTAAAAAAATATTTCTATAGTAATGATACAGAGGAAATAGTATTCTAATTCCTGTTGTATTTTTTTGTTGATGAGATTAAGGCTGCCCTTTGTAACAGCTTCTTGAGATACCTTGATTTTTAGATTTGAACATTCTGGTTCTTTAAATTTCTAAGTGCAACAAGATTTTAGGGTTCTGTTACCTAAGCCTGTAACACTATAAAGTGGCCACCTTTGCAGTTTTGGTTGTTCAGTTTCTGAGGAGATGAGAGGTGACAGTAAGTAACATTAGGAACATGAAAATGTTCTTGAAATACCAGTTGTTTTCCTGCTGGTTATGGTAAATACCAAAAATTAAAGTTACCTGGTATAAAGGTATGTGTGACACCTTTTCTCACAAGGTGAGAATGTTCCATAAATATTCAAGTTTAAAACAAACAGACCAGCCAAGCAAACAAAAAACCACTGTCTACACATACAGATCTTAATGTTTAGTCAGAATTTCCTCTGTGGCCATACTTAGCACCCTTTCTTTCTTACTCAGATTTAATTACTTGGGCTGAAGGTCTGTGAGATAAGGACCAAAAAATGGATTGGAAAGTACTTTTTAAGTGGGATTATTTGTTTTGTGCTTAAATACTTCATTTTCACTGTGCAGCAGCCTGCTGAATAGGCACAGACAGTGACTTTCACCTGTTGTGTTTTCCTGTTCTGTATTATACTGCTTAAATTTAAGATAAATCTTTTATCTTTTTTTCTTCCATGTTTTCTTCTGATTCAATAAAGGGTGAACAAAGTTATACCTAGTCAGTTTTCCCTCTCTTGTGCAGGTTTTGGTTATCAGTCTGAGTTAGAGGCAAGAGTGGCTGAAGCTGCCAGAAGACAGTACAACAAGCTGAAAATGCAGACAAAAGCTGAAATCAGACAAACGATCGATCGTTTATTGGTTGGAGACTTCATTGTAAGTTTTCACCCCCAAAATGTTTCTGTAGACTTTCAGCCCTTTGGTTTGGGACTTGGAGCTCTGAAGAGTGAGGTTTGTTGTTGTTTGTGTGATGTTCTTTGTGAGCAGGAGGGGAACTTGCCGGGAAATGTTGTAGATTGCTTTTGCTGTCAGTCAATCCAGGCTTGTGGTGCAGGGCATGTTTTCACCTGCTGAAAAATCTTTTCTTATTGACTACAGTGAGAGTCTGTGGTTTAACAAGATACCAAACCTGAGTGTGGCTGGAGTTTGTGACAATCAGCTCATCAGGAGAAAAAGTGGCTAATCAGATGTTTCACATGGCTTTTTTTGGTTTGTTTTTTTGTGGGCTATTATATCTTTCCTCTTAACTTTCAGGAAAACAGCAAGAGCTGGACTGTGTGCCTTGATATTTCTGCCCCTCAGGTGATCTTTCCTGATGATTTCAAATTTGTGGATCCTGTGTTAGTTGTTGTAGATCTGGGAAGAATATTGCTCACAAATTCTCAAGGTATGATCTATAATTATTGCAGCTTTCCTTTTCGTCTTCTTTCGGAAAGTGAGAGCTTAAAAAAAAAGGGTAAAAAAGTACTGGGAAGTTCCTGCTTTGCAAAGTAGAAAAAATCCTTTTCTTAAGATAATAAAAATCTGACGATAAAAATACTGTAGTTAAGTAGCTCTTACCTTTCATTTGGTTTTGAGGATCAGAATAATTGTGTGGGCAGAGTAATGTGTTCTTTGTTCCTTTTTTGACAACTTGGTCAAAAGTAAATCTTGTGGTAAGTGGTTTAAAAATAGGACAATAGTGTCTTTTAATAGCTTCTGTACTATTGTCAGTTGTGACTGACACCTCTGTGAATGTAGAAGTATAGTAGATTTCTTGTTGAGGAAAAAGGAAGTGACAGTGGAAGGAGGCAAGAACAGTACCAGATATGCTTTATGTTAAAAAAAATAGGACTTCAGACAGAATCATCAGATAATCATAGGAAACATCTGAGGAGGGGGGAGAATACTTTTGTTTGTTTGTTTGTTTACTGTTTTTTTAATCCACAGAAGACTCTAAGAGGAGTGCAGGTGCCATTTCTTCAGAAGACAATGAACTGAGTGATGAGGAATATAAAACACCTCTTGCAACTCCTCCCAATACTCCACCGCCAGAATCCAACACCAATAGTGGCATCAAAATGTCTGAATTTACTGGAGTAGAAATAAGTGAAGAGCAGCTACAGGCACACTTAATGAGTAAAAGAATGTATGAGAGATACACACTTTCTTTTATGGACCTTCAGATCATGGTGGGCCGAGTGAAAGACAACTGGAAACACATTCAGGATAGTGATGTGGGTCCAACTCATGTGGTAGAAAAATTCAACGTTCACCTGCAACTGGAGCGCAGACTGATCTACACCTCTGACCCAAAATACCCAGGAGCTGTCTTGTCTGGAAACTTGCCAGACTTGAAAATTCACATCAATGAAGACAAAATCCTGGCTCTGAAGAACTGTTTGACACAGCTGAGTACATCTGAAGCTAAGTCTTCAGATGCCCTACATTTAGGGAAGGACAAGATTTTTGCAGAGGTGGACCAGTTTGGCAGTTTGCACGATTCTGTAATGAATCTAACACAGAGTGTTGTCATGCTTGAGCAGCACACCCGGGAAGTTCTTGTTGAGTCCCAGCTGCTTTTGGCTGAGTTCAAAGTAAACTGTATGCAGTTGGGTGTTGAGAGTAATGGGCGGTACATCTCTGTGCTCAAGGTTTTTGGCACCAATGCCCATTTTGTGAAAAGGCCTTATGATGCAGAGGTGTCCCTGACTGTTCATGGCCTGTTACTGGTTGATACCATGCAAACATATGGAACAGATTTTGATCTTTTGATGGCTTCTCATAAGAACCTGAGCTTTGATGTGCCAACAGGAAGCCTTCGAGACAGCAGGGCTCAGTCCCCAGTTTCTGGACCACAAGATAAATGTCCCATTGATGTTGCTGGGTTGGCAGAGAGATGCACTACAGCCTCCAACACCTCACCTGGTAACAATGGAAAACATGAAGAGTCCTTGATAAAATTGGAGTACCAGTTTGTGAGTGCAGAATGCCCATCAATGAACTTGGATAGCAGTCTGCAGGTGATCTCTGTACAGGTGAACAACCTGGATATCATCCTTAACCCAGAGACTATTGTTGAACTGATTGGGTTTCTCCAGAAATCTTTCCCCAAGGAGAAAGAAGATTCTAGTCCTCAGCCTTTAATAACTGACTTGGAGAGAGGTTGGAGGGAACAGGAAACATTCCAGTCTACTTATGCACAGAACACGGAGGTAGCAGTTGATATTCACTGGTTAAATGTACTCCTGCTCAGGACAGTTGGCATGACAAATGGAGAAAAATACGGCAGAAAAATTGCAACAGCCAGTATTGGTGGCACCAAAGTCAATGTCTCCATGTGTAGTAGACTGGATGTGAATGGCTCTCTTGGATGCCTTCACCTTATGGATCTGACCCAAGACAATGCAAAGAACCAGTATGTGGTGAGCATAGGGAACACAGGGAGGTATGAAAATCTCATTGGCAATGTGAATTTCTTTGAATCTTTATTCTTTAGGCTTGATGATGGAAATAGCCTTCCAGATGCTTTAAGTTTCACTTTCACAGAAAAGTCGAAAGAGGAGTGTTCTCTCAATCTCAAGATGGCCTCTTTACACTACAACCACTCAGCCAAATTTTTGAAAGAACTGACTTTGTCCATGGATGAGCTGGAAGAGAATTTTCGCAGCATGTTGAAAAGTGCAGCTTCAAAAGTTACAACAGTCTTGGCAACTAAAACTGCAGAATACAGTGAAATGGTTTCTTTGTTTGATACCATACCACGATCAAGAGATGTTGCCAGTGCAGAAGATAATGAAGGTGATGCATTTGGATCACAGTCCTTCAAAGCTGATACTATCAAGCTTATATTAAATATAAACATTGAATCACCAATTGTCTCCATACCTCGAAAGCCTGGTAGCTCTGAACTGCTTGTAGGTCATCTAGGACAAATATCTATTCAGAATTTTGTACCGGGAGAAGATGAGTCTACAAGTGATAGGCTGCAAGTTGAAATTAAAGATATTAAGATGTATTCATTAAATAGTAGTCAATTTACAAACAAGAAGGAGCCTTCAAGTGAGATACCCCATGGGCCACATTCTTCATCAAGCCCTGCCAGCATTAACAGCCAGGAAGAATCTCATTTTACTCGTCATGACTTCTTTGAATCATTACATAAAGGCCATGGTATGTTAGTCAGAGGAGTCTTAATTATTATAATATAAGCAGTATATGTGTTTAGAATGTGTATTGACCATAGGTCTGATTGCATATTCTGCTTCGCCCATCCTACTGAAACACATTAGTCAGTTTTAATGACAATGGGTTAGTTATTGTATTTGTATCCATTTTTTGTCTTCTAAGCAAAAACAGAATTATGCCTTTTGGGCAGAAATTGAGTAAAACATAACCATTCAGCCTTAGTCTAGCATTGCTCACATTCTGAGCAAGTTCAATAGCTACTGTGTTATCTCTTCCATAAGTACTTTTGGGCTAATCAGTTCATTTACTCTAGTGTTGTTTTAATTTCATTTTCTCTTAAAGCTTTCCATATTCTGAATAACACCACCATCCAGTTTAAATTGGAAAAGATACCACTAGAGAAAGATTTGGATTTAACTTTTCCTCTGTGTAATGAAGACTTTGGAATATCAAGCATTATGAAGATTGAAGGGAAATTTGTGAACCCTCTTCAGGTACAGAAATGTAGTATTTCCACTATCAATATAAAAATATTTCCCTGCATAGAAGATAAGTATTTTTCAGGCCAGTATCTTTAGGTTTAACGCGTTTAACAGTTTAGAAATCAGATCCTTAGACACATGGTTAGAAGAGACAGTCTTAAGTCATAATGGTAATGACCAATATTTGATCTTGTTTGGGGCATTTGAGATGTCTTTATGAATTAATATAACTTTTGCTTATCTTGAACACAGAAGGAAAAGTAAATGTGTCACTGTCCAAATGACGCTGTCCAAATAAGTTTATGTGCAGTTTTAGTTGAAACTAAGAATTAAAATGCCATTACCTTGAAAAAACGTGTGCAAGAGCAGAGGTTTTAAACAGAGAAAACTGAAACTTCAAACACTTGGGAGACAAACCATGATGGCTAAGTAGAATGTTTGCTTCATATATTACTGTGTAAGCTCAGGTGGTGAATTATGTTTAGCTAACTCTGTGTGGATGGTTTTTGCCCAGGAATACAAGGTATCCTGTTCTAGGATCCCATCCCATTTGTTTCTGGTTGGTGTCATCTTGCAGAGCTAATACAGAAGTGTTTTGCTTCAGTTTTGCATTGTACCTGGTTTTGCACTATTCTTTTCTTGGATGAACTTAAAATTTATGTGGTTTGGAATTCTGCTTATGAGTTTTAGAATATATGTATTGATTCCATTAATATAGAGAGCTCCAGTGTGATGATTGTTTCTGTTTTCTACATTGTAGGTGGTGTTAGCAAAGCATGTATATGAGCAAGTCCTTCAGACTCTGGATAATTTAATTTACAGTGAAGACTTGAACAGATTTTCAACCACTACTGTATCTCCAACTGGTCTTAGTTCTCCTTCAGACAACTACTTCAGAGAACCTACTTCATCCCTTCATAGTACAGGCACAGAATTCTTGAGTGAACGGAAGGAAAATGGCTTATTCAGCCACTCTAGTTTTAATTCTGTTCCAAACAAGCCCTTAGCTATCAAGGAAACAAAATCCTTTACTCAAATTCAAGCAAACTTTCACATCTCAGAGCTCCAGGTTCAGTTAAGTGGTGATCTCACGCTTGGGGCACAAGGTCTTGTCAGCCTTAAGTTTCAGGATTTTGATGTTGAGTTTGCCAAAGATCACCCTCAAACCTTGTCCATTCAGATTGCCTTGCGTTCCCTGCTGATGGAAGATCTCCTGGAAAAGAATCCAGACTCTAAGTATAAGAACCTCATGGTGTCCCGTGGAGCACCCAAACCATCCAGTTTAGCACATAAGGAATATCTTTCCCAGTCCTGTCCCTCAGTGTCCAATGCAGAATATCCAGATATGCCACGTTCCCTCCCTTCCCATATGGAAGAAGCACCTAATGTCTTTCAGCTGTACCAAAGACCAGTTTGTGCCTCACGTAAGAAGCAAAGAGAAGATGGTGATTCTGAGTATCCTCTGACTCCACCTCCTTCTCCATCAGCAGACAGATCCAAGTTGCCCTGTGGAAAAAGTAACTTTGATGATTCATTAGTTCATATCAATATATTTCTAGTGGATAGGAAACATCCCGAATTTTCTTCTCGCTATAACAAAATTAACCGCAGTGTAGATGTTGATTTTAATTGTCTAGATGTGTTAATAACTTTGCAAACTTGGGTAGTGATACTGGATTTCTTTGGGATTGGATCCACTGCTGATAACCATGCTATGAAGCCACAGCCTGAAGATACTCAGCAGACAATCAAAGCGGAAGTAAATTCCTTGTCAGCTTCTCAAGCCCAAGAGCCTGTGAACACTAAGCTGGATCTAAAGGTATACTTGAGATGCAAAACAGTAATTGGATTGTCTGTCATAAAGCATCTGGTTTATAGAAACCTAAGGTGACATTTACATCATGTGTTTTATATTCTAATGGGGAGAGTACATAAATGCAGAAACATTTAAAATGTGTAGATGTAGTTAAAGAAAATGGAGTTACAGAAAAGCAGAACATTTGCAAAATGTTTGGCTCCCTTGCTCTGTGACCCTTGCTTTAATGAAAAGGTTCCTTCAGTATTAAAGACCTAACATGCTGCAATTGGCACCATGCTATTCTAGGTACTATGGAGTTTATTTATGCAAAGGGTCTATATTTTATATATATATCTGTATGTGTTTATATATATATATATGTATAAACATGTGTTTTTAAAAACACATGATGTATGTGTATATAATACAGTCTTTGCCCAGAGGCCCTGCAGTCTAACAAAGATGTGACAAATCTTGAAACAGAAGAGGATGAAGGTAACAGTGCTGGGATTTGTTCTTGGCTATTGATCGTTGACCTTCGTTGAGTGATCAATGTGCTTTGATCATTCTGAATTGCTTGGGAGATCCATTAATGTGCAAACAAGGCAGTAAAAATGTTGCTCTCTTTCAGTGTCTCCCAATCAGATTGTTTGTCATTCGTGTGTTACAGTGCAATTGTCTTGGGAAAAAGCTAAACAAGATGTTCAAGCTCTGAAGTCATGTTTCCCATACCAATTTGTTCCTGTTTTGTTTGACCAGGTCCATTCTTTATCCTTAGTCCTGAATAAGACAACCAGTGAGCTTGCTAAAGCCAGTGTGGCAAAACTTGCAGCTCACTTGGAAGTGATTGGTGAGTAGATTGAAGGGCTCAGGTTGTTTTGCAGCTTAAAATAAAATGAGGTGTGCACTGGAATTATGATTTTAAATATTTTTATTTTGGTGCTCATTGGGTTTTTGTGTGTTTTTTCTGGGCAAAATGCACATTCTCCTCCCACTGCTTCTTCCTTTGCTTTTTTAGGGTTTGTTTTAAATGGTGGCATCCCTCCCAGCTGTCAAACCTTTAATCGTTTTGGGTGCGATTTTAATACTTCCCGTTCACAGAGCAGAAAAATAGCATTTATTACTATTCTAGAGGAAAAAAAGGAGTTGTATCTAAGTTTCACAAATCAAAGTGGGTGTGATCACATGGTGTGTGTAAAGCCTATAGTGATGTGTGGGTTAATACAATCTTTGTAGCAGAAACACATGATTTTCTTTGAACATGAGGTTTATTGTTTAATTGAATTGACTTATTTAATGACTTGTAATGAGACTATCCTACTAATAGAAACTTTTGAGTTTTAGTAACTGGTCTGTGTTTGAGGATCCTGATTGTCTGCCCTTCATTTTGCAGAGGGAGATTTAGCCTTGCAGGGAAGTATTGGAAGTCTGTCCTTAAGTGATCTTACATCTCATGGAGAATTTTACAGAGAACGTTTCACTACAAGTGGAGAAGAGGCACTCATTTTTCATATCTTTAAGTATGAATTGAAACTTTTTGTTACTCAGTATTAGATTGTTACTCTATCAACTTCCAACCCCTCCAAAAAAAAAAAAAAACACCCAAAGTAAAACAAACCCAGAAAACCCAAGCCCACATCTGTGAGGGCTGCATGACTCTGCTTAGGCCTCTTGGGCCTTACATGGGACATAGAATATTTTCAGTTATAAATTTAAGATTTTTAACTTTGTCTTGCAATGTACAAAGAAATGGAAAAGGAGAAGTAGTTTTTTATCTCTCTCTAAAGCTGTTCTTGAAAGTATTTAAATGATAGTCTGTTCATAGCTAAAACAGCTTTTTTTAAAAAGTTGGAAGAGGATTCAACTGGTGAAATAGATTTCCATTGCTCCTTGATTTTGGAATAAGGGGTTTGCTTTTGTCATAATGTAAATTTGAATTTCTTTGTTATGTTTTAAGGAATAGGTCTTAGCTTGTGATGTTTCCTGGTTTTCCAGTTAATCAGATTAGAAACTATCCAAGTAATGTTATGGAATTAATGTGAAATACGACAGCACACTGATTCAGAATTGAAGGCACACATTATCCTGCAGTGGATAAAGCCACTGTTCTGATATAAAATCACCAAAAGTGTAACTTTGATTACACCTGCTGATATAAAAGCAGCAAAGGTGTAATGCAGAGATTAAAGGTACATTCCAAATGCAGAATTTTCGTGTTTGCTTAATTAAAATTCAACAGCACTTAAATGTATGAAATTTAGAAGTAATTAATACAAACCCAGTGCAACTGAAATAGTGTTAATTACACGCTGCGAACATTAGTTAAATCCTTTATATTACTACTTTGAATGGAGCACAGTGTCTAGTGCTGCTTCTAAAATGTAGCTAAGATGGGTAAATTTGACTTTGGACCCTTGTCACAGGTATGGGAGGCCGGATCCTCTGCTGCAGCGGGAGTGTGACGTCCGTGTGACCCTGCGCATGGCCTCTGTGCAGTACGTGCACACCCAGCGCTTCCAGGCCGAGGTGGTGTCCTTCATCCAGCACTTCACTCAGCTCCAGGATGTCCTGGGGAGGCAGAGAGCAGCGATTGAAGGACAAACAGTATGTCTGGGCCTTTTTATGTTCTTTCCCAGCCTGTTTTTTGCAGTTGAAATGTGATATATAATTTACGTTCATGCATCGACTCGAGTTGAAATGATGGGAGGTTTTAGAGTTTTGGTGTTGGTAGAGATTTCTCAGGCTCATCTTGTAGTCAAGAGACTTTAATTAGGACCATCCTGCTGCTGTTTGAAAGTGCAGAATACCAAATTTGCACATTCCTTAAAACTTCATCACCTGGTTTCTGCAGGATGCACTGGCAGGGTCAAGGTGTTCACTTGCCTTATTCTCCACTGTTCACCAGGCAATAACACCTGAATTAGGAGAGCCAAGTGAGAAGCTCTGTTCCACTCAGGTGTGTGTCTGTGATTGGTTTGTTGGCTGATAGGCTGAGAAAATCAGAGCTTCTGCATGGTAGAGTGTATGATTATAGAGATTGTAGAGCAAGATAGAGTATATAGGGCATGATAGAGTGTTTCAATGGTCAGGACAGCCAGAGACCACATGACCTAATGTGGGAGTAATTAATATAGTCAATAGTCTTCTTTTAATAGAAGCTTCTCTTAATTGAAGGAAAACCAGTGGATACTTGGATATTAAAATGCTTCATCAGCTGGGAAGTTTCAATCTGATTTTGAAACATCTCTTCTAAATGATGGGGTTTTGCTTTATGCAAATAATTTTTCTTAAGTAATTTGTTATGTAGTGAGCTGAGTAGTGTCTGTTCTGCCTCTCAGCTCAGGGGTGAAAGGGTGTGTCACTCCTGAGTGCTGCACCTCTTGCACAGGTTTTTCCTGTTTACATCATAATATTTTTATAATGAGCCTTTATTCTCTGCCTAAAACAAGAGTTTGAGGGGGTTTTGTTGGTTGCTTTGTTGTTGTTTTTTGTTTGGTAAAAATTCTTACCATATCTTAATTTTATAAATCAAGGGGTAATGATCCTGATTTTGGTACTAATCAGTAGGAAATAATCACCTGCTTCCTGCAATTTTTGTAATTATTTTTTAAATGTATTTTTGCTCTTCCCAGGTGAGAGATAAAGCCCAACGAGCTTCCCGAGTTCTTCTTGATATTGAGGCTGGGGCTCCTGTTCTGCTTATACCTGAGAGCTCCAAGTCTGACAGTCTCATTGTAGCTAATCTGGGAAAACTGAGAGTGAAGAACAGGTTCCTGTTTGCAGGAATGCCGGGTACTTTTTCATTAAAGAACAAGGTAGGAACATTGCTTCTTAATTTAGCAGCTTGTAGTTTTACTAGGTCTTGTGTGTTTTATTTCTAAATCAAAATTGTGAATGATTCTTACGTTTTAGACTTTATAGTTCAGGTAATGAGAGTCTGTGCCACTGTACTAGCAAATCTTACAGATTTGCCTTGCTGCTGGTTGTGCTGCACTCCCCGCCTGTCTTGAGCTTACTGTCTGAGGCATTGGGGCAGACAATGAGTGTTTTGAGAGAACAGAGGGAATAAAGGAGGCTGAACTCACTCCAGCTGCTCTGGTGAGGAAGCAGGACCCAACCAGGTACACACCTGAATGTGGGACCAGGATGGGCTTTCAGCTCCCCCTGTTTGGTTACTCCAGCTGTTCACCACTCAGAATTTCCACAGTGTGAACAGCAGGAAACAGGGGTCTGTGTTGGCTGAGACTTGCTCTAACACACTGGAGAACAGAATTAGGTTTTTATTTTTTTTCTCCTCTTAGTGAAACTGCTTGTGTGTAGTTGCTTTGATGAGGTGAAACCTTGGGAAAGGTTTGCAGTGGCTGTACATGTGGCAAAGCACAGGGCAGGAGTAGCTAGTGCTACCACAAAATTTGGGGTAAGGAAGATCCATCTTGCATGGCTTTCTATATCTAACCCATTCAACGAAGTAGGGAGTTGTCTGGGAACCCCCTAATTCCATTTTGAAGGGGTTAGAAGTTAGATGGAGTAAATTACTGCAGTGGATTTGTGGTGTGGCTGTTGCCTCCATCTGATTGGTATCTACCTGTGTCTTTGCTGTAAGGAAATAGTAACTGTGATGTTGGATTGTTTCCTGTACCATAGTGTGTTGATGCAAGTACAGGTTTGTAAGCAGAAGATTCCTAAATTAACATTGTAAGTTAAAGAAAGCGTGCACAATAATTTCATTTCAGCCTAAAAATACTGTGTTATGTAGCACTGTAGGAATGTAGATGTTTGAAATGAGATTAGGTGGGGTTTGGCATTTTTTGGTTGGTTTTGTTTTCATTTTTCCTCTGTCCTATGTTTATTTTTGAGGATCGGATTTTACAAGGCAATGCATACAAGGATCCTGTTTTATTTGAGGTATTTCACATCTTTATAGCAGTGTTCAGGTGCTGTTCATTAATTTCATAAAAAAGAAAGTATTCTTCTGGAATTTAGCACTTTAAAAAGCTACTTCATTATGAAAAATGATGTTTCTGTTCTAAAGGTTTTGCTAAATTCTATAAGAATTGGATGTAAATTTTTGTGGTGTGCTCTTTATGCATGTCTGAGGAGCTGCTAATTTGGATTTAATTGCATAAATTCATAGATTTATAGATGATGTGATGATTTTCCTTTGCATGTACTTTTCAGTCTTTTCTTTACAGTATGAAATTAAATATAATGTCCTCAAACTTTTTTTCTTAAAATCCTTGGTTGTGTTTACAATTAATTTTTTGCAATTTTTTCTAATATTTAAAAACCATGTAAGGCAAGAAAATATTAACAATTAAAACCAGAAAGGGAAGTTTATGGTAGGGATTGATGTGACGTCAGAAACTGGATACAGAAGGAAGATGGGAGATTATGGTAACAACCCAGGAGTCAGGGGCAAAGAGAGCAATCTTGGAGTAAGGGCTGAATAGATCACTAAAGATGGTAGCTACCTGCATGGGACATGAGGTTAATTAATTGAAATGATTCACAGATTAATCCCCAAATCAGCTTTGGAGTATAAAGGAGGTATGAAAACCTCTTCCACAGTGGTTGGGGCTGTTCCATCACAGAAGACTGCCAGATTGGTCAAGCAGGATTTTTGGGAAAAGAAATTCCTGGTGTTGATGTGACACTTTTTGTAGTGAAATTTGCAAGTTTTTGATGTGAGACAGCTCATGGATTTCCACTGTATATGTGGTAGTGGGGAAATGTCTAAAGTGTTTTATCAATGGAAATGAACTTTTCTTTTTTCACCTGTGAGGAATTTACCACTAAGTGTAGGGATTTATCCAACTTTAGACTGCAGGGACACGTTTTGGTGTGACAACTGAAGTATTTGAAGTGCATAAAATGTGAATGTATAGAAGTGTTAGTTCACATACTGTAATAAAATATGAAGTTGCTGACATCATCTTGCAGAAATAATGGCATATGCTTTTTTCATCACCTGAAAGACAGCTTTAAATATTTAACAGTCTGTATTCTGTAGAAATATTTAATATCATGGCAGTCTCACCCCTACATTTTGGTACTAATTTCATTTACATGAGAACTTTTCGGTTTTATGCAAAACCCTCTGCTTTTGAGTTAGTTTCTCATTGAAAAGATTCCACAGCTTTTTGAAGAAAGTTGCTGAAATAAACTTCTTTTACAAAGAGAACGTTCTCATCAGCTGTTAAGGCTATAGGAGAAAAGTTTTGCCGTTTTTCTACAGCAGAAGATACTGGCATTCCAGTAACACACTTTCTACAGCAGAAGATACTGGCATTCTAATAATCTGTTGCAGCTTGAACCTTGGTGCATTGGTTCCCTAGAATTTAATTTAAAAATCTAACGTTAATTACAAAATTTCTTTCATTAGCAGGATTCAGTTCAATTTTCCCCTCCTACGGGAACCCCAAAACACAGCGTGAAGAAAACAAATGCTGATGAGTCCAAGTCAGCAATGGAAGGATTGGTCATGAAAAAATCATCAGGATCAAACATTTCTAGGCTGAAGAATGAGTCTGCAGTGAGCACATTGAGCAAGCAGCAAGGGCAGCCATCAAAGCTGCCTGTTGTCCCAAACCCTGAGAGCCCAGGTATGTGAAAGCAGCAGGAACCCCATGGAACTTCTTTTGCCTTGTGGAATAGTACAGTGACATATTGCTTTTATCTTAGGTGACACTGAAAAAGTATGAGATCTCTGGATCTGGAGATTGTAGGTTGGAGAAGAAATTACTTCTGAGCTTTAAGACTGATCTTTGGAGCTCAAAGGATTAGGGAGTTGTAGTTCAGTTTCTGGAAGAACAGTCCTGCAAATGGGGTGTGTTTTGACATGCAGATTGCACACATCAAAGGGGTGTACTTGGACTCCTAATTAGGAATTTATATTTACCTGTGAATGAGTTTGGTATCTGGTAGTAACAGATATTGATGAACATGAATTAAAAAAAAAAGTGGAATAAAATCAAAAGTAAATGAAGTTTCTTTTTAAAAGTAGGTTGCATTAGTTCTCCACAGATTTTATTTTTCTTCCTTAATGTGTTATGTCCTGTGTACTTGCAGAGGATCACATCTGCCTCTTAGACTGCATTGTGGTTGATCTGCAGGACATGGACATCTTTGCTGCTGAAAGATACCAGAGAGATTATTCCAAAGCTGTTGAAGATACCAGTGCAGATTTGAGCTTTCCATCCTACTTGGTGAGGCAGACAGGAGGGAGCCTGCTGACAGAACCCTTCAGACTGAAGTTAAAAGTAGAGAGAAACTTGGACAAGTGAGTTTAAACAGGGTCACTTCATGCTGTCACCTAGAGGAGTGCTTTAGATGCCTTTTGTTGTATCCTAAAGGTCTTGCCTGCTGTGTTGGAGCTCCTGGAAACGCTGAGGTTTCCTCTTTGTTGCAGGGAGCTGAGTCACGCTGTTGCAGACATTTCAATCCATGGCAACCTGTCCTCAGTGCACTGCTCTCTGGATCTGAACAAGTACAAGCTGATCCGTGGGCTGCTGGAGAACAACCTTGGCGAGCCCATCGAGGAGTTCATGCGCCCCTATGACTTGCAGGATCCAAGAATTCTTGTAAGAGGATCTATGTGCAGCTGAAATTCTCTTGAAATGTCTTGGGAGGGTTTGCCTATTTTGCTGATGGCAGCAATATTTTAAGGACAAAGAAGCTCTAGACCATTGCTGTGAAAATGGATTAGTTAAAGGCCACAGTCTTATGAAATGTAGCATTTCCCCAGTAATGGCTAATGAAACTCTTTGGAGAAGAAGGACACCACACAAAAGCTGTTTACATTTTTCTGAAATGCAGTTTAATTCAGAGATGAAAGTTAAACAGATGCTCTGAAAAAGAATGTTGGTGTTTTCCACTTTCAGACAGTTTTGAGTGGAGAAGTGTATACTTCCATGTCATTCCTCATTGACATGGTTAATGTGAGCCTGGAACTGATGGATCCAAAGGGAAAAGATGGATGCAGTTCTTTAGCCAGGTATGAATGCTCTTTCATTACTGAATACCTTATCCTAAATACTATGCTCACGTGAAAGATACAGGATAGGAATTGAAATAATATGTGGAATTACAGTTTAATAATGCAGTGAAATGGAATTTTATAATTAGAGTCCAAACTGAGAGTTTGAGCTTCTCTGAAAGATGAAAGGGAATGACACTGTTCAAAAGATACAGTCTGTCTTTCCATTTGTCCTTGAAATAGCAGTCCAGTAATCAGTTTACTTGCCCAAGAGAAATAGTATTTTAATTAAGAAAGTGATATGAGGGAAGGTTAAAAAAAGCAGATTTCTGCTATGTTGGCTTTTGGGTTTTTTTTATCCAGAAGATTTTTGATCAGTGGAAAATATTATTACATTTAGTAGAGATCTGTTTTCTATCTCTATGACATGGGACATGATTCTAGTTGTTTTAGAAAATACCTAAATGAAAGATTTCAGCAATGTGCCATAATAAATAAGTGACTCCAAGGAACAAGTAATCTGTAAGTCTCTTTGGTGTGTTGTTTTGCTTTTTGTTCTCCCAGGTTTGATTTTAAGAAATCCAAGCTGCTTTTTGAAAGCTCTTCAAACGGAACAAAGTCTGTAAATCTGGTCTCTCATTCCATGATGGCCTTTGACACTCGTTATGCTGGACAGAAATATGCTACAGGCCCCCCAAATGTCTTCAATTGCATCTTTCAGTCATCAAAGAACAACAGTAGCCCAGGAGCAATCCAGATTGAATTGCATTTCAGGTTGGTAATTCTGGGATTTGTTTGGTTTTAATAATGACATAATCAATGGGCTGGTTTTAATATGCCTGTTATTATTGTAGATAAACTTGGGGGCATTGTTTTCAATCTGATGATGTTTTTGGGGTGGTCAGTGATACTTGATATCTGCAGTTAAAATCTGCAGTTATTCATTCCCTGGAAGTTGTTGGATTTTTTTTTTTCTCTTGTTGCAGTAAAATTTAGGTTTGAATGTGTACTGGATCAGATGAAGGTTTGACCTATTAAAATCAGTAGTGCTTAAAGCTTGATAAGTTTGGCCTATCACTTGTATGTGTGCATAAAACCAGTTTGTAGAATTTTTAATATAAGATGCACAAAAGCTGTTTCCCAGCAGGTGTCACACATGGTTTTCTGAGAGCATCAAATACAGACAGAAATGGCCTCTTTCAAAAACAGTCTCTGTATTCTCTTCTATGTTCTGTCCTACCCTGTTTGTTTTTATCTAATTTAGTATTCAAATTGGGAATATGAAGTATAGTGTCGTATTTACTGTATCACCATGGTGTTTTTTTTAGCAATGTTAGCTACCAAAACAGAGAGTGAAGTGACATGACTGGAGATGTTGCTTTCACTTCTGATCAGATTTGCTGACCAAGCTCAGCTTTCTCACACTCATATAAGTATGATACCCTCTGAAACAGTTGCAGGAATAATGTAGAAGAAAAAAATTGTGGATTATTTTAGTCGAGTAGAAAATTTTGGAGACATTTGTTCATAAAAAACAGCTAAAGAAATTTGTCAATTGAGAGAATTTTTTTTGTTTTAAGATATGGATGCTGCATTATGGTTTTAGGTACCTAAAAAATGTGTTCAGAAAGAAGTCAGCATTTCAATTTGAATAAAACTAAAATGGAATTTACTAAAAAATACACCCTAAAAAAAACCCAGATGGTTTTCACAGAACTGTTGAGTCAGTAGGTGGCTAGATTAGACACAGTTAGTGAGTATGCACAGTGCAGCCTAATCTGGTTTATGAGTGAGAGTTTCAGCAATCTTCTTCCCAACTGCTGTAATTTTAAATTTCAGCCACAGCAGCATGTGGTCTGTTTTTAGTGGTGAGAGCATCCTTGGCAGTAGATGTGAGGGCTGACAGAGCTCAGTGATAGTGTTGTACTGGCTGGTGCCTCTTGAAATATCCTGGAGAGCCAGGGGGGGTTATAGGCTTTTGCTGTTGGAAGCAGCACAGGCAGAGCCTGCTCCCCACTAAGGCAGCAGAGTTCTTTGGAGATTTTATAGTTCACAGTGTGCTGCATTGGAAATGGTTTCATGGTATTTAAGCACTTAGATGATTTTCCAGTTAGCATGATCAAATGTAACTGGTATTCCAGATCATGAAGCCAAACACTTTATCCCTCTTAGCCAGATCTTCGGAATGGGATGCTGGGAGCTCGGGCAGACTGACATTTTTTCAGAATGACAAAGCAGCTTCCTGTGCTGCAAAATGCTGTCAGGGTGTGAGAGGAAATTCATGTTGTACTTCTTATCTTGGAGCCAGGTCAGAATGTTAGGTTTGATACCCAACAGACATAAAATGATAATAAAAAAAGGTTTTAAAATATGAGATTTTGAAAATTAATATTGATAATGTAAGTGTGTTAAAGGAGCTTTTATGCATTTCCTGTCAAGTAGTTTTTCAATTCATTTCTTGTACCATTATGGCTTAGAATTTGTGCAGTTAAGATCTGTTGGGGTTCTGTTGGTACAGCAAATTGTTGAATTTCAATCTGTTTAAATATATATATGTGTGTATATATTTTAAAGGCCTGACTCTGTAAACTAGGTATATCCCTGTAAAATGCCATATAATTCTTATTAGATCCTGATAGTTTTCAGCATGATTTTAAATATCTGCAGGTTGTAAAGGTCACCTGTGTGCTTCTCTCTTCCTAAAAGGTCTACTAAGGATTCCTCCAGTTTCACAGTTGTTCTGAACAATCTTCGTGTATTCCTGATATTTGACTGGCTGTTACTGGTTCATGACTTTTTATACACTCCTGGAGATACCAAAAAGCGGGAAAATCCCCATTCATCCCAGCAGCGACCCTGCTTCAGTGACACAGCTGTTGTTCCCAAAACTGTGAAAAGTGGAGTAGTCACCAAACGTTCCTCACTCCCTGTGACAGCAGAAAAGCAGCTGGAAGTCAAGATTAATGTGACAGGTAAATGTGCTCTGCTCTGGTGCTTATTTAGGAGTTTTTCTCATTAAAAGCCGTGTGCTGGTGTAAAACCAGGTCCATTAAAGGAAATCAGGAAACCTGCTGCAAATGCTTAAATGCCTTAATGATATTGCCAACTGCCCTGTTAGTTATTTGTCTTTTTTTTTTTTTGTTAAGGGACTGAATTTGTGGTTGTTGAAGACATGTCCTGCTTTGATACCAATGCAATAATTCTGAAGGGAACGACTGTTCTCACTTACAAGCCCAAGTTGTTAGATCGTCCTTTCTCTGGCAGTTTGTCTGACATTGAGGTAAGAAAAAGAAACTTGCTGCTGTATAATGTCTAAAATTAGAGGAGTTTTGTGAAGATGCTTTACTGTAAATATATATACAAAATGAGTAGTCCACAGATGCTTTTTGGAGTTTGTTGGTTTCTCATCAAATGCTCTCATTTTGCAGCAGTTTTGAGAATAGTTTAATATTGTTTCTGTTAAAACATTGTAAGACTTGACTATAGACTCAAAATATTGCTAATTCTTGCCAGGCCTGTTCTCTCAGTTGATAATTTTTAAAAATAATTTGCAATTTTTAGGTGTTTTCATGCCGGTTAGGAAATGAGCAAGAGACTGCACTGTCAATTATTGATCCAGTACAGATTCATATGGAACTTATTGGGAATTCTTCTTACCCAAGAGGGTCAGGACTGCTGGATGCTTTCAATAGTGAAGATTTTCCTCCTATTCTTGAGGTAATACTACAAGCCTGAATAAAATTATATGCAGTAGAGATTACTAGCAGAGAGATTTTTTTGCCCAAGGATTCAATAGAAGACTCTCAAATGCATAAGAAGAGAATAAGGTAATTTTTTCCTGAAATGGAAAAGGAAAAGAGAGAACCATGCAGAAAATGCTCTTAGTGGTAATGAAAGGGTGATTTATGACCAATGTTACAGAGATTAGTAGTGGGGGAAAGAAATGGGCTGATTATGTAGGCTGATGGTGTTAGATAGTTACTAATACCTGAAAGAAAAAGATTTTTTTCTATATTTTCTGTTTCTGATTGTTAGGACATATTAGAGGGGAATTATATTTAAATACTTTTTTTACCATTATATAAAATTAAAACTTCTTTTCCATGAGATGTGATGCTTTTGGTTGTTGGTAAATAATAAGTTCCATAATTTTATTATTGGATCTTTAAAACATCATGGTGATCAGATTGTAACACTAAATTTTGTCTTCTTTTGGGAAAAGCTTTATTAATATCTGAAGTGCTTAAGTAAAATGTGTAGAAAATGCACGTGAATCTTATATTCTAATTTTTCATTTAGGTTCAGCTGCAAGCACTGGATATCAGGCTGTCCTACAATGATGTTCAACTCTTCTTGGCCATTGCAAAGTCAATTCCCCAGCAGACAAGTGCAGCTCTGCCTGACTCAGCTGCCTCAAGTGCTGGGAATGCTGCTGATCCCTCCAGTTCGGCACTGGGGACTGAGACCTCCCTGGCACATGAAACCAGAGATGGATCCAAACGTGTGCTGGATCCTTTTCTTGGTATGTTTTTCACTGTTGGAGTGAAGCCATTTTTAATATTTAAAGGAGGTTTCTACAAGGTGAAGCTAATCTATATGCTTAACACAAAAGATGTTTGTATCTTCATGGTGTAAGTTGGTTAGAACCTAATCATTGTCCTGATGATACTATAGAAAACATAAAAACAGGGCTGAATCATGTGCTTTTTCTACAGTTGCAATCTTAAACAAGCCAACCTCCATTTTTCATATGGATGTATCTTGATTTTAGAAATGAAAACAAGTAGATAACTGTCGAGGGTTTATGATTGGTTCACTGTTAATTGCAGAAGTGCAGCTGGCCCGCCTCCAGGAGCTGGGATTCAGTATGGAAGATTGTCGTAAAGCTCTTTTGGTCTGCCAAGGTAACATCAGATATTCTTAGTAGGGGTTTGCACATTGTTCATATTACCTTAATTGTGATTAAGTAAAGCCTTTAGGCTGTCAGGTGGTGATGCACAGGCACTGTTTCCTTCTTTGGAACATCTTTGGCTCTGTGCTGGCCTGTAGTCTTAAACATTCTTCCTGTTCTGCTACTGTGTAAAATCCACCCCCCCAAGGATTCTCTCTGTCCTTTGGGATGTCATGTGTGTGGTGCTTGAGTGTATTTTTATTTGGGAGTTTTAGTTGTGTTCAGGTTGGTAATTTTTTTGGTGCACCAATTTCTTGCTATTACACATCTCTTCCTCTTGAGAGCATGTGTTTTCATCTCTCCCTTTTAAAATCGTATTTCTCTAGTTCTACATGTAGTACATGAAGAGAAGACAAAGCTTTAACACAAGTGATTCTTTTTTCCTTTAGCTCTACCATGCTTCCCACCTTATCTATAGGCATGCATGATGTTATGGATTTTTATTACATTTGTGAAACTTCAAAACACATTTCTTACTCTTAGGATATACCAATGTCTTTATAATCTTCTCATATTTATGTTACAAAGTAGAGCATATTCAAGGTACTACTGACGATATTTTCTTGAGAGAGAGGGAATTAGTTTGCTTCTATATGGTTTTTACTAGGTACATGTCTTTGAGAAAGTAGGTGATGATTGATTGGTTGTTTGCTTGTATCTAAGGTGACTTGAAAAAAGCAGCAAGTTGGTTGTTTAAGAATGCTGAACCTCTGAAATCAGTTTCCCAGACCTCTTCTGGTCGAGATGGCCAGGGGATTGTGCCTTTCCAGTTCATCTCTGGAGTAGAAATAAAGGCAGAAAGTGTCTGCATCTGCTTTATAGATGACTGCATGGACTGTGATGTTCCCCTGGCAGAATTAACCTTTTCTCGTGAGTATCTGGTTCTGCCTTGGCAGAAAATGATTGGCAGTTCTGGGAGTGTTCAGCATCATGCTCTCGTTTGTCAGGACTTGTCAAATTTCAACTGGCAGTGTCTTGGTGGTGGTTGTGTGGGATATTGAGGGTTCCTTTTTCTTTATTTCTGTTTTGTTTAAGTTTTGATTTTAAGAAGATTACTGTCTTTGTAGGGTTAAGATTCTGGTTTCCCCTTTCTACATCACGTAACAAATGAAATCTGTCCTGAGCAGAACACCAGGGAGGCTCTGTGTTTGTAAGGTGTGGCTGTCTGCAGGTGTTATTTGAAGAGTATTATTATAAGCTTTTTGTACCATTTCAGTTTAAAAGACAAGACAAAACCTCCCATTGCTTACTTGACAGTTCACAAAATCAGGAAGCTTGACTGTTTTGCATTAGTTTAAATTTCTTTTTTTTTCCCCCCACAGGTTTGAATTTTCTCCAGCATTTGAGAACCAGCCCTGAAGGCTATGCTCATTTTACCCTCTCTGGAGATTATTACAACCGGGAGCTTTCAGGTGAAATACCTAGGGGGTTGTTGTTTTCTTATTTCGGTTTAGGAAACAGCCTTTCCTACTACAGGAGCCTGAAGTTCACCCACTGTGAAATGCCTCTAAGGGAATAGGGAAAGGTTGACTTTTAGGACTGTGTGTGTGTGGGACAGTGTGATCCTAGACAAGATACCCTGATGTGAGATCAGCTGGAGGGATGTGGAAAGTGGAGATTTTGCTGATATGAAAGTGGCACTCAAGCTTTCAAATGGAATTGCATAAAAAGGTTATCCAGCAAAATCACAGTTTTGTAACAAACTGTCTCTACATTCTCTTCTCTCTTCTTTTTAATTGTGTGGTACATTCAGTTTATTACATATTTCAGGAAGGAAAAGCATGTGAGGGAAGGTGATTAGGCTGAAGACGAATGATTAACCTAAGAAGACCGTCCCAGTTTGTTTTTGATACAAAAAAGCAAGTTAGGCCTCAATACAGGCCAGATACTGACAAAAGAAGTAATCTAGTTGTGTGGGTTTTTTTTAACTTAGAAACTAAACTTTCTGCTACCTTACTGGTGACAAGCACTCAGGAATTATCTGTCAATAACAAGGTAATTTTTTTTGTTTTAAAAAATACTTTGTTTTTAAAAATATGTAGGGTGGTTTTTTTTAATAACTTCTAGACTTTTATCTTTTGAGATACTGAATAATAGCCAACTTAACTTATCATTCTGTGAAAATCATTGCTATTTGAGAGAGCTTAATTCCAGATAGCTTACATATAGAGCTGTGCTTCTAGTGCTTTAATTGGAACTAAGATATTTCTGCAAGACCCTACTTACATGATCTAAATGGAGGAGCTGGACCAAATTTGTATTAGGTGTTAAATTAAATCCACAGGCTTGCAACTTCATCTTGAACACAGATTAAAAATAAAAGATCTAATTATGAAAGCTTCATTATTAAATATGTAAAGAGCATTCCAATGTGGCCTCTGTTTGTGCAGCAGAGGTGATGGTTTGTGTTTCTGTCAGGTTGGGAGCCCTTTATTGAGCCCTGGCCGTGTTCAGTGTCCTGGCAGCGGCAAGCTGCGAGCCGCCTGCACCCTCCCCGCCTGAAGCTGGAACTGAAGGCCAGACCTCGCCTGGATATAAACATCACCTCTGTTCTCATAGGTATGTGGGGGTATTCCCTGAGAGCAGCACTCTGCATCTGCTTTTTCACTACTGGAAATGACAGCCATCTCTAATTAAAGTGCTGCTGGAGGGAGCAGGACTGGCCCAAGGCCCTCCCTGCTTCCCAGGATACTGTACCAGGTGTGACTTTAGGCAGCCTATGTTCTGTCAGATGTTGTGAAAGTGTAAAGACATGAGCTGCATATGTTAGAGGTTAGTAAGAATTCTTTCTCTGGTCATATGAATTCTATCAAATTTATATGTTATTTGAAATTTATTTTTAATAAGAAGCAGGCTTTCATCTGAAGCTTTCTGTACTTCACAGGGCTTAAAAATATTTTGATCAGCTTATCGTTTTTCGGTACATTGACAGGTGCAGTGGGGAGCTACTCATTTCAGTTTTTTGGTCTCTGAGCACCTGAGCTCTCAATTTCCACATCTGGAAATCAAAATATTTTGTTCATCATTAACTCCAATTTCATGTGAGCTTCTGCATTGTGGAGCTCTAATTGTGTGCATTTCCCAGGAATATTGTTGCTCATTCAGAATTATTTCCTGGGCACAATTGAAAAAAAGCCAACAGCTGAGCTTGTAGATGTAGCAGAAAAACCTTCCTTCATCCTTTCTCCCCCAAGGAGAACCCAGGGGGTTGGCAGAAAGAGGGGGAACCAAGGTGGCAGGAGGAGAAGCAAATCAATGATTCCTAAGATTATGCTTTTTAAAAGCAGTGATAATAAGTAGTGAGGTTGGTTTGTGATTAGTATTATGCCAGAGGACTCAATTGGTGTCTTGATATTTATGCAGGAATGTGCATGTGCCTCTTAAAAAGAAGCAAACCCCAAAACCCCTAGGAAGTACTTCTAACATGAAAATATTTAGGGTCAATTGCCTCGGCAGGGAGAGCTCCTAGATTGACATAGGAGTGGCTTAAGAACATGAAATTCCACTGAAAGTTTTTTTAAAAAATAAAATCTGAGGGATATATTTTTTTTAAGACACTGCTGTGATTTTATGAGCTGTTGTTTGTCTTCAACTTATGTAAGTGACTCACAGAAAAAGCAGTGAAGTGAAACTTCTGCTGTTAAAGTGAAGTAACTTGAGTGTGATGAATTTAACACACTTTTCAATGACTTTGTTTACTGCCACCTTGGAGACATTGACTGTCTGTGCTTACATTCCTCTAGAGCAATACACATGTACCAAGCAGTCCTGGATGGAAGATTACTGTAAACAGGACAAAGAAGTGAATGTAATCAGCTCAGAAGACTGTATGGGTTCTTCAGTGGATCCCCCATGTTTTGGGCAGAGTATGTTGGTCATTAATCACACTTTATTTGAAACAGTCTTGACACACATGGTCATCTGTCTAGTGTATTCCAAACATAAGTATTTTGGCTTCACAGAATACAGTGATTTGTTAGAAATGTTTGGCAAAAAAAAAAAAAAGACAAAAAAAAAAGACAAAAAAAAAAACAAAAAACCAAAAAAAGACAAAAAAGCTGCATTCTGTTCAATTATGTTCAATTCTTTTAAAACAAAAACTTTCTGGCTGCTTAGCTTTGAGAAAGAGCTTTGCACTGATAGTTCTGCTTCCTTTCTGTCTGCCACTCCTGTCAATGATTAAATCAGTGTTGGGTTTAGACTGTGTGCAGTTCAGAGAGGATCTTTTTCTTTCTGTACCCCAAAGACCTAAATAACTTGAGTTTCTGGAAAAAAAAGCTATTCTTTTGGTGAAATAATCACCTGAGTAATAGCTCTTGATATGTGGCAGGTCTTTTCAGCTTATTTTCTCCTAGAGTTTCTTCTGGAAAGAATTTTATCAATTCAAATGCCAGCTTAGTGTAAGCAAAGGAGTAGAGACTCATAATTGCATGACATGGATCTTCCCTTATGCATGCAGGGGAAGATTTACCTGAATTTGTGTGGATTTACTTACCTGCTAACTTTGTCTCTCCTGTCTGCCAGGCCTCCCTCTTGTCTACCTTAGAACTAGGAGTACAGCCAGTTTGACTAACCTAGAGCATCAGATCTATGCTAGAGGTACTGTACAGCACACAGACACCAAAAGGTGGTTTTCATCTTTGGAAGGCTCTTGCACAATAAATACTGTGCTGTATGTGGGACTTGCTGGTGGATTGGGCTCTATATTTAAAAATAATCAAAACCCAAAAAAACCCTCAAGCCAAATAATGTAACAGCTACGTTTCTTTTACTGTGCTAAATTTAATATTTCATCCTTTCATTCTCTGGGGCCTTCAGGAAAGAATGGAGAAATATAACCTCACATAGGAAAACTCTCTTTGTGAGGAAGGTTATGTGAGTTGTTGACTATTCAGTGTCCCTCTTCTAGAGGGACAGTACAGTGGGGTTAAAAGTAGTGTAATAATATCACAATATTTAATGTATATTCTAAAAATATCCACCAGATGTTCAATATACGTATTTATGCCTGATTTGGTATATTTAGGTACCTTAAACTTTCAGATGCCTTCAGAAGCACAGGCTGTTTTCAGTAAACCTTAGGAAGTAAAGCATTCCTAATAAATAATTTGTTAATTTGTTTGGGTTCTATTTGACAGAACAGGTTTTGGGCAAAACCATGCAGAAGACAAACAGCACATTTCATAAATATATAGCCCTGTAGAAAAGTTAATGGATGGGAGGACAGAAAACTTTCTAGAAATCTACATCTGTTTCCTGTTTGAATGCCATTAGAAATATTTTCTCTGAGTTTTAAAAAACAACAAAATGAAAAATTTTGGATTTATTTTTCTGAAATATTTTTTCTGTTTGTTTTTTTTTTTCCCCCAAAAAAATCAAACAGGCAGCAAAACATCTAATATTAATTGCTTGGCTTTTAGTAGGGATTGCAGCTAAATTAATTACGAAAAAATCCTCCTGGTAATGATAGTCTATTTTTTTTTCAGGCAGTAGTCTCAAAATGCAACTTTTACATTTCTTTTGAAAATCAGACCATAGTCCCAAAAGTTCTTTTTTAGAAGTCTCCAAAGATAAATTGGCAATAGATAAAACATGAGAGTAAAAGTTCATTTGGCTTCTCTTCTAATTTTGTAGAACCTGGGCTAGCCAAAAAAATTATATAAAGTGAAACTCAACACTAAAACCATTTATTTGCTTTTGGCAAAAGTCAGAATTTTGATTTTTCAAGGATTTAATCTTCTTGCTGTGTAATTGGAAATAACTTTCTCTGTAAGCTTTAGCTCAGATTTAAATCTCCATGAACAACTTGAGGGTACATGGGAATTTGTTGATCTGACAGAAAGTTGTCTGTCATGATCAGTAACTCCTTCAAAAACTTTCCTGCCCTTCCCACATCACCCCTGCTTGCCTCTGGAAACCTTTTGGAGTGACTTCACGTCAGGTCTGGGGAAAAAGATTTCTGTCTTACCTTTTCTTTAAGCAGCTGATTTAGTGTGTGCCTCCTTTCCACTTCTCTCATACCAAAGATGTGTGTATTGAGGTAGCAGCCATTTATCTTCTTTTTTAAGTAAATTACTGGACTTTGACAGTAATTTACTGTCCAAACTCAGTAAGTATTTTCACAGATTTCATGCACTGCTGAGTGGAAGATGAGAGCAACACTTGTGTGCTGTTAGAAATTTGTGCTTGGAAAAAGTTGAACATCAGAGGAGAAGTATCTTCTTCTAGTGTTTTGCTGTCCCAGCAGTTTAACAAAACCAGATTGACTTTGGTTGCTCTCAAATTGTTTTCCATATTTCAGTAGGCTTTTTGCTGTATAGGAAAATATTTCTACTTGTTCAGGCTTTGAAAATAAAAGTCCCTTTAAAGGGGATACTGGCTAACCCTGTATTTGTCACTTGAAATACAGCATAAGTCTTAATTATAAGTGAGTGTGTGTTGAGTATTTCATGAGCATATTGGTGTACATAAAAGGTTTCTGATTATGATTGGGTTTTAGTTAGATTTTCTGCATGTTAGGTGTAACTGAAGGCATAGTATTTTATAAGATGTGATATAAAGAAACAGAAGAACACGTGGATTAAGCTCAGTGCCAAGTGGAGTTGATGTAGGGGAAGAATGTCTGTTTTGTGCCATTTCTGTAGCAGTTACTAATTGTAAAAGCTTTGTAGATAATCTGATGTCCTGCTTCTTTGTTTTTCTTTAGGGAGTGCAGGTTGTGGTTCTCCAGCCATTGTATCTCCCACATTAGCAGCTGATGCATGTTTCTCATGGACATTCAGACAAGTCTGTGTTCTGTTTTGTAGCTGAAATGAAGACCCCAAAGCGCAGGCAGCCGTTTGTCCCCTTTGCTCTGAGAAATCACACTGGCTGCACTCTGTGGTTTGCCACCCTGACTACAACTCCAACCCGGTAAGGAGCTCTTCAGGGATCACTTTAATATTTGTCTGGCTCCTCTGCCATGTCAGCCAAACCCTGTTGTTTTCAGTGCTTTTGTTTTGCAGAGATATGCAGACAACTCCCAGTTTTACTCAATTAAGAGCCTCTTCTTTGACACAGAGATAGTTTTATTATTAAACAAAAAAATATTTTGTTTTCAAGAGACCTAGCAAAATGTGGAAAGTACATTTGTGGTGTGAATGTGTTCACTGCAGGACTGAGTCAGACTAAAAAGCACTTGTAACTTGAAGCAGTCATTTTGTAAAATGCTGTGATTCTCTTCACAGGGCTGCGCTGTCTCACAGTGGGAGTCCAGGTGTTGTTCCTGAGGAAAACGGGACATTGCTGGGTGATGCCCATAATGTCAGTGAATGGAAAGAGGTTATCACTGGGGAAGAGGTTCCGTTTGAGTTTGAAACCAGAGGGAAACTCAGACACAGGTGAAGGGACCAGGCCATGAGATGTTCTGACAGTTGTGTGGAACACACAGGTTCCCAGTTGCGAGGGCACTGGCAGGTGTTATATTGAAAATGAATTTCTTTAAAATCTACTGTTAATGTTTACTTTCTATTTTTAAGACTTTTGTATGGAGTGAAATTATAATTTCTCTGGTAAAGCAGCAACTATTGCTGTTGTTGGCAGCCATTCCTGTATGTGGGTTGGATCATTATAAGCTTTTAGAAGGACTTGGGGGCTCATTGTCCTTTATTTTAAAGGACTGTTGCTTGTTATCAGAGTTAAGAAACAGAGCTTGCTAACAAATATGTAGCACTCTTTTATTTTTGCAACATAGTTATGTGTCTGTGTGTTCCTTAGGAAAGGTGGAGTAATTAGACATAAAATCAGGTCCATCTATCCATGAAATGGAAAAACTTGAGATTTTTTAATGCTTTAGTGAGATTCTTTTAACGGAATCCAGAGGATGTTTGTGGTTTGAACTGTTTGGTATTTAGTCTGAATAATAATGCTTAATAGTAATTTAACCTGATCTACCCTGGTAGGCACACTCATGATCTAAGGATTCATCAGTTGCAAGTGAGAGTAAATGGCTGGGAAGAAGTGAGTCCAGTGTCTGTAGACAAAGTTGGAACATTTTTCCGATATGCTGCACCAGATAAGAATCCCTCCTCTCAAACTGTAAGTTCTAATTTTGAGTGTTTTAAAAGAACATGTAAATTAGTAGTAATGATGTCTGCAGGATTTTGATCTAAAAGCATCTGCTATATGAGATTATCCTCTTTCCAGTTAGCCTGGACTGGGAGAGCTTGGAGATGCTGGGTTCCTAACTGTGTAAACAAAGCACAGCCAGAGCAGTCAGCAGTTAATCTGTGCTTGGCAGGCAAAGCTTCCAGTGACAGAACAAATCTATTAGTGACAGGCCATGCACTTGTGGAGACTGAGCTTTAAATCAGCCCAGCATTTCAGCAGCTACTTTTATTTCTTTTATTGCAGGAATGCCTTTCATGTATTTAATTTGCTTAAAATAAACAACACTGGCAATTTCCTGTAAGCCTAGGGATTGTTTTTGAAGTATGTGGCTCTGCAGACAAAATATACTTGTCATGAAGGGAAAATGCAGTTGTAATAATCAGCAGGCTGGCATTTGGTGGAGGCTCAGTGATAAAAATGGTCTTGTGGATTTCAAGACTTACCAAGTTTTGAGACTAGCTACTGGAAGTTGTTGAGCACTGGACAAATAGGAGATTGAGATCTTTTAGATAGAAAACAGAATTAAATTTGTTTTGATACTGCTGACAAGAGCCAGTGGTCTCTTATTTGAATTTTCTGATGTTTTAATATTGAAGCATAGAAAGGATCATCTCTCTGTAATTTGAATATTGAAGGAAAAGGATGCAAATTATGAGATTATGATAAATTAGTGAGAGCTGCTGTTCAGCAACATCTCCTGTAGAATTTTTCTTTATAACAAACTCTCTTTAAGCTTTGTTTTTTTGCAAAGCAGTATTACAAACAGGCTTTGCTAATCTAGTTCTGACATGATTCCAAGCTGTACTGAAGATCAGAAACACAAAGTTGATGAAAGTTTGTTCTTCTGTAGTAAAGTTTTGTGTTAAAGCTGAGAGCAGTATCTTAACAGTTGAACTTCTTTGACCTTCTTGTTTACTTTCCTCCCAGCTTGGAAGCCCAATAAACAGAACAAATATAATACATCCACAAGTCTATGTGAGTATATATTTTCAGTTTTTTGAGAGCTAGTTAAGTAAGAGTAGGGAAACTCCACAAGTTAACTGGCTTTTCCAACCTTCTAGAACCTTTTCAATTGAATGGAAACAAAATTTAAGCAAACAAGATGCACTTTCAAATCAGAACAAATATTTATGATTCCTCACCAGTATAAATGTTTGAAAGATGGGTCTTAAGTTCCAATATATTAATTCTAGCATGTAAATACATACTAAATGTTGTTTTCAGGAACAAAGTGGCAATGACTTTGTGTAATGTAGAAGGTAAAACATTACAGCAGAAGGGCAGCTATGAGTGAACAAAGTATGAATATGTTAAGAAAGCTCCACCTTATTTTTTCAGTTTTGACAGATAGGAATAATGTGTGACTGGTAGTTACATGGGGGTTTCACTTCAAACTCCATGGATTTATTAAACAATGTAATAGTGAGATGATGTATAAAATTATTCTTTTAGGATCTGTATTGCTCTTATTTGAACTTGAATCGTTTTGAGAAAGATAATGGAGTTAGTGGTATGTGGAATTGCTTTTTCATAATTTTACTGTGCTTTGAGGAGGAGGTACAGGATTATAAACTACCATTATGAAAATATTTATACACCTTATGAGTTAGCATGTGGTTGGACTCAGTTGGCAAGTTTTTCTCCAGCAGTTAGTGCTTCATAATGGAGGTGTCCCTCTTCCAGATATATTCATTACCTGAGCTTTTTAATGCTTTTAAATATCTTCCAGTTTTCTTCATTGCCTCCAGTTCGTGTGGTGTTTGAAGTCACCATGGAGGGGAGCGCCCGGAAGGTGATAACAGTGCGCTCAGCCCTGATGGTGAAGAACAAGCTGGAAACTCCAATGGAGCTCAGACTGGACAGTCCTTCTGCCCCTGACAGTGAGTGCTGTACACTTCTGTGAGCCATATTCCTCTGGCATTCCCTGTATACTGTGGGGAGCTCAGCTTTCTCCCCAAGGTGATGTAGTGCCTCACCGTCTGTAATGCTTCACACCAGAGTAGTCTACCCTGGACAGGACATGGGTCATGTTAAGAAGAAGGCAGTCAGCAAGAGACTAGAGAGCCCAGTAGGATTTTTGGTTGTTGTTCAGATAAGCAGGGAAAGCTGAGACTCTGTAAAGACTGAATCTTATTTCTGTATGTAGCCAAGTTGTCTCTTTAGAAGCAGTCCAGAGGGTTTTGGTGTTACCGTGCAAAGTTTCAGTGTAGAAATGTAATGGTACACTGATAATGTACCCAAAAGGTTTGAAGAGTGAGGTTTTTGGAACAAGCATTTTCACTAAAGAATTTGAGTACCAGCAAGTTTTTAGGCTGTTTCAGGTTTACACACTGAAATAAGTCTGCTGCCAGATTGTTAATAGAGCTGAAAATAACAGGTTGGATTTTGAACATGCATAAAGCAGGAAGTGATTTACATTAAAATAAAATGCATTGCCTTAAAAACTTGAGACTTACTACTTCAAAATTTTATGGTTTTCAGTAAAGGAGCCTTTTGATATGTGTGTTTTCTTCTCTGGTTGCAGAGCCTGTAGTCCTTCCAGCAGTTATGCCAGGAGATTCCTTTGCTATTCCATTACATCTCACATCCTGGCGTTTGCAAGCCAGGCCCAAAGGAATGGGAGTGTTCTTCTGTAAGGCTCCAATTCACTGGACTGATGTGCAGAAGGCAGCAGAGGTGTGCAGCAGCAAGAGGGAGTGTCACTCGATGGAGTCTGAAAACAGCCGGTTCTTCAGGTAATAATTAAAGCCTAGTTCTTCTTCTGTAAACTCTGAGAGATGAAATCCTGTGAAAGTAAATAACAGGAAAGAAAATGCTTAGAGATGAAAGCTGCTGCAGTTTAGTGGGATGTTTTATTGGGTCTCTGGAATAGTGAGAAAGCAGTGAAGTGTAGCTGCTCTGGTTCTGCAGAGCTCTTTGAAGCCCCTCTGACAGTGCCTGTTAAACCTCTGACAATACAAAGCACACTATGAATATTTATTGTAAAAAAAATAAGTTGTTAGAAAATAGGTCGTGAACTTATATTAAATTAGCTGCTCAGTCTCACTGAGGATAAAGAGTGGTTTTCCAAAAGATGTTCACAAATACTCGTTCTTTATCCTCAATGTCCTCTGCTTGGTTTGAGGCCAAAATGTATCTGCATAGTGAGGGCTTAATGGAATTTTGTAGTTTTCTGATATGATTGATTTAGGGTTGCTCTGAATTTAGGAAATGCTAGGATAGGGATTATGGAAATTGTGTCAGGAAGTGACCTTTGCCCACTATATAGTTACTGCTCTGTGTCAGTTTTGTAGTTTATTTCCTAATACGCTGTTTTTGAATGTGTCACAGGGAGCAAAAGATAAATTATTTAAAATTAAGGTTTTCCAACTCAATTTTTCACCTGAACTAATGAAGACTGAAATGTCAAGTGGTCAGAGCAAGGATATATATACTGGGAAGAAGGACACATTCAGCATTTATGTTTAAGAACATGATTATAGTTTACTTTAATGGTTAAAAATCTCTTTTTAGTAGCAGTTAAGAACATGCTTTTGCAAGTTCATGAAAGTTGGTGGTAATCTCTAATAGCCATTTTCTGTTAAGTCTCTGAATAGACTAGTTTTTGGGAAACTAACTTTAGTCTTTGATTAAAATCAGAAGACTCATGTTGTCTTAATGTCAGACATGAATACAAAATACCTTATGATAATCTACAAGGTGATTATGTGGAGAAGAACTCTAAATGCTGTTTTTCTTACCAATCCTGAAGTCAGAGTATCTTTGAGGACTTAGTGCAATACAGAAAGACAGGGTTTAATTGTTCTGTCAAATTCCTTGACTTCTCCTGTGTGTCGGCATTCCCAGGTTTTGTGTGGCTATAAAGAAAGAAAATTACCCAGATTACATGCCTTCCAGCATCTTCTCTGACAGTGCGAAGCAGATTTTCAGGCAGCCTGGGCACACCATCTATCTCCTGCCAACGGTGGTGATCTGCAATCTGCTGCCTTGTGAGCTGGAGTTCTACGTGAAGGGTTTGCCCATCAGTGGGACCCTGAAGCCTGGCAAAGAGGCTGCCTTGCACACGGCTGACACGGCCCAGAACATCGAGTTAGGTAAGGCTCCTGCTCAGGGACCATTTGCTGCTCCTCTCTGTGCCTCCAGGAAACTTGTTTCTGCAAGGAACTATAGCACAGAATGGAAAAATAAAGAAATAGAAAGCATTTAAATGATGGTTTCATTGTGTTGCAGGGCTTCATGTTTTTAATAATGAAATGAACACATTGAAAAAAACCAACTCAGTATTGCCATCATTCCTCCAAATCTGTCAACACTTAGAGTGTTCCTTGTTCAGTTCTTGTTTTCGTGAGAGTGGAAACTGAAGAGAACAGTGGTAAAGAGGGGAATAAATCAAATAAGTCTCTAATATTTTGGGTGGTTTTGCTCTTTTCTTTTTGACAGAAACAATTTGTATTGAGAGTGTATGTGGAGTTATTTAACACTGGCTAGACCTGTAATGCCTAAAGCAATAATTAGCCCTAAGCAGGGTCCCTTACAGAACTTGTTTTGCTGTTTGTGACTTAAATTGAGGCATTTCTTCATGAAGTCAGAGTTTACTGTACTGTGCAGATTTAAAAGTTGATGAGGGTGAGCTCTGTGAAATATTTAGGGAGATCAAGTTACGTGAAACACCAACTTATGTGCTTATCAAAAACTTGTGTTTGTGTGATGATGTTTTATTTTGCTCTGCTTTGTTTTGTTTCATAGGGATATTGCTAGAAAACTTCCCAGTCTGCAAAGAGCTGTTGATTCCTCCAGGGACACAGAACTACATGGTGCGGATGCGACTGTACGATGTCAATAAGCGGCTGCTGAACCTGACCATACGGATCGTGTGTCGTGCTGAAGGCTCTCTCAAAATACTCATTTCAGCTCCATATTGGTTAATCAACAAAACAGGCAAGTTCTGTTGTTATCATGAAGTGGGAAATAAGAATTTCCTGTAGTATTTTGATTTGCTTTCTAACCAAATAAAGCTTTTAAACGTGACTTAAGAGGAATAAAGGTTGTAAGAATTTGTATTTTTAATAGTGCCAGCAGCTACTGTTTGATGCATGTTACAACAGATAACTTATACATTGGCTTGCTATATTACAGATTTTCAAACATGAGGTGTTGTACCTCTCAATAAATCAATATAGATTAGATCACTGTTAAAATTTGTGGCTTTCAAAGACTGAAATGCCTTGAGGAGACAACAGGTCTGAATTGCAGTGAGTGTGTGTGACTTCCACTGGCACTTTCAGGTCTGCACGGACCAGTCTCATGACCTGCTAAAATACTACAACAAAAATATCTTGGGTTCCTCAATTTAAAATTTTTACCATTCTCATTTTAATTTGTACAAAGGTGATGTGTAGTTTAACACTGTTTTCTTCTCTGTTTACTTAAAGGATTGCCACTTATTTTCAGACAAGATAATGCAAGAACAGATGCAGCTGGTCAGTTTGAAGAGCATGAGCTTGCTAGAAGCCTCAGCCCACTGCTGTTCTGTTATGCTGATAAAGAACAGCCAAACTTGTAAGTAAGAAAGGCAGCCAGGAGGAACTTTACAAAGATGAAAGAATTAAGATGACCTGTGAAATGATTTTTTTTTTTAATGCTGTGTTGAGCATATTGGATTCTTAGACATTTCCCACTGAAAACTCCTTGGCTGGCCAATTCTGTTGTGTTTCAATTTATTCTAAATTTTAATTTTTTTTTCATTTCAAAGATAAAAGACACACAAATGCTATCATGATTAATCAGTCTGGAAATTGCCAAGCTTTTTACGGGACATGGCCATTGACTCCTTACCAATGTGTTGAAAGGGCTTATGGCAGAAATGCAGAATGAGCCACTCAGTAAGAGATTTATCACGGCTTCAAGTGCTCCAGACACAGATGTTCTTTTTCTATCTGGGCATGTGTTTGATCACCAGCATCATCTTACTATCTGATCCTTCATTTAAATGACTAAACCTTTGTGGCTTTTTCTTACCCTTAGTTGCACGATGCGGGTTGGAAGAGGAATCCACCCTGAAGGTATGCCTGGCTGGTGCCAGGGTTTCTCCCTGGATGGTGGGAGTGGTGTCAGAGCCCTTAAGGTGATCCAGCATGGAAACAGGCCAGGCCTCATCTATAACATTGGTAGGTGGTGATGGGAACTCTGGAAAACCCTGTGGAACTCTTGGTGATTTACAATGTCAGTGACACCAGAAACAGAGCAATTGCAGCAGAGACATGTATCTTCTTAAAGGCTTTGAGGGTCCAGACAAAACCATTAAACAAAAGATGATATTCTGAGTATTTTTATATCTTTCGTTTTGAACTTTATTAGCTTAAAAATCAGTTCTCAGTTATTTTTAATTTTGCATTTCATCACTAAGTGTTAGTAACTACATTGTCAAACTGTTCTGTCTGCTTCTGTGTTTTTATTCCCCCTATATGTTAATTCCAAGTACATTCTAAATCCCATGACATTACTTTGATTATTTTGAGTGTCTGTGTACTGTAACTATTCAGCCACGTGCTGTTTCTGTGGGTTTTGGCTGGTGGTGCCTGCCTAGGCTGATGTGCAGGAGTGCAGCTTCTGGGTTCCTTGTGCTCCTGCTGTACACAAAGTACAAGCAGGTTTTAGTTTTGAAATTTAATTCGAAGAGTCTGGAAATTTAATTCCAGAGTCTGGAAGTTAATCCACAGTGATTGTCGAGGAATTTTTCATATTTTTAGAAGTGAAATACTTGCATTGATATACTTGTGATTGGGAATTGTTTCGGGGTTTTTTATCTTCAGTTATCTTCAGTATCTAAGTTGTACTTGAGAAAAAGAGGATAGCAGATGGCATAAGGTCACATTTACTGTTTAAAGTAATGTTCCAGTGCAAGTCAGTGGTATGGCACAAAGTCTTCATCTCAGGAACCCAAGAAAGAGCTTGTCTTCTCTGAAATATATTATGGCAGCTATCTTTTTCTTTTGTAAATAATAGCAGTTCTTTCACCTTGTTTTTATTACTAGGTATTGATGTTAAAAAAGGCAGAGGCCGTTACATTGACACCTGCATGGTCATCTTTGCTCCCCGGTACCTGTTAGACAATAAATCAAGCTACAGGCTGGCCTTTGTTCAGAGGGAATTTGCCAGAGGTCGGGTAAGAAACTTCCTGGTGGTGACTTTTTTTAGTGCAGTACTGTACTTAGTCACAGCATCTGCTCAGGAAGAAGAGCAGGCATTGTTCTTGAAAGTATTGTTGGCTGGTTATGAGGATCATTCTCATTATTCCAATAGCAGCATCCACCTGACAGAAGAGTGGCTGTGTTTGTATTTTAGAGTTGTATAGGTTCATAGTGGATTTTTCAGTGCTGGGATTATTTACCAATTATTTACCAATTTCTGTTCCTAGGGAACATCCAATCCTGATGGCTACATCTCCACCCTCCCTGGTTCCAGTGTCGTGTTCCACTGGCCACGGAATGATTATGATCAGCTGTTGTGTGTGAGGCTGATGGATGTCCCAAACTGCATTTGGTCCGGGGGCTTTGAGGTCAACAAGAACAATTCATTCCACATTAATATGAGGTAGCTGTGACCTATAAATCTTCTACAGCTGCTGTGTTTTGATAGAAGCAGCTGTTTAACACTGCAGATAATGCAGATCAGAAGCTTACCTGTCTTGTACTGATCTTGTTCAGGGACACCCTGGGAAAATGTTACTTCTTAAGAGTAGAAATTACCCTTCAAGGAGCCACATACCGGATTGCCTTCAGTGACACCGACCAGTTACCACCACCATTCCGCATTGACAATTTTTCCAAGGTAAAAGAACCAAACCCCGTATTTTATCCTTTACTTTTTTAGTAAAAAAGTAGTTCTTCTGTATTGGTTAGAAGTGGGAGCTGACTAATTTGTGTAATGAAATAAAATGAAAGTCTTAGAGTGTTTGTCTGTAATAATTGTAATTTTCTGAAGTTCTAGTAAAAATTGGTAGTACACAGCTACGTCATCTTTTTCAAATAATAGTGGTAACATTGTGGCTTTCATGAGTGCTTTAAAACTCTTACAAGGAAGAGAAGTATCACCAATGAGAGGGATGGTATTTAATCTGTTCTAGTCTCATAATTTAGATGAGCAGGGTTTGAGATGCTCCGTGGGCCTGCAGACATTTTGAACCACAGATGACAGTTAAAAGCAAAGATGTTTCTCATCCCTTCAAGACTCTTTTTACTTAAGACCTGAATGGAAGAATATGCATATGGAAATGATTGGGAGGGTGGAGGGAGGGCAGAAAGAAGTGATCTGAGCATGTCTCAGTCATCAACTCCTGGTAAATGAACAAATGATAGCAAAAAGTCTATCTGATGAACAATTCCTGTATGACCAAACTCCTCCTTCCTGACTGTTGCAGGTCCCAGTTGTGTTTAAGCAGCACGGGGTGGTGGAGCCCAGGCTGTCCACTGATGTGAAGCCCATGACCTCTCTGGATTATGCATGGGATGAGCCAGTCCTGCCTCCCTTCATCACGCTGACAGTGAAAGGAGCAGGCTCCTCAGAAGTTGTCTGCTGCATGAATGACTTCCAAGACAGCAAACAGCTTTACTATGAAAACTTCATCTATATTGCTGCTACCTATACTTTCTCAGGGTAATTCTTTATATATTTGATGGAAATATTTTAAACATTCACATTAAGCTTTAATTAATTAATATTAAATTAGTATTCTCTTAATGGTTACCATTCAAAAGTTTTTCACATGGAGTTAAACTTTTGTCTATCTTGTAGCTAGCAGAAGAAATGCCAAATTCAGAAGCTGTCTGTCTGTCAGTAATTTGTGTATTTTACCTCATTTGGACAAAGTACCTTTGCTTTAGAGATGCAGCTTGACACTGTTTATTCTGTCACACAGTGAGAAGGATTTAGCATATGGCATCTGCTGGGACCCCACTATGTGGTCTCAGAAGAGTCAGGATGTTTGGGGTCTCCCTCTGGGGACTTAATGTCTTTTGGTGTATAAAGGACACTTTACCACAGATCACACTTATTTACAACATGCCTATGAGGTTTCAGCTTGCATTAGGTTGTATGTACTGAAAACAGCTCTGGGAAAATGATGCAGGACTTTGTTACTTTCTTCAGTATGAGGTAGAAAACTGTCTTTCAATTCATCTGTTTTGCCTGTGAAGTTCCTAGTTCCAGTGAGAAATCAAAGCCCCTTTTAAAAATGTACTCAAGTTACCAGGTTGCCCTGGTAATTCCTAACAAGAGGGGAAAAACCCCCAGTATAAATGTTAATCTGATGGGATCTATTGGAAGTGTAAACTTCCAATTTCAGTTTTGGTGCAGATCTAAATCATGCTTCAAAAGAAGCTGCTACTCTGAACAGACATGATGCTGTTTTCATGGTATTCCAGGTTACAGGAGCCAAGTGTAAGACCAGTTACTTCAAATAAGGATGGTGCAAATGCAGAGCTTGTCCTTGATGTTTCTCCAAAGACTCAACGAGTTTTGCTGAAAAAGAAGGTACCAGGACACATTTTACTTTTTGTTTTTTTAATAATACTGTTGCTATGTGCTGAAGTAAAATCAAATGATGATAGTAGGACAACATTAAAAAAAAAAGTTCAAACTTTTAAAGGGTAGAAAAAGACTGCAAAGTGATAGGTTATTTTGAATTGTGGTGGTGATTCTGTATAAGACTTTTGTAGGGGTAAAGGTGACAGAAAAGGGAATTGGAATAAAGTAGCAAGGAAGGTTGTAAATGCCTCCAAGACAGCAGAATGTGGTAGTTGTGTGTTGGATATTCTCATGAAGTTACAAGGTAGGACATGCTTCCTTTTTGGGAGCATTGTAAGCCAAGTCATCTGTTTCTGGGGCTCTTAAGAAATAGAAACTGTGTTTAAAGATTGCTGAAATTAACAAACAGCTTTTAAATGCAGCTCTGCATCTAGCTGCTGTTGTGTGTTCATTGAATATCAGAATTCAGTCAGAAGCCTTTATCCAAACTAGCTCCTAATTCTAATTCAGGGCAGTGAAGTTAAATATATACAAGTCATTCCAGGAATTATCATTCAAAGCCTCTGATAGCAAAACAGAACAAAAATACTTGCTCTGAACTGTCTTTAAATGTTGAATTTTTCTGTAACAGGAGCCAGGCAAGCGATCCCAGCTCTGGAGGATGACAGAATCGGGAATGCTTTGCCATGAAGGCTCTTCAGTTCCTCACAACCCCCACAAAGCTTCTCCTCGCTCCGAGGACTCCAGTATGATTTTAGATATCGCAGGCCTGGCAGCTGTCACAGACAACAGGTATGGAAATACAGTTCCTCAGGAAACTGATGGGGCTTTCTAACAATGTCTTTGAAAACATACTTCATATGATATTCTCTGAATATGGAAAGACATTGTTCTGAAGGCATGTGAAATGGCTGGATTTTAGCTGATTTTATAAAAAAATCTCATTATCACCTCTGTGACTTAGAAATACTTGTAAAGGCACAGCTGATGTCTTTGCAGCAGGTGACTGTTGACAGAGCACTTCAGGAGAGAGATTAGGAAAATGATCTGGGGGGCAAAATAAATGTTCAGCATTAACAGAAGTGCAGAGTAGAGGTTGGGAGGTGCGTGCTCTGAGCTCTGGGGTTCCCCTGCAGGTACGAGCCCCTGATGCTGAGAAGGCCGGATCAGCGGCGCAGCACGACCCAGACCTGGAGCTTTAGGGATGGCAAGCTGACCTGTGGTATCCATGGACTTGTGGTCCAAGTCAGTACTGATCATATGTTGAACCTGTTTTGTTTGTTGCTGATGTAGATGACAGAGTCATTCGGGCTTAGTATCGAAGTGAGCTAAAAGTTTTGAGGCAAGTTTGGAATACAGAGCAAAGCAAACTTGTGCAAGCAGCTTATGTTTTAACATAAATTTATGTTTGAATGTTCTTATTAATTTCAAATAATTGCACTATTAATTAGAAATTAGAAAAGTATTTTAGTTAGTACTGTGATATTGCATTGATCGTTTTGTGATTAAATTACTGCAGTGTAGTAAGTTACTACTTGAAGCAACCAAAAAAGCTCTGTATTGCTGTCTTTAGACAGTAAATCCTTTAGTAAGGGTTTGCTTTCTCATCTACAGGTCCAGGGTTCATCTTTTAAAAAGCTTCCTATTATTTTGGAAGACTTTTCAGGAAGGACTTTCCAATGTCCCTTGATGATGTGATAGCTTCAGTTTTAAACGTGCAGTGGGAATACATAATTCCCACTTAATTATTGATCACTCACCTAATTATCAATTACTTAATTATCAATCTTGGCTGTTTCTTTTATCTGCCAACTGATTAAACATGAGCTAGCAGAAACTTTAGTAATTTCAAGTAAAATGCTGTTGAACTGCTCTTCTTTTAGTTCTGACAAATAAAGAGAGGAAAGGAAAACACAGTTTTAAATTAATATATGTAAATAGTTATCTGAAGTATTCACCTATCACTTAATTACTTAATTTTCTTTCCTTACTCAGGCAAAGGGAGGAATACAGGGTCTTCATGACGGAGCTGAAGTTGTTCTAGGTCCTGATAACTCACTTGAACTTTTGGGGCCAGTTCCACCTGAACAGCAGTTCACTAACCAAAAGATGAGGCCTGGCTCAGGAGTACTGGCTGTGAGGGTCATCCGAGATGGGCCAACTAGAGTTCTGCAGGTGACAGTCCTTCATTAACTAGAATCTAGTTCTGTTGCAACTCAGTACCCTGAATGTATTGGAAATGGTAAATCCCTCACCTCTGGAATGTCATGTAGTTTGACCCTTCTCCCCCCTGGTCTGCTTATCTGGCAGAGATCCAATTTCTCCCCGCCCCCTTCCCAGACCCTAGAAAAGACCTCTGTGCCCTGACCTCGCTCTCTTTCCGCTCCTGGGACCTCACAAGGAATAAACCTCGGATTCTCCTAAGGGGGGGGAAGAGCCTCTTTTGGATATCTTTTATTCTGTCCATGCGGGGGATACAGGCTTTCTCTTAGTATCTGAGCTAGTCGGGGGCTAGGGGAGAGTCTCTATTCCACCCGCATAGTTCCATTCTTTGCCTCTACTGGAAATACTGTTTTTCTGTATTACATCTTTAAATCCTTAGGAAAACTGCCTTTATAATGACATGAAGGGGATGGGAATATCATAAGCCAGAAGTAGTTACTACTAAAGTTTTCCTTGTCCTTAATTTTTTAAAAAGATAATCTGCTAAGGTAGGACAACATAGCTGCTATTTATATATAGGAAAGGCATCATTATAGTAATTTTTTTTTTCAGATAACTGATTTTAACCAACGTAGAAATGATCGTTCATTCAGTGAAGGAGAAGAACTTCCAGTTACAGAACAAGATCTGCGCAAGTTCAAAAATCCAGATACAGAGCAGGAATTGGAAGTAAGATATGACAACTAGTACTTGGCCTTTTTATTTTAATTTTCCTTTCTAGATTTCAGGAGGGGGATGATTGTCAATAACCTCTCCTGATGATGACCTTGTGTTATGAACTTTAGATTTTCCTGCTACAACTTCTCATTCTTAGAATTTGGGTTAATACACCTTAAACCTCTTGATTCTAAGACTAATTGTCAGTGAGCTGCTCAGTCTCTCTGGAGATGGTCCTAGAAAAATAATTTCTTTGCAGAACTGTGTATTTGATATCAGAGGTTTTTTCAGTGTTGGTTTGTTAGTGGTGGGTTTTTCCCCTTCTTTTCTCAGGTGCTTGTGAAACTGGAAGGTGGAATAGGATTGTCTTTGGTCAACAAAGTCCCTGAAGAGCTTGTGTTTGCAAGCCTCACCAGAATTTATGTCCACTACACTCAGCTCTCAACCAGTCAAGTGCTAGAGCTCAGTGTGCATGATATACAGGTATTTGCCATTTTGAAACAAATTCATTTGTTCTTAGGTCTTCTTCAGTTTTTTGATTCATAGTAGGTTTGAAAGATGTTTATAGCTGTGACCAAGATTTTAATTCTTAATTACCACTGGAGTTTCAATTCTGTTTTATGTCCATTATGTAGGTGGACAACCAACTTATTGGCACCACACGGCCTTTTATGCTCTTTCTGACACCCAGGGTGAGTGAGAATGAGCCCCTGGACCCTGGGCCTGCTGTGCAAGTCAATGCCATGAAATTTCCCAGTAAAAATGCACTGACTGATATATACAAGGTAAACCACAATGTTTTGTTTGTGTAACATAGATATTTCTTTGCTTAAATGACCCTTCCTTTTCTTAATTTTTACTTGTAATCTGAATTTGGTGGTTTGTGAAATACACTTTTTTAAGATTCAGAACTGATTCAACAGACACAGTGTCCACCTTCTCATGGTCATGGTGTTTAAAGCTGTAGTACAGTGATGAAGAGGGTAATAAGCATGTTTAAAAATGTGACAAATCAGTCCAGACCCCTGTCTGTCCTTGTCTGTGACCTTACTTTTCAAGGCAGTTATTCTCTCCTGAGAACTGTAGTGCAGTGAATCAGAATATCTGTGCTTTGCTCTTCAGGAGTTGAGTACAAGGTTATAAATTCTCTTTGATAAGCTGTTATCTTGCTGCATAAATCCAGTTCTGTGCACTGCAGCCATTTGGAAACGTTGGCTGTAAATTTATCCACCAACTGTGGTATGTACTGTGAGGGCAAAACTGAGTTGGTTGTCAAGATTTACTTTCTCACTTGGAATCTTCACACATGTATTTTGACTCTGTTTTGAAAAGCAGCTGATTTTAGTGTTGGAAATGCAGCTAAGATTTTGAAGTGTTAGGATTAGGTAATAAAGCACAATGCCTTCCACAAAATTGAAATCATCATCACTAGTTGTAGATAACTTGAAGTGAAGAAAGCTGCCAAAGACATTTTGAAGGTGGGAGTCTTGCTGCAAATCCATGGAGGTGAAAATATTCCATTGAAATAGAACACGTTGTCCTTTTAAATAGCTTACATGGATTATATTTCTGGTGTTAATGCTGTAAACTGAGACTTGTTTATCTCTGTAGCATCTGATGATCACTGCCCGAAAGTTCACAGTTCAAATTGAGGAGAAGCTGCTTCTGAAGCTGTTGAGTTTCTTTGGCTATGACCAATCAGAATCAGGTGTGGTATAAAATTGCACAACCCAGTTTTCCAATGTACAGAAGTATTATGATCTTTGCATATAAAATAAGCAGAAAACACCAGCACACTCTTGGCTGTGTGGAACCTCCCACTCTTGAACAGAGCTGGAAATGCCTCATGGCCCCTGTGAAGCTGTTCATGGATGTTGTGCCTGTTGCAGAGCTCAGGTGATGGCCCAAGTACAGCCTGTCTCTGGAAGGAGTTCAGTATTCATTTTCAGTTCCTGTATTTGGATTCATCTGAACTGGGATAAAAGAAATTGTGTCATTAATTTAGCAAGCCACTTTGTTTAGTGATTTGTTTAGTTAGTTTATTTAACCCAGGGCTAGAAGTGGGATCTGTGTTAATTTGTTCCTTGGGCAATTCCTCTTGCTTCACTGCGAGAAAATTTTGTCTGACCTTTGTTGTGGCATCCATACCCCTGGTTTTAATTGTAATGTAAATTTTCGTTCATTCACTGAGGCAAGACAGACCTTTTCAATCTTCTGATCTCATAGATGCTATTCTAATCCTCCTATTTTAGTGTTTATCTGTGCTTTGGAAACTTTCTGAAATGTTTGTTTTGGAGTGGCAATTGAAAATGTCACTTCTATTATGCAGTAGCCTGTGTACTGTTACATAATAACTGTCACAGGAAAAGAACTATTTTTGGCATGATTCCAAATGGGGCCAAGCCTACAAACGATGCTCCAGAGCTCTGCCTTGCTAATCCACACTATCCTCTGAATTATCTCTGGAAAAATATCAATATTGCATTTCACAGAGGACTTACAAACTTAGATCTCTGGTGATGAAGGAAAACTAAGAATTTTGACTTTTGCTCTTAGCCATTTGACTTATCTCCCCTTTGTTCTGGTTTACCCTGTTCCTTTTGCTCTTTTTTTCTTACTTACTGTACATTATTTGTAGTTTATCTGCTGACGTCATCCTAGATTCAGATAAAAATAATTTTCTCATTTGCAGTTAGCATGTTTTATTGTTCATAAATCTGAGTTCAAAAGATGTGGTCATCTTCTGTCTTTGCCCTGCTTCCTCACACCACCCAGGTGCTCGTACAAATAACATGAGCCTGTTAATGTTGACCCCCTTTGGGTCACTCTCCATATAAATTGATTTATTGGATGTCTTCCATGTAGGCATACTCCATTGTGTAGTGAATATTTGAAAGCTTGCTTTGTACATTATATTCCTAGTTGAGTGTGTAAGGAATTGTAGAGAAAGTAGAGGGAGGAAAACAGACTGTAAGAGCATGACTGCACAGTAGGAAAATTGCATAGTCATGTGTTATCTCCTTGTTTCTGTGTGCTGATAAAGAGAAATTAGAAGTGAGATTAAAAGCTCAAATAACAGGTTTTAGAGAAGCAGAGAGATCTGACAGAAATTCTTGAGCCTCAGGGGTCAACTTCATGTCACAAGGCATGAGTAATTTTGCTGGCTGCACCAGCAGTCACACATAGTTTCTATTTGTGCAGAGGATTATTAACTCTTAACGGAGTATGTATTCCTAACCCCATATTTATTTATCTTTGATTGGTTCTGATTCCTGTGTTTTGTCTGGATGCAGAGGTTGAAAAGTATGATGAAAACCTCCATGAGAAGGTTGTTGAACAAGGTGGAGGGCAAAAACGATACTACTTTGAAAATCTGAAAATCAGTGTGCCTCAAATCAAGTTGAGTGTATTCACTTCCAACAAGCTCCCTTTGGACCTCAAGGTACATTTAATTAGCATAATTTCCAGTCTCTTCTGTAATAGTCCTTCATTTTTGTAATTTCTGTTGAAGCACAGCCAACTGGACCTAATGACTCACTGCTTTACAAAGGACCTTAGTTACAATAATGGAAGTGTAAAGACCTTAAAGGGAATTACTGTCATAAAATAAGAAGTTATTCAACTTAGAGAACAGAAGGACAGAACAATTCTGAGTGTTTTCATCCAAAAAATAATGTTTCATTGGAACTGGAGAATTTGCATGAGCACTGTGGAATATAGTCAAAAATTAAAGTGAAATGAGATTGAGTATGAACTTAAAATAGGTGGGAAGTCTGGTGTTTTTCATATGGTCACAAATCTGGCACAGTTGGTAAGTGAACCAGGGATTCCAGATTATGGCCAGAACATAATCTCTTCCAGTGTTCCCAAATCATGTGTTAGGACCTTCCTGACACAAAGTGGCAGCAACCAAATCAGCCACTTCAAAAATGATTAATTTAACATTTCAGTCAGAAATACGTCAGTTCTCTCTGAGCTAATACAACTACTTCCCTCCAAGGTGGGAGAGTTGAAACAAAACTGATCAACCAAACCATAAAAAACCCTCCCCATTGTGGAGGAACTGAGCTGCTGCCTTTTCAAAAAACCAAAACTGAGACACCAACTGGGCTTTTTTGTCCTTGATATGAAGGACATCATGATGAGCAAGCTTCTAGAGAAGTTTAGTGTTGTGTAATGAATGTCTGTCATGGAGTCTTACCGAGATGGTCCAGAAGATCTCCAGTCCTACATTATTGTATTATTTGTACAGAATCCTTGTGCTGAGGACAGTTCAATAGCTAGTTGGGATATTCCTTGGCTGTGTTATTCCTAGCTATAATATCCCTTAGCTGTGATATTCCTTACTGCTAAATAATAGCAACAGTATCCTGAACATGTAGCTGCACTTCAGCTTCAACATGAAAACCCTTGTAATTCCATTAGCTGAAATGCAGACTGAGGAAGCAGAACTAGTGGTGAGTGCCTTCAAGAGCCCAGCACTGTGCACTGTTCTGTTTGGATTTCCTACCACCCTTGGTATAGGATTGCACATGGATCCATCTTGGCAGCCACCAGCAGTGTTCCCAAGAGAAAACTTGGCATATACATTTTTCTCCATAATGTTAACAGTCCCTGCATATTCTGTATATTGACTTTCACAGAAAGAGTTCGATTCAAGTTCTGTAGCACAGGAGAGTTCAGGGTAGGAGGGAGAGAGTAATCACAGTAGAGCCTTTGTGGAAGTTTTTCTAACTACCTCTAAAGTTTCTGGCTTGGACGTGGCTGTCTGGTAATTTGGTGTAGACAGATTATTTTTATTAGGTACCAGTATTAACAAAGTTGCCTCATATAATATCTGATAGTTAAACAGGAAATTACTTCCTACCCGAGTGAATAATGAGGACTACTCTGGTTGGTCATCCATTTACTGAAAAAATAAATAGCTCTTTTCTTACTTGCAAACTTTACTCAGACCTGTAACTTGCCTTAATTGCCTGCAGATGGCACAAATCTCGTGTTCCTTATACCAGGCAGCTTTGGTGATCAATGTGTAAAGATAAAACATCAGTGTGAAGCTTTTTGCCTTCTTCATAGTTGATGTTGGCGAGTGTGCAGATGCCATTATCAAGACCTGAAGAAGAAGGAGCCTCTTTCTGTCTTAAAAAATTAGTTTTCTTAATTTTTTAAAAAATATTTTATTTTTGTGTATCTGTATTTAGATGTATAGCTTGTCCACTTTAAATGTGAGTTTTTATGTATAAATTGTACAAAGTACAGATGGCCTATGAGCTAATTACAGTCTTGGTTTTCTTCCTTGAAAAATAATGGGAAAAGCTAGTTTAAAGAATTTCTTTAGACCACATAAATGAGCCTCAGGCTTACAGGAAATTATGTATGTTATTCTAGCTCATCCTGACACTTAATCCCTTCACAGAAGTTCAACAGGGTGGAAAAGAGCCAGTTTTGTCAAGGAAATTCATTTAGGGTTAGAGTTTAATTAAACATTAGAACAATATAGCAAAGTTATATATGGAATCTTAGACACATTTTGGTTTGAAATATTTCTATCAAGTGTGGGAAACACTGCATTGGGAACTTAGTGACTCTTGAGTTATTGAAGAAATGCAGTGCTGAGAAGTTATCAGTGCTTAGAATGAAAAGGTTTGTGGGTGACTGCTCTCTGTATCAAAGTGTCCACACTGCAGTGGTAGAGAACTCCAGCAGCTTCAGGGAATTTTGGTTTGTTACCCATTTAGAGGATGCTGTGTATGAGAAGTAGAGAGAAGAATTACAATGGCAATATCCTTTATTTACTCAGGCATTGAAAAGCACACTGGGGTTCCCTCTGATCCGGTTTGAAGATGCTGTGATTAATCTGGATCCTTTCACTCGGGTCCATCCATATGAAACTCAGGAGTTCATCATTAATGACATTCTGAAACACTTCCAGGAGGTCAGTGTGATAGAGATTATGTTGTGGCAAAGGTTGAACTTCTCTTGGTTGAGGAGTTCTCCACTGAGGATGTGGGAGCTGTTTCCTGACTGTTCAGTGTAAGTGCTGTGTTGCTTCTTTGGTGTATGGAGAAGTAGTATCCTGGAAGAATTCTAAGAATACACTGCATTTTAAGATGAAACTGTTGTTAATTTTACTGGTATTTGTGTGTTGATTTCTCTAGTAAACCTACCTGGGTTGCCATAAGCTTCTGTTGTGGGTGGGATGTTTTTTTTTTATCTATCAACCTTGCTGGTGTTAATGTGATCAATAAGACATACTTCATTCTTCCTCTTGATTTTACAGGAGCTGCTGAGTCAGGCAGCAAGGATTCTAGGTTCTGTGGATTTCCTTGGCAACCCTATGGGTCTACTGAATGATGTTTCAGAAGGTGTTAGTGGACTTATAAAGTATGGCAATGTAGGTGGTCTCATCAGAAATGTCACTCATGGAGTATCAAACTCTGCTGCAAAGGTAAAAATTGTGATATTAAAGTTTGCTATAACGATAAGCAAAAAATAGGCAAGAAGTCAAATAGAACTATTGACCAAGCTTCAATTGCTTTATGTCCTGTCTGTTTTGTAAAAATGGTATTTGAAGTGTAGATTTTGTTTTTCTTAAATCCTTTCTATACATCCAGGGATGCCAGAAACAGGAGTCAGTGGACCACTCAAAGCCTTATTATTGCTGTACAGATACTTGCAAGTTGAATCAACAGTTAGCCAAAGTGAGAAATAACGTGCAAATGAACAAAGCCGTGTTAAATTATGTATACATAATCTACATAGAGGGAGAGAGCACTACAGAAACGTGGAGTATTTAAGGGGTTATTTAGTAAAACAGGAGTTGTTAGCTGTTATTTTTCAGAAGTGATTAAGCTAATGTGAATAGCAGTTATTATGCTGACACTTGAGTTTTGGGGGGTTTTGTGCCACATAGCAACAAACTAAGGAATTTCTAGATTGCTTTGTATTTATCTGTAGTTTAATTCCAAAGTATCTGCATGGTGAACATTCTTTTGTCCTTCCTGATAACAGCTGATTGAATTCAATTATATCAGTGAAAACAGCTGTATTTAGTGCCCAAGAGGGGGATGATCTGAGGCAGGAGTCAGAAATAAGAAGCAGTTTGGATCATGGTTGTTGCTGTACTTAATGCTTAGCAAACATACGTTCTTGAAATGTTTTATTACATACATGGTGTGTCAGCATGAACCCCTTCATGAGTACAACTGCAGTAATGCTTTTTTGGTAAGTTTGGTTTTGTGAAAATTCTTTAATTTCTGTTATTATCATTTTCCTAATGTGTAACTTTGTACGTGTGTACTGTCAGGGTTCATGCTTTAACAGCCTTTCCCATTTACTTGTATACAAGGAAATCTGCTTCTTCCCCTCCTTAGTAAACAAAGGTAATTCAGAAGATGTGAAATGCAGAGTCTGTGTAATTACAGAAAGCTCAAAACTAAGATTATCAAACCTAGTCCATCACCAAGTGCAGAGCTGGGTCTGACCCAGAGAGCTCAGCCATGAGGAAAGATGACATGCACATTTTCTGTCATAATTATCTTGTTTTTAGCATTAGCCTATTTTGCAGAGTTTCAAGAAATTTAAGCAAAATACTATGTTGATATTCCTGCCTTCACCACCTAGTAGGTGGTGCTGTAGTTCTCAGCACTACAAGTACAAGCAGTCTGCTAGAAGACTTGCTGAGCTGCTGGAAGGCAGCTGGATCTGTGTGCAAATGAGTTCTTTTGTCCATGTTTTGTCCTCGTGGTTGTAGTCTCTGGTGACCCATCCACTCCACCCAATAGAGTATGTTTCTTTAGAGTTTCCTTTCTATAAAGTGTTGTTTCCTCATCGCAGTCACATCTGCAGCAACAGTCTCATAAATCTTCCTTTAAAAGGCACGAGCCTTCCTCTGTTTCCCACAAGGGCAAGGTCATTCTTTGAACTTTGGAGTCATTTGTAACCAAGGGGTTTGTGAAGGAAGATTTTTCAAAGGCAGAAGGGCAGTTGGATGCTGAAGTCCTTTCAAAATTCAACAGGAGCTGAGGGCCTGCTTCCCATTTATACCTTTGAAAACCACCCCATGTACTATTTATTTGTCTTCCCAGGTATTTTTTTCTTTGGCTTGATATTATCAGAAATGTCTCTGTTATGCAAGTCCTACACAGTTCCCTTTTCAAAGCTTTTTATATCATTTATGTACTTGTCCTTTTGGAACAAGGAGAGAAATCCATAATTTAAGAAGGCTTAGTAGTACATTGATGAATCCTTCTTCCAAAGGTTGAATCTTAATTCTGCTGCATAGAAGACAAGGAAAACACTCAATGATAAAAAAGGCTCAAATAGTCAGGTTGAATTCTTCCTTATGTGTTGCATTGCTTTCAGGCATTTAAATCTGCTCAAAAACTAAGCCAGGACTGTCCATCAGATTAAAAAAATGGCATTTCAAGTACAGTTTGGGATGTGTTATGTTCGTGGTACAACACAGAAATTTGTCTTTTGCTTTCTGTTCTACCTTGTGTGTGTCTTATGAGTGTGTCTAGGGTATGTAAAGTATTAATGAAGAAAATTATGTGGAGAGAAAAAAAAATTGAGTTAGCTAAGAGAAACAAAACTGAAACAATAGGTCACTTTCGTCTTGCTGTTGGTGCTCTGGGAAGGTTTTTTAAAGTACATTTTCACTGCATAAACTTTCACCTGATTCAGCTGTGCCACAGAGGGCTCTTGTCTTTGCAGCTTATTCTGTGAATCTGGTAACTAAAGCAGCCAAAACTAGAGGAGCCTGTGTCCTGCACAGGCACTGAGGACTGGGAAAAATCTCTGTTTGGTTGTTTGACTACCTGACTTATGAAGTGTCTTAAAATAAAAATCTGTCCTAGATTTTAAGATGAGTTAGCTATTAAGGTGTGAGTAGATAGATAAACAAAGAGTAATACTATAATCATGGCTTTAAAAGTAACACTGCTCAACTGAATCGAGAAGTAAGCTATTGGAGTTGTATCTGGTTTTGTCATTTTATTGCTTTTCTATTTTATAGTTGTGCTGATTATCCCTGTAATGGCTTTTCCATGCATTTCAGAGCACGCAGTGGGTAATGCCTTCTTTCAAGTGGAGAGCTGCAGTGTATTTAAATTGGCACAAAACCTTAGGTTAAATAAAGTTCACTACAGACAGTTTTGTAGTTTTTATCCCTTAGAGATTCCAAGTTCTGTATTTTAAAAAGTTCTTTGATCCTAAATATAGACACCAGAGGGAATTTCATTCCCTCTGAATGGAGCCTTCTATAGTTGCCATATGCGTAGAAATGTCTCACATTCTTTGCATCCATACTTTTTTTATTTCTCCTGTTAGGCATGATAGAACTAAACCCTAAAGTGTTCCTGTTTCAGATGTTTCAATTAGAAATTAATATTGAACACTGAATTAGCAGCTGAACAAAACTGTTCTGTAGCTTGTGTTCTCCAAATGGAAGAGTAAGTGTGGTTGTATCTATTACTAGCAAATAGGTGTTGTGCTGAAATAGTGTAATTCCTCGTGGTAAAGGATAGAAAAGATTCACAACTTGTCAATATTGTATTTAATGTGTCTGATTTCTTTCTGCCTCTACCATGAATTCTCTTTATCTTTTAGGAATTATGAGCACATGGTAGTATAGCTGTTATGACTCTGAGGTTAGGCTATAGGGTAGAAATAATGGGTGTGTACCTCCCTTCCTCTTGAGAAAAAGAACTTAGTGAACTTCATGCAAGAGCTTAATTTTCATATTGAACTTTGAAGTTTCCAGTTTAATTAGGCTTCTTAATGAAGGTAAACCATCAGTCACAGCTGCATTTCCCAGTTAGGTTTTTGGGAATCACACAGGGTTCTGGGGGACAGGCTTCCTTCCAGAAGCAGGCACCTGAGATGCCAAAACTGCCCTAGAGTGGAGTTGCAGCAAATTGCATTTGGGTGTCTGTTTTCTTTTATGGCTAATGAACCTTTCTGCCCTAGACTTTCATTCCATCTATTTATTTCAACTGAGTTCAGACTGATGGCAGAGGTGCTTAGGTGCTTAACAGAGACAGGAAAAGAGGTGAGGTGTTGGAACCAGGTAAGGAAACTTTAAGACTTAAGGATGTTCCAGGTGAGTGTTAGGCATGGAGGCATTTGTAGAACATGAGCATGAAAGCAACACAAAGGGAAATGGGAGTTTTAACCCTCCTTGTAAGATAAATCAGAGCAGAATCTTGACTGGTTGGCAATGACAGGAAGATAAAGATAACTGATTGGAAAATAAAGAGGAAGTAATAAAGCGATTATTTAGAAACAAATCTTGAACAAGTGTTTAACTTGCATGAATGTTAACTTTAACAAAGTGGGCAGTAAATACAATGAGAAGTGACTGTAGCAGAACACAGAAGGAAGGTACAGTTTGAGCAGGCTCTACCCAAAAACAGACACAAACGTTTCTAAAACAAAGCTGATGGTTCCCTTTTGTTTGAAGTTTCTTGGTTCATTTAACCAACCACTCCTCTTTGATACCATTCTCCCACCTTTGGAGTATCTGCAGTTCACCTCTGGCAACATTAGCTCAAAATGCCAAGGAAGTAGCAGAAAATAAAATTGTATCTTGGTGTCAGGGAGCTTCTAACAAAAGCCTTTCTATATGAAGCCTGAGAAAGAAATACATGGTGGTGTTTTCCTCAGAAGAGTCTTAAACAGAATCATCAAGTGATGCTGTAGAAAGGTCATGGTGGTGTTTGAGTTCTAAGTTTGCTGAGTGTCCTACCAGTGTATATTTTAATGATGTTTCTTTGATGCCTGGCTCTTCTCCTTAACTCCTAGGAGCAGAATGTGTGTGGTTACTGACAGTCTTGCTGGATAAAGGTGAGGAAGGCTGGAATACATGTCATCTTTCTGGGCAACCTTACAGGTTAGAATTCAGGTTTTCCTTCAGGAAAGCTGGTGATCATCCCTTACAAAAGGTAGTTGAGGTATTGAAGTACTGGGATTTAGCAGCATTTACCATAATTCTTTCTATTCCAAAAGTAACTTATACAGTTTGGGTCAAATGTAGCTTTTTCTGCATTTTCTTCAGTGTGTTCTTTATCTTTCCCAGTGTAGCCTAGAGACTCCTGCAGGCTTTCCAGGTGGCACTGCAGTTTATCATTTGTTTAACTTGCATTTCATCCACAGATCAGCAGCTCGTGCAGGTTTGCATGAGCAGTGAGAATCTGTATCAAAATGTGCAGATTATGAGGTGGAAAGCAATTGAAATTCCCAGGCAGAAATGTTGAGTACTGGAGGAACATTACAGATGAGGCCGTTTCCCCATTTCCTGCTAGTTTGAAAAGACAGCAAGTTTTATGACCAATTAGTGGCAATCATAAGCCATGGAAAGTGTCGGTTTTAATGTGCTGAACATCTGGTGTCTGTAATTAGTATCTTTGAAAGACGTTTTGGGACAAAGTATCATCTTTGAGAAGTTTGAAGTATTATTTTGTTCTTCCTGGTTTTCATTTGTACCATGGGATAAAACGTGTGTGGCCAGCATCTAGGTTAAAAGTTTTCTTCTCAATTTGGTTTAAATTCAGCCTTTCTTTTACAAAGCTTCTTGCACAAAGTGAACACACTTTACTCCAGTGTATTTTTATGTGGAGAAGTGTGTATGGGTAGATTGAACAGAAATGGTGATATATTCTGTGGGAAGAATTGATTTAATGTGGACTTAATGTCCTAAATGTACCCCATTCAAAAGCAAACTGGCACACTGGTGGCAGCTTTGAATGAGCCTTGAATGAGAGCTTTTGAATGAGCCCAGGAGAAATTGCTCAGTTGACAATGAGAGTCCTGTAACAATGCAGCAACTGCACACATGGAGATGCACAGCTGATAGAGGAATGTACAGGTGACCATTTGACAATTGAAAAAAAGAGACTTTTAGAGAGCTTTAAGTTTTACACCTGCTCTAGAGCTTCATTTCAAAGAGGTTTACCAGCTGATTTTCTTGTAGAATGAAATGGACTGTTCTGTTTTGCTGACTCATTGGAGAATTCAGTGAACAAAGGAGAATTTAAAATGAGGTATGCAAAGAGTTGCCAAGTCATAAACTGTGACACTGGACATAAGCATTTATCATAGATTAAATGAAATTTAGTTTTAACCTGCAGTTTTTGAGTGGTTACATGTCAGGTGGACAGGCACATCTATCCCCTATACCACGATTGGCATCTGAAGGAGAAAAAATGGGTTTGAAATTCATCATTTCAGTCTTGATAAATGGCTGACTGCACCTCCTTACTGTGTATTTAAAGTGGTAGAGTTGAGTAGAAAATGTTAAACAGTACAGACTTAAACTTGAAATTCTTTACCTGTGTATCCCCCAGGAGTGAAAATAGTGTTTCTGTGTCCAGGGGAGAAGGCCAAGCTGTAGCAGGAGATCCAAATAGCTCAGAGTTGTTCACTATTTACACACACACACACACACACACACACACACACACACGATGGTTGGTCCAATTAATGTGCTTGCATGGGCTTTCCTTCAAAATATCTAGTAGAACATGGAAAGCCTGTTAGTTTTTAAACAGGAGGTTCTTTCAGATCCCAAGTGTGGTCACAGGTGGTCATGGCAGAAAAAGAAATTGTCTGGAAAGAGGCTAAGTGCTGCAAGTTGGTGCAGATGGAAATGCTTTTGGAAATCAAAATCAAGGGAGCTGGTAAAGATCATGTTAAAATCAAACCTAATGTGGCCTCTTTGAATACTTTGTTGTTACCTATTAACTCAAGGTACTGGATCTCTTCAGGCTTTTTCTCTGTTTTTCAGTATATTATAGGGTTTAGGGAGAGGGGTGAAGGAGGGCAAATAATTCCATTCCTAAAAAAATAAACAAACATTAAGACCTTCAGGCTTGGTAAGAGTTAAGGCTGGGGGGAGGGGAATTATCTGTTAAGAGTATTAGTTGTTTAATAAAGCACAGTTGTCCTCCAGATGAACCCGCCAGTGACTCCGCAATTGGGGTCATTCCAAGTTCATGCTGTGGACTTTTGACTGCCTTCTGTGTCTGTGAAAACAGCCGGCGGTTCCTGCAGGGATCACTCATTCAGCCCTGTAACACAAAACTCTTGCCAGCGGGCACCTGCTGGTGCGGCTCCCCAGGCGGTCCCGGGGGGAAGCGACCCAGCTCCCGGGGCACGGCGGGGCGGGAGCAGCGGGGCTCCGCTGGGACACCCGGCTAATCAGGCTCCTCGCAGCCGCACATCAGGGGTTCCCGCGGCCGCCAGCAGCCCTTGTCAGCATGCATTAGGAAGCTCAGTTAACGATGGGATGTGAGCTAATTAAAGCTCCTTTGCTTTGGGCATATGACACAAATAGGGGTGGGGAATGCTGCGGGGAATCTCAAGGAACACGTTTGTTCAGTGGGAAAAGCCGTCGGCTCCTCGTGGTTGTCAGAAATTTGGAGAGGGTCAAAGTTTATGTTGCTCTGAAAATGAGAAGCTGATTATCGCTTTTTGCTGATTTAGTATTTTCTAAATTAAGAGTGTGTCGGTGGTGTTCAGAGTGCCAGGACTTGTTTCTCTCTGCACAGCTTGGCTGGGTTAGAAATGCCTTGGGGGCTCAGCCTGAACTGTCTTTTCTGGTTAGGACTGGATCAGAGGGTTGACTTGATCTGTCTTGATGTGCAAAGGAAAGTGTAAAAGTCTAGAGTATATAAATTGAACAGAATTCACAATCTTGCCTGCTAAAATCCCCCAAGTAATTCTTAAGAGACTGACCAAAGACATGGCAAAAGTATTTTGGGGAACAGCTTCAGACCAGTAGGCCTTTGGAACCTGACAAACAAACACCTGTTATGTTTCCAAATAAAAGCATTTCACTTCTTAATCCCAGTATAACACACCATTGACCACAGTGATAGGAAGGGAGCAAGCTGTGTTTGTTCTCTATGCCTACTGATGGCCAGTTTGTAAAATTAAATATACACTGCTTCCACTCCATAAGAGTGTGTGTACTGATGAACAAAGAAGCTGCTCTAGAAGTTATTTTTATGGCAAGTCACAGAAATATATTGCATATCAATCCTCAGACATAGCAGTAAAAGTGGGGAAACTTAGGCTGCAGAATTTACAGGACAACTTTATCTGTCCCACTGCACCCAATCCTTCTGTATATCCAAGAATCTGGCAGGGCTTTTTGACTTTTGCACTTTCCAAAGGATAGCAGCAAGATTTGAGGATGACCTTTTTTAACCACAAATCCTAACAGCATGTATATATGTCTCCTTAGCCTGGAACATGTACACTCTGAGGATTTTTGCCTCCATAGGCAAATGCTTAATTTGTAACTGTTGTAATTTACTGACAGACATCAGCATAAAAATTGGCTTCCTCTAAAATATCTTTAACAGGTTGTAGAGTTGTAGGAAATAAAGGGGATTTTTAATGATGCTGCTACAATGCAATTGATCACGAAAGATTGAACTCCTTTCTAAATGAGTTCTGCAAAGCAAAGATGAGAACCAAATAAACCCTGTGATTTCTGATTCAAACACAGTTCATTGTGAGGTTTGCACAGAAGTTTTAAGTGATCTATATTTAATTTCATCACTTTCTCCCTTAACATTTCATCTTGGAATGTTCTGCTTTGCTCAGTCAAAAATATTTGTAGATGTACCATTCTCTGGTGCTAGAATTACAATGGAATGTTTGGACTCAGATCATAATTGTGTATTTATTCTTTTGGGATGTCCTTAGAGAACCAGGCAGTGCCAAGAGCTTAAAAAGACTTTAAAGGATTACTTAAACCTTATTTCCATGCTGTGTGCTTCATGTATCTGGCTTAGAGAGAACAAGCAGTCCAAAGTTGAGTTTTCATTTGCTTTGAATTCTTTTTGTGCCCCATAAGCCTTAATTGTTTGGCACCAGCATTGGTTCACAAACACTGTGTATGGGTGTTTTTGTTTTTCTTCTATTGCTTGAAACAGCAAGGGATATGTAGTCAGTGGTAAGAGGCTTTTGTGGTAAAACTTCCTTAATTATTGTGCCTTTAAAAAGAAAAACAAAAGAACAAATAACCCAAAATATGAATAGATCAGTTTCTTGTACAGATGTATTTCATCTGCTTTTGCAGATTTTGGTGAATAGTTAGTATTGGTTGTTGGCACTGTGTAAACATAAAACAAGAAATGATGAATCATTGATTTACTTGAGTGTGGAGAGGAGGAGGCTGAGCCCAGCTGGTCCTGGGCTTGCAGAAGTGCGATAACATCTTCAATGATTGTGAAGGGCTGAGAGTGGTTAGCGTGCTCATCCAAAGATAGTGTGCAAGGTAGTATAATGTCCTGGGATTTGGAGGAAAATGTCATGTTTCACCCTCCTCGGGAGCATGAGTTTATGTTGCAGCAGGTAGGCTGAAGTGCAGTCAGTGGGGGATGTTTTCTGCTTGCAGCATGTTACCAGTCAGTAACTTCATATCATATCATGAACTGATGTGGGACCAAAACCAGGGATCCAAGTGTCTTTAGAGTGTAGACCTGGAAGAAAAGATCAGTGTCCCTCTGTAGAAGGAAAATACAGGAAGAACCATCTGCTTTGGGGACAAAAAGGGTGAGAGGAGGCAGAGGGTGTCTTGTGAATGAAGGTGGATGAATGCTCAGCTGCCTGGGGCTTTTAGGAGGGGTTCTCTTTCTGTCCAGGCAAAGTGGATAGGCAAAGCCTTAAACAATACGTACTGATGATAAGTTGAAATCTTTTAAGTACCTGAAATGACAGAACTTTTAATCAGTAGACTGGAAGGCTCCTATTCCCCTCTGTTTGGAGAGGCCAAGTTGACAGGTAAAATACCCTTCTGTGTGTGCGATGTGCACTGGCTTCATCCAGAAACACTTGGGAGCCTTTTGGTCTGGAAGCAGGTAACTTCCCTTAGCTGAAACTAATTATTGTGTTGCAGTTCTGTTTCAAGGCAAAGGATGTCTGAAATGGGAAAAATGCAGAGATAAAAGACCAAGTGACTTAATTTCTTTTTTTCATCAGCAAGTAGACAAAGTACTCATTATGAAAATTAGGGTAGAGAAGAGGGAGATATTTTTTACAAGTCCCTTGATTGGTTTCATGTTTGTTCCACAGACTGTTGTGTTTAGTTATGTTGGCATTTACATGGTCTTGAGTAGGCTTTGAAGTTATCAGGTCACACCTTATTAACAAAAGCTGAGGAAGACAAGGGTGGGTCGCACTTTTGGTGTCACCTTTGTTTATCTGGAGCCTATTTGCTGTGTGACCGGGTTAACAGCTCAATAAGGCACCATCTCTGCTCTTTCACGAGTCTTAAAACCTCAACCTCAGCAGCTGGTACTGCACTCCCCAAAGGAGGCATCTAAAAGCAAGACTCTTGAGGGGGAAAAGACAAGTCTGCTTTTGTGCTTCAACTTGTTCACATCTCCCTTCAGAATTTAAGTTGGACTTAAACTGCTTAAATTTCTAATGCTTGCTTAGGTTTCTGGTCCTGAGGTAAAGGCTAAGGAACTTGTTCTCAATACAATGATTATAAGCTAGACAGACTGGGCAGGAGGTGTTGTGCAGGTGTTTGGTTAGTTGTGGGGTTTTTATGTTAGAAATCTTTAATTTCCTTATTGTATAAGTGCATACAATCCTATTAGCTGAAACAGACTTCAGAAACCATTTCAGGGTATTTCCGAGGTGCACAGAAAAGTTAAAAAGAAGTATCAAGTTGTGATCCCCAGCAGGTATTTCACTCAGGTGGTATTACCTGTAGTGGGTGATACAGATGGATGTAGGTGTGGTTCAGATCAGGAATCAGGGTAACTCTGACACCACAGTCTGAATCTTTATTCAAATATGAGTCTAAACCTCACACAGAAAGGGTGAGTTGCCCCGTTGCCCAGTAGCCCTTCCCATCACTTGCTAGTGCCTGTGGAATATCCCCTTGTTTTATCTTCCCTGGCATTTCACCTCTAATTGGCAAACTCTGCACTGCAGAGCAAGAAGAGGCTGGTCCCAGCTGGAAGTGGCTCAGGAGGGACCCACTCACTGTGCTCACTGGGGAAATGCCTTGGTTTGGGTACAAATGGTGCAGATGGTGACAAAAGTTTGGCTTCAGTCTTTATTAAATGAGGCCAGGAAACAAACAGTCCCAGGGAAGGGGGGAGGAGAAGCCACTTCAAAAAGTAATTCAACATGAAGTTCATGTTTTGTAACTAACTTGTGCTGAGTTCAGATTTTGTCACCTGAATCAGGGCAAAATGGAAACATTTCATGGTATGTTTGGTACATTAAAATCCTTAAATTGTTTTGCTTACAGCTGTAATTCAGTGCTGTTTTCTAAATAACACAAACAAAAATGTCCCTGTTTAACTTTGGGTTTACAGCTAATGGAGTTTGACTTTTAAACTATGTGCGTGGCATTCTTTTCTTTTTCCTCCTAAGAAAAAATACACTATTGCATTGAAATTCTGTCTACACACAAACAGGATTGCTGTTGACAATTAGGTGTCAGATTTTGTGTCAGAGGAAGGGATATTTGAGGAAAGACTGGATTGTGTTCGTAGGAAGAGCTGGGGTATTGGAGCTGGAAAGTGTGGGTGCAGGAAAGCTTGAAAGAGAGATTACCAATTCTCATCAATAAATTGGTTTATTCCTTCTGGCTGATGGTCCAGTCACACAGTACTGTAACTTCCAAAATGTGTTCTTGAAAAATAATTTTCAGGTCTTGAGAGATTCTGTAATGAGGTTTGAATTTTGAAGACCTGTTGAGCCTTTCAATTTTTATAGCAACTTCTCTAATCCTCATAAGCAAAGTATTTTTCCAGAAAAACCCCTAACCATAAACGTGGTTCATAGCTAGTTTCAGGTTGGTTTGTATTTCTAGGCTAATTTTTTTTTAAAAAACCATCTACATTAAGTTCACTCCAAGGTCAGAAGTAACTCAGTCCATGATCACTATGTTCTGTTTAGTCTCCATATGATCAAGTCACAAGAAAGGTCATGGGATTTCATTTTCATCCCTGTTGTTAAAATCTGTTTGTTTAGATAATTGGAGCCACTGGACTGGTTTGTCTTTAAGCTGAAAATGAGTGTTTCAAACTGGGACATTGTGTCATTAGTGAAAAAGAAACACAGCCTTGGAAGAAATAGCAGAAAAAGGAGGGGAACTTCATCGTGGCACTGGGCCCATAAATGAACTGTTTGTCCAGTTCTTTTGTGATCTTCAGTGTATCAGGGTTTCACACCAGGTCTCAGTCTCTGTGTCCTCTGGTGCACACCTGAGCCACGGAGGGGTTTTACTGTAGCTGCTGTGGGTGCAGAGGAGATGGTCCGTGAGATATAGGCTGGGTCCTTACACAATGAAATCCTTGTACTGGAAGAGCTGTGGTCATGCAGGACACCAGGGACTTCAGCACCCTGAGTGTTTTTGACATTCCTGTGGCACCTAGCCACAGTTGAAGACACAACAAAGCTTTAAATGATCTTTCGTTCCACAAGGGTGGAGAGGGGATGAAGTTTGTTCGTGAAAGGAGATACAAATGTTGATAGTAGTTAAGAGTGGTACAGGAGGTGTCCAACTGCACATAATAAAAAAAACAGATAGTTTTTGGAGAGTATTCCAGGAAAATTCCTTCTAGGAGCCCTTTTCTCTAATAATATCCTGAATACAAGGCAAGTTTCAGGTTTTCTGTCTCCTTTTCTTGCCTCCCTCCTTCCATCAAGCTTGTGGTTCCTCTCTGATTACATCAGACTAAAGGTCAGCAGATGATGATAGATCATTTTTATTTGGTGCTTTTTCATTGACTCGCACACAGCAATGGTCAGACTTCTCAGAACAAATCCTGTTTGGATATAATGTTCCCTTTCATCCATGAGCATGTCTCCAGTCCTCCCCCATGCTTTCCATGCTAAGTGTAAGGAGTCACATTCCTCCACACACACACTCAGGGTTCCCCAAGCTTTTGGTTGGTACCTGTGGACACTTGCTGGAGGTTAGGATTTTTTTTTTTTCTCTTAGGGAATTTTCTCCCACTTATTGCCTAAGAGATGATAATGATGATACATAAGAGAGATAAAAGATGTGCTGGGATGAGGAGGAAGGAGAAGGGTGCAGTTCTGTCTTAGCTGAGGGGGCTTCCTCTTGGGAAGGGCAGAGATACCATGAGATTTTGGCTGAGCTGGGCTCAGCTCCTCACTCATTCTTGCTCCCAGATCAGAAGGGAGATGGCTGGGCTGTGTTTGCTGAGGGCAGAATTCACCGCCACCACAGAGTTCTGTCTTTTACTGCTTCTCCTACCGTGAGTGAGGCTTTGCTTCTAAGAGCGGCCATTGAGCTGGGACCTCATCCCCAGCCAAGCTCCCTAGAAAGGGCCCTCACCACCTGCTCAGGTGCCTTGGGAAAAACCTGGGACCCCGAGCCGCTCCGAGGGGGTGTCTCCCAGCAGTCTGGGGAGCCCAGCTGCTGCTGCCCAGCCGTGCTGTTTTCTGCTGCTGCTTTGGGTTTCTCATTATACTTTAACTCGACATCCCGTGTCCACCCGACCTCTGCAGCGCCTGCTATGGAGTTTCTGCTACATTGTGTTTGCCACCCCCCGTGTGCGTGCCCCTGCCGTTCCAGCCCGCTGCTCCGAGGTTCCTGCTGCAGTCCATGTTGCCATGCAGAGGGGCACCGGGCCCAGCTGCCCCCCGTGAGTTTGCAGCACCAGCCCCTTTTCTCCCTGTGCCGCCGGCGGCGCCGCCATCGCCGTGTGGAGAGAGCCCGCGCCACAGCGCCCCCTGCCGGCGCGGGGGAATCATCGCCCCTGGGCGGCCCGGCCGGGAGCCCCCAGCGCCCCTGCTGGCTGTGCCCGGAACTGCAGCGAGGGGCAGGGCTGGGCCCGCGCGCGGCTGGCGCCGCCGCTCTGCGCTCACTGCTGACCGTTCGTCTTCTCAGACATAGAAATACGAATAAAATCCCATATCTTTTCCTGAAAGCCCCTTAATTTCAAAGCTATAATAATTTGGAGGGAAGGGGATAATATTCTCCATTCGAAGGGAGGTTCCTGTCTTCCTTGGCAGACACCTGTCCTTTAAACCAGGACAACACTTCCCAGCACAGCTGTGAATCCTGTCAGGGGTGTCCCCATGCTGTGCTGTGAGTCTGGCCTGGCTCTCACTCCTTCTACAACACAGCCACTTCTACCCTGAGTTACTGAAAATAATTTAATTAGCTCTTAAAAATGTTTTAGTTTCATGACTGGCATATTTGCCTTGACGCTTTGCACGTATCTTTGCACAGGAAAAGCTTTATATCTAAATAACATTCCTTTTAGGTTTTGAGGGGTTGCAGTTGGATCATGGGCGTTGCTTTTGGTACATCTTTTGCAGACTTGGTTTGTTTTGGCTTGACCACAGTAGTTGAGGCACCTCCTTGTCACCTCAGCATTCCAGTTCCATGTGTTGATGTAGTTCTGAGCTTTCTCCATGGCAGAAGAGTTGGACAGATGCTGTTATGTATCAAAATGAGTTGTATAAATGTTCATTTCTTTAGTAGGATCTAGGAATTTTCTGCAGTGAATCTACTTAGGAGAAACAGCTTTTGTTCTTCCAATAATGGAAAAGATCTTCTCTTGCAGTTTGCTGGGACTTTGTCGGATGGTTTGGGGAAGACCATGGATAACAGACATCAGACAGAGCGGGAGTACATCCGATATCATGCTGCAACCAGTGGAGAGCACCTTGTAGCTGGAATCCATGGACTGGCACATGGTAACCTTTAGCTGTAATTTTAACTCATTTCTCTCTTACAAGGGATGATCAGATTGCAAAGAACGGTGGGTGTTACTGCTGGCTGTTTGCTGGAAGCCTGGGCAGTGGAGCTATCAGAGCCTTTATGCTTGAATTCCAGTGCTGGCAGGTTGGGGTGGGGGCAATGCTTCGTTTTCAAGTCAATAGAAACTACGTTTAATAATCAGGGTTTTTCACATGTAACTGGAAGTAAAAGCTTCTTTGCAAACTAAAATGAAAATGAAGAAGAAACTTCATCCAAAAGATCCGTTTCTTTGTAGAGGCATGAAATACCCACAAAACAGTTTTTTTGAGGGCCAGACATTAAAAAAATAGTATGGCTGGGTTGTAGCTTTCTTATGTTTGCTTTTAATTCCAGAAACCTGAGTTTCTTGGAATCAGTGCATCAGTTTAAAGTTACATTTCACCAGTTGGGTTATTTTTTGGGTTTTTTTCAGTGTACTAAGAACTAGAGACATTTATTTGTGTAAAGGGTAGTGGACTAGTTTTAATTTGGCCAGAACTTCACATCGATTTAGTTCATGATTTATCTGTTGAAGAAGGTTAAATCAATACAAGCCAAGTTTAAATCAAATATTTATATTTTGCATCATCTTGGCTCAGTTTGTTTAATGTTATTCTCACAGTGTAACTGTTGCAGCCTGTGCAAAGCTGATTTGGCTTTCACTAAAAGAGGATCTTTTCTATGCTGAGAAAAATCTTTTTGCTTTGGTCATACAGAGACACTGTAGGTGTGAAATGAATCATGAAAAGTTGCTCTCATACCAGTGTGCTGAACAGTCTGACATAAATTGGTAGAAACACAGGAAATCCGAAATATGTGAATCTTTGCTGAAAACTCCATTATAAAAGCACTTCACTATGTTGTATTACTAATTAGTGGGACTGTTCTAGTCCTAAGTCTGTGGCATTTTTAAATGCTTTCCATTCCTTTTTTTGAAAAAATAGAGGAACTGCTAATTACTACATTTCAACAGACAGGGTTTAATCATAAACTGTAGTTGCTCAAGAGGAGAGATTTAAATACTTGATGCTTCTTGAGTTTGGCAGTTTAGATCTGCCTGGTCTGTACTTGAGTTACAGACCTTAGAGGAGCCCTTGGCTGGTGGAAGCTGGGCAGGTGAGTGCTTGAGCCAGGGCACTAGACACTGATGTTTAAATCATGGATATGTGAAATCTCCAAAGTATGTTCTTGGACAATGTGAACTGTTCCAAGTCTTTTGAAACCTCACTAGGTGCTTGATTTCTCAGAGTGTTGAGGTTCTCGGGAAGGGAAGTGTGCACAAAAGTGTCTGTTGGCAGCATCACAGTTAAAGTCACTTAAAGTGCCAGTTTAAAATAATTGACTTAGTCCAGTGGAGAAATGCACTCTGCTGTTTCCTGTCTCAAATTGTACCAGTTTTTGTGGTGATCAAATTCTGTCACATCCTAAGTAACCATTTAACCTGTGCAATAGATGAAGACTTTTGGTGTAAGTGCAGCTGGAAATGAACCAGTTTAGAAATACATTTAAATACACATATTTAATGATGAATTAAATATTTTTCTGTGGGGTAATATGGTCTGTACATATGCATATGTATACTGCATATACAAAGTTATTGGTTAAAGTAATTGAACTTGAAAGTTTGTGTATTAAATTAAATGCACAACAAACCATGTAGGCAGAGAGTATCAGGTGGATGAGGTTCTGTAGGTTCTAGAGCAAATAATTTTGGGCTTTTCTGCTGCTCTTGTCTTTGCAGGTATCATTGGAGGATTGACAAGTGTCATAACATCGACAGTGGAAGGTGTGAAGACGGAAGGAGGGGTCAGTGGTTTCATCTCTGGCCTGGGGAAGGGGCTGGTGGGCACTGTCACCAAACCCGTGGCGGGAGCGCTGGATTTTGCGTCGGAAACCGCGCAGGCAGTGAGGGACACGGCGACCCTGAGCGGCCCCAGGTCAGCCACCACTTGGTGTTTCTAATCAATAATACCATAAAACTGTGTATCAATGCCTGCTGCAACTTCTGAACTGATTAACTTTCCTCAGGCAAAGCAACAATAATCAAAGTTAGCATGAGCTGTTATCAGCCCATTTCATTCCTTTTGCTTTTTGTTTAATAGATGGCATTTGTTGATACTCTTGAGTGAAATTTGCCTGGAAAAGCTGCAACATAAAATAGGAATTATTAACCTACACCATTAGATGAAGCAAAATTTTTAGAAAGGCTCTATGTAGTAAGGTTAAACTGCTGCCACTGAATCCCACACAGTTGAAATTAAGGAGTTCTCCCTGCTCTACCTCCAGCTTCCATTTCACTGTAGAAAAACAGCTCTTGAAAGGTTTGAAAAGTTCTGTCATCAATACAGTGTCACTATGTTTTAATTTTTATTTTGTGCAAAGTTATCAGTAATGAAAGGGAGTGGCTGTGTGCCCTTATATGTACGTGCCCATCCTCCTGTGGCTGGGAGGTGTCAGCACATCAGGACAGATGCTTTGGCTTCTTCCTGTGGTCAGTTACTGGTGCTCTGAGGGTTCAACAAAGTAGTGATGGTTTTCCTTAAAATAAATAAGTGTTCATTAGCACTGATTGTGAGTGTGGCAGAGGGAAAGGACCGAGTTCTGAAAGGGCTGCTCTGAGAGAAGTGTCCTTGTGCTCTTTGTGGCCAAGAGTTTCCTTTGTATTACTATGCCAAGAAGTCTTCTTGTATGTACATGAGACCTGTGTGCTGAAGAAGGTAAAGAAGACCCTAAGAAGGTTTTGCTGACAGAAAGATTGGAGAAAAATGTTTGAAAAATGTTGGGTTTTCTGCTTGTTTTGTCTTCCCATTTGGCTTTTCCATTTCCTGTGTTGTATTATACCACTCTTGGAATTCTGAAGGGTTTACATCAGGGTTTCAGTAAACAGTAAGTTTGATGAAGTATGGGTGAGGTGCAGGAAGCCTGAAGAATGACCCTAGGTGGGTTTTATTCTGAAAATGGAAGTTTGTACCTGTGTGTCTTACATATTTGGGACTTATCCTGATTTGTAAAACCAAGAGGTCAAGGACTGAAATTTAGTAAGTATATTTGCATGCACAAAATTAAATGAGAACTCTTAAGTGCATCGCTGAGAAAATTCAGTGTTTCACTTGCGCCTGTCTTAATTTTGTGACTGATTTTTTTGTAGCAGGTTGAGTGATTTATGCAAAGGTGGGGCGAAGCACACCTGTCTGTGCTGTTAGCTGGATTTCTGGTTGAGGTGTGTGTCTACAGTAATTTGTTTCAAGAAACACATATTCTTAAAATTCATGTTTTGACATGCTTGAGATACAGCCCGTACACAGTAGGTGTTATCAATGGTTGCCAAAGGGGACAGCAGCTGGGAGAGAGGGGGCAAGAGGATCTCCAGCCAGCCTGATCTTGGGCTTGTGTTTCCTTTGGGAAATATTTCTCTTTGCTTTGTTAACTGTCAGTTAAGAGAAGGGGTTAAGACAGATGAGCTGAACCATGTTTTTGCTTCCACTAGATTTTGAAATCCTGTTGTCATGGATGAGCACTGTGAAATTATTTTAGTGTCTACACACAGTCTGTCAAGTTTCTGACCCAGCAACCTTTTACAAGAGGAAAGAAAAAAAAATGGGATAGAAGCCCCAACCTTTCTCAGGTTACTCAGTTATTACCGTTCTCCAGTCCGCAAAAGTCTGATCAAAACTTTTTTTTAGCTGAACAAATGTACTTGAGAATATGTAGATATTGTAGGGGGGGAGAAGGGGTGGGACCAAAATGCCACCTCCATCTGTAAGCAACCTTGCATTCATGTTTTGTTTGGTGTGTGGGTTTTATGTGCTTATATAATGAAGGAGCCAAATTGTTCTTTTGGGGGTTTAAAGAGCCCCACACGACAAAGGGTTTGTCTGTTTTCTGGGCTGCTGTGTCCCACTATTCCCCCGCCGCATTTGTAACTGCTCAAGTATGTGTGGTTTGGAATGGGAGCACAACAACGTTCCAGCCCGAGCTGCTGGCTCTGCTCAGAGACTGCTGGGCCCTGTAGGCTCCTCCAAGCTCAGCACACAAGAGCAGCCTTCCCTGATGGATGTGACTGGAAATGCATGGCAGGAGCTGACCTCCAGTGGAGTTTTGAACACCTGAAGACTCAGTTCATGAGTGTGACAAGAGCTGTTTGACCTTAGCCCATGCATGTTCCTGGTGCTGCTGCAAAGCTGACTCAGCCAGTTAATTGCAGTTGCATTTAAATAGCAGGATACCTAACTGTAAATTATAGGCCCTTTGCAATTCTCTAATTACATGGCTGAATTTTAAAAAAAGCTCTGAATTTCAGCTGCTTGACTTTAACCATTGGATCAGGTTTGAGTGGGGAAGAAGAATTTTAATTGAGGTTTTTTGCTTTCCTGAAAGACGTAGTCTAATTCCAGCAAAGTTCTTGAATGGAATGGAACAGTCTGCAGCATGTGTTCCTGTGATCAGGCTACATGGACATGAGTCTTTTTTGTCTTCAAGTGTGTTGATTTGTGTTGGAACTCCTGCAGCTGGCACATGAGCCATGAATTGGGAGCATGGAGCCAGACCAGCACAGATGAGGGCTTTAGACATTAAGGGGATAGTTTCAAAGGTGATTGGTTTAAAGGGCAAGAAAATATTTTTTAAATTTGACTTTAGGCTGGACTTTTTAAAGGCTCATCTTATAAACTTATTACCTAATCATAAAGATGCCCTACTACTTCTAAATTTAATGCAGAAGAGAGCATAAAGCAGTTGGTGAAAGTGCAGCATACATATAATTTAAAAACAGTTAATGCCTGTGATTCGATACCTTTATTGAGAGGGTTTTATGTGTTCCAAGTAATCCAATGTCACATACAACAGTTCTGATTATTTCCATATTTTTCATATACTGCCAAAAGTTTTAAAGCCCAGTTCAAAACAGGAAAGCTGTTGTGTCTCTGGATATGCTTGGAGAGCTCTTGCCTAGAAACGAGTTTTACGTCCTGGTGCAGCACAAGTAAAGAACATTTATATTTAGATGTGTGTCTAACCTAGCAAGTAGTGCAGGAAGCTGTGTTTATGGCTTTCTCTCAGGCTTCTGCCCGGTCAGTGCAAGTTTAAGATTATTCTTGGACTATTGCTACAACGGTTTGTGTTCTTTTCTGAGTCACAATGTCAAAATTAGAAGTAGATATCTCTATGACCTCCCCAATTCTGTTGAGTTCTGTCCATGAACTAGACTAGTTTGAGATTGGAAAGCCATTAATGGTCACAGAAAATTGTTATGTAACTATTTGATTATTTTAAATGCACTTCATGTGGAAAGCAGCAACCTGTGCTAGTTCCTTTGCTCATCACTTGGAGTTGTGCAGTGATGTTGCAAAGTTTGACACAATGTCAAAATCAGATGATTATAATTTAATTTTTTTTGCCTTTTTGCATACATCTCTCTGTTAGCTGAGATTTGCATTGTGAGGTCAAAAGCAGTGTGGTTGACACCAAGCAGAAGTAGGAAATATGTGACTAATTGTATGGAGACCAACTCAGCCAACACACTGCCATGAGGTTCTCAGGTTTAACAGACACATATTGCTTGAACATTTACATTTATATGCCCCAGAATTGGTCCTGACTTTGGACTTGATCTAGATCTGACTTTACAAGTCTTTACAATAATGTCAGTCACGTGTGGGCCCTTCTGGTCAAGGGGATGTTGCTATTCCCCTGGTAAGCCCTTCCTAAGATTTTCCTATAAGCCAGAGAGAAAATGTATTTATCAGTCTTATCAATAAATTACTTGAGCAGTGTAATTTCCTTCATATACTTTCTTCTTTTTCCCAGTGGGATAACAGGTCTTCATGATAATCTGTTTTCTTTGAGCAGATTGTCCATTCCTCTCCCTGCTGCACAGCTGTAGCCATGGGCTTTTCCTCATTGTCAGCCCAACCTCCCATGCTCAGTCACTGTCCAGCTGGATTTTATGGTTTACATTCTTCTGTCATTAGCTGATGTCCAGATTGTTCCCCTGCTTTTGTGGAGGTGCTTTGGAATCCCTCACCTGCAGGTTCTCATCCATGTGGAGGGACAAGGACCCATCTGCACTGGGACAAGCTGTGCTCTGCAAGCCACTCAGAATTATCTTGGATGATTTTACTGCCATATCCCATTGCAAACTGATGCCCATTTTTCTGCTTGCTCTTTTGCCCCAAGAAGTTTTGTTTGATTTTACTGCTTTGCAGGTATCTCCTTGTCATTTCATGTTTGTGTTCTGGATTATTTTTCCCCAGAAATGCAATGTTATATGTTGAATCCCATTCAATTTCCTGTCATATTTCTGACCTCTTCAGGTCCTTCAGTGTCCTTGCTGGGGTTTAAATGCCTCTTAATTTGTAGCTCTTTTTTTTTAGTCCAAATGTAGTTTTACATCACTAGATGCTTGTAGTTGAGCAAACCTGTGTTTGTGTCTGTACATTTTGCAGCACCTCAGTAGCTGCTTCTTTTTCTGTGACCAGTCTCACCTGCTTGGTATTCTTCTGTTAGGATTTATTTTATCACTGGTAGCTTTCTGTAGTTCATTTGGAGATCCTGGCACTGTTCTTGACGTGTCTACTGTTGCTTGTTGCATAAGTAAGTGTGGATTTCCTTGTGGGTGAAGCAGTTCCCAAAATGCAGCCCTATTTCTCCTCAGTGTGGCTGATTTAATCTCAAAACCTTAATTTCTTTCTGAAAATGCAGCTCAGCTAATTTAGTTTCTTAACTAGAAAGATACAATAATCCACCATCTAAGACCTAAAATGATTTCTAAATAAGTGAAGCTGCCCTTTAGAATGAATAGAAAGTGGTTCTCTGTTCCTTTTTCTATTCAAGGAGTGCTTCTTTCTTCATGAGACACTTCTGGCTTCTAGTTGGTTCTCTTTTCTACAGCTCTCTTGTAAGCATGTGTTAGGTTTTCTTCTTGTTTCTACTCAGATTTTATTTTGCAGAAGTCCCTTGCTGTGCATCAATAAACTAGTAGCGCTTTTTGTCAGTCAATACTGATTGTGCTTGCCTGGGAGAGGAATCTGTCAAGACTGCTTTTCATGTTCATTCTTCCTAAGGGGAAAATCAACTTCCCCTTAAAGCTGTCTGGAAGGAATTCAAGCAGCTGAGGCTTGTGGTGCCTGTTCTGGAGTACCTGGAGTCAGGAGAGCTGAGGATGGATTGTGATGCCACCCCACCTTTCTGCACTTCTGGAGCTCAATCTACTCAGACAGTGGCTAATAGAACTTAGTATTTCAAGAAATTAAAATAAAATTTTCAAAGTGATACAACTTTAGAAATAAAGTGAAGTCAAACCTGAGTACCTCTGCGTGAGAATGAAATACAGGGGGGCAGCTTTTCTTCCTTTTTTTTTGTGCTCTCCTCCAGCATTGACAGACTGGACATCTCACAGTTTGTTCCCTTTGCCCTCCCCCCTGGAACAAAGAGCTGAAGGACAATTTCTTGGAACTACAGGCTCTGTTCTTCACAATAAAGCAGGATTTGCTATGCATGACTGAAGAAATGATGCATGTAGTTAGTTTTCATTGGGTTTCTTTTGTAACCCACAGGATACAGTAAAAGCAAGATGAAGCTTTAAAACTTTGCGTTTGCTTAATCATATTTTATTATAGAGTCAATAACCCTAGAGTCTCATGTATAAAAATGTCACAGGTTCTAGAACAATACATTGTCCATTGTTTGTGCCCAGCAAAAGTCCAGATGATTTGGAGCATCCAAACTGCACTGACACATCTCCCTTTCCTATTTAGAGGCTTGAGTGGGATTGATGCCCAAACTCTTAACACATTTTTGTTCATTACTGCAAATACCCACTCTATGTCTGAATAATGTCTCCAGGAGGCTGTTCCTAGGGATCAATGCTACTAAACACATTCATGTTTAGAATACTGAGTTGTCATCAGTCAGTTATCATTGTCCCCTTTTCTGAACTTAACTCAGATCAACTGTTTGGAAGGAATGGGAGTAAAACCCATGGTGTTTGGACCTAGAGAAGCAACATAATCCTACATTAATGTTATATAGATGTGGTTCCTTTCACACCTGCCTATAGGAACATTTTTATGTAATAGGAGGTTTTTGGAAAAAGTAAGCAATTATGGGCTCGCATTAGGCAATGTTTAATCATACAGGTCTTACACTTTACATATGTTACCTTGATTAGTCTCTGGGGCTTATGAGCTAGACTTGGAGTAGCAGGGTCTGAGACAGGAAGCCCCTAAAACAAGCCCCTTAGCTGTTTGTAAAAATACATTTTTTCAAGCCCAAGGGTTTAAGTTGCTGAGGCTGTTCAGCTCTCTCACATTGTCCTTCTGGGGTTTTATGCACCCTGCATTTAAGGAAGAAGCTGTAGATGGTTTAAATGCCAATAGGAGGGCTAAACCTTTAGTTAGACATATGCAACCTTTTGTGTTTAAGCCTTTTTGCTTTGCCATGTCAGCATGTATTAAATGGAACAAAAACCTGGCTTAAGGAAATGGTGCAGGCACTGTGTTCTCCAGCAGTGACATGTCTGTTGGCATGAAACAGGGAGCCTTTGTGAAGGATTGGCTGTCACTCCAAATCCCAGCATCTATTCTGTGAGTAACAAGGATTTCCCACTAAAACATTAGTGTTTAACTTAACATTTGAGGGCAGAAAGACACCCTGGATGTTTTTAGACTCTGGTCGAGGGACAGAGGCACTGGAAAGGAGTGTTGCAAGGGGAGGACAGACAGCGAAAATGGAAAACATTGCAATGAGCAATGCTGAGGAGTTACCTGAGCATAAAATGTGAAATTGTCTTTTTCTTTGGATGTCCATTCATTAGTAGCAATAAGGAATTTCAGAAGGATGAATGAATGCAGAGTTCCTGCTGTGGTGGCCTCCATAACCCCCAGATATTTACCAGCACCATGATGTTACAAGTAAAGGCAGGTGCATTTCCATCCCTGGTGAAAGGTGCTGCATCCAGTGAGCCATGCCCAGCTCCTGTTAAACTGCTGCCTGGGCTGGGTTCAGTGCAGAAATCTAGGTTCAGATTCAGGTTGATGTTGCTGTATGCAGTAATAGTGTGGAAAAGGTGTGAGTTAATGAGGGAAATGCATTGTGTGGTGTTGTTCTGGTCAGGTATGAAAGGAGAGCTGGCTGAAAATGGACATCATGGGTACAGAACTTGCTCCATTTTCAGTGCAACACTTCAGGAGACCATGGAAAAGTTTCTTGGGGTAGTATTCCAGTTAAATCCAAGACACTGTAATGTTGGCCTGGCATAGTCCATCAGAAATAGAAGCACTTATGAACTTCCTTTTGAAAAGAGCAGATAAATCCTTTGTTGGATTTACCACAGATTTATTCTACTACTTAAACTTTGTGTGACATGAAATATTTGCTTCACAAAGTGGAATTCTTACTCTGTGTGCCCACTGCACAGTGTTTAGCTGTTAAGTCAAAGGAACACAGCTAGACAGGGAGAAAGTTTTATGTCTTCTGGAAATACTTGTATTTCTAGAGCCTGCATTTTCTAATTATCTTCTGTTTCATCCAAAGCTTTAGGACACAAAGGCTGAAAAGTAAAAGGAACACTTCCTAGTGTTTTGCACGTTTTCTGTTTTCTGGCATTAGTGTGATTTTTAGATCACAGCATCTCTGCTAAAGTATACTTGTCTTAGTGTAGTCTGTTAACACTTGCCTTGGGTGGAAACAATTCCAGATAGCTGCAGATTTAATTAGTCTGCATTGGTGCCTCCTAGAATAGAATTGGAGAGAAATTACAATTTGGAAAAGAAAAAAATTGTACTCATGCATGACCATCAACAGAACCAACTAAAATGTCATTGAAGATTGGGCCATAAAGTATTTGAGTTCCAGTTCACAAATCTGGCTGCTCAGAATGAGATGGGATAAGTTGGGAGCGTCTGCCCACCAGGAAGGAACAAAGGCTTTATTCAAGCCAGCCGTGTCTGCTGGAATGTACTGGGACAGGCTGTGGCCAATGTCACTGAGAAACATCTCATACACATTCTGTGAGTTTTCATCATCTCTTCTGGCCGTTTTTCTAGGATTTTTACTCCATAAAAATAGCAGGAAAGATGAAACTGGTGTAGTGCAATAGGAGTGTAGGGTTTGTTTATGTACTTATTTATTTCTAAGGCACACTGGCAGGAGCTGCTGAGCAGTGCAGTGGCTGTGTGACCTGCTGGCCTGAGACAGCTGTGCTGGTGCCACAGGGGTCAAGTCTGGTACAGCAGGTCTGGGGCAGCTCCTTGGGAACTCTTAATAGTGATGAAGGTAAGCACGGATATTTTGTGTGCTGAAGAATGAGTCCACAGGCACCTTCTGTTTCCTGAACAACCACTGAGAGTCCTTGGGGGTTTCCATGTATGTATTTGCTTCTCTTGTGCTGGTTTGGAATAGTCCTTCCATTTGCCTTCACCCCTGGTGCTTTTGCCTTGAGATCACATTACAGGTTTCTTACATCCTTAGTTTGTGATATTGCCCTGGTTTCAGCTAGGATAGAGCTAATTTTTTCTTAGTAGCTATTATTACAGTGCTGTGTTTTGGATTTCGAATGAGAATGGTGTCAGAAGTGGGATCAAGAAGTGCCCTTTTTTTACAACAGGAATAAAGCTTTGAGTAGAGAGTGTATGAGCATACCCAGAGGTGGATTTTTTTCATCCTCAGATGAAGTATAAAGATGTAGGAAATGTCCATTTTAGACAAAATAAAAATCTTCAGTCCCTACTGTATATCTAGTAATTTTGTGTCCTAACAGAATTTCTTGCTACATCATAAATATCAGGTTCTCTGAGGTTACTCCATGTGTTTAAAGTGGTGGAAAATACTAAAACGTGTGGCTGTTTGCACTGACGGGTTATCTTTTCAAACAAAGAGATCCAGCATTTCTTTAAAACTAATACCACTTTTAAGCAGTGTTTTAAGACGAGGTTCAGATTTATGTAGCAATTACAGGCTTTCCTGAAAGCAGGAGAGCTCGAGGTGCTGCTCAGGTGCAGCCGGGCTGTTCACCTGGTGCTACACAGCCTTTCCCCTTTGTCATTAACGTGGGGTTTTGTGTTCAGTCCCAGGCCAGAGCGATAGATGGGAGCCCAGGGCCTGCTGGGATGGGGTTTTACACTTGTGCTGTCCTTTTGCCCTTCCCCTGAACTCTTTTCATTTCAGTCATGAGCAAACAGTCAGTGCCTGAACTAACAACCCCGCAATCCTCCAAAGCACGCTCCTTACAGTACCAAACAAAGGGAGGCCCGCGTGGGCCGGCCCAGGCCAAGGAATGCAGCTTCGGGGTTCTGCTCCATAAATTTAACCAGCACGACAAAAAGGAGATAATATGAGCCTTCGTGATGATCTGAAAGGGGGAGGTTTGTGTCCCATTGATTGCGGTCTGGCGCAGCGCCAGCCCCGAGCCTGACCGACAGTTGAACCATATCGTTAAGGCGTGTAATACAGCTCGAGTCTTGTACAGCAGCCAATGAGTACATATCTAGAGGGCAAAAGTTTATAAAGAGTCGAGGCTGTCCTGTTTAACCCTCTCACACTGCCTGTAATATACACTGCTGCCATTCACAAATAGGCACTTCGCTATTAAAATGTAAACCTTCGACTTTCTGTACTTGGAAAACATACATGTGTGTCTGATTTCTAATGTGCAGCAGATTTATAAAGTGATCGTGGAAAAATATGTAAAACTGATCTTTTTTTTAAACCCAAAAAAAAAATCCAACCCACTTTTATTTCAGTACTACTTCATCCATAGTTACTTTTTTGTTCAGAGACGTCTTCTGGGTTGTTCTGCAAACTCTTTCATACAGATGGAGCTATTTATTGCCTTGATGTCACCTCATTTAGCATGTGGCTGGTATTTTTATAGATAATTTTTTCACCTAATGTTGCTGTTAACATGTGGAATGCTCTTTATCAGTTTTGTAAGTACAGCCAGTTGATCTGAATTGTTCCTGCAACTGCAAACTTTAAAAATCAAAACAAACCTCGTGAGTAGCTTTTTGTTGGGTGAGGTTTGTGCTAGAGCACTTTGCTGTGCCTGTTGCAGCCTTAGTTGTAGTAACTGAGAAATATAAAAAGAGGGTCAGAAAGAGAAGAAACATCCAGTCATTAAAGTTGATTGACGCAGTCCCTCATGCACAGCCAGAGTCACTCTCCTACTGCTGGCCAGGACCCCTGTTTTGGTTGTTTTTTTTTCCCCCGAGTAGATCTGCTTTCCCGGAAAGGCAGGAATACAACGTGGAAGCATTTCTGTTAGATTGAAGTATTTTACACTTGAAGTGGCCATGTTTGCATTTGCTACAACTGGATATTGCTTGACAGGACTATTATAAACGTGACTCCCCATCCATGGCAGTGTCCAAGGCCAGCTTGGACTGGACTTGGAGCAGCCTGGGAAGGTGTCCCTGCCCATGGCAGGGGTCGGAACAGGATGAGCTTTAAGGGCCCTTCCAGCCCAAACCAGTCTGGGAGTCCATGGGCACGGACATAAGAGCAATGCTCCATCTGCTACGGGCCCTGCTGGCAGCAGACAGTATTTAATATTTTAAACCTTGCACAGTGCCCTGAGGCTGAGCAGTGCTATGGTCCTGGGCACTTTGGTTTCACTAAGGCATGTTCAGCTCCTCTTCTCAGACAGGTGTTTGCAGGAAATCCCTGCTGAGAACCATCTTTTACATCGAGTCAGAAGGTGAATGGGAGCATTTTTCAACACATTGGTTCGACAAGAAACTCTTTAAGGTGACAGCTGCATTCATCCCTGTAATCAGTACAGGAAGAGTTTGAGGGAAATTGGAAGCTGGGATGGCAGTGTTATGTTTTGTCGACTTCTTAAGCTTGATGTTACCAAAGTGCTTGAGAAAGTGGGAGTTTGCTGCACAGCTGTTACAGGCAGAGGTGGCGCAAGTGCCAGAAGTTGATGCCCTGATTGCAGCTGGGGTCAGTGCCTTGTCTGCAGTGCAAGCTCATACACCTTGCCCAGATGCTGGATTTGTAATATGGATGTCATAATTAAGTTGTGTCTTAGTTAATCTCTTCTCAATTCCTTTTGAATTTGGAACCTGATGAAGCTATGTACAATTGCAAACCCAGGGAATAATTCTTAATTTTGTTTTGATCTGGTGTAGGAAAGAAAAGGGAAGGGGGAGAAAAGCTCTATCTCCAAGAAACTGGCAGGAACAACTTCCATAATAAACAGTTGCTCCTTGAGCATGCTGTACTCTCCTAAAGGCATGTCGGGTCAGCTAAAGGTCTGCAGCATCTGAGCTGGGAGATCCCTCCAAAGAGGAGGGACTTGACTGTAAGTGGGAGGTTTTAACCCTAGGCACCATTTATTTGCATGTTTCTGCCTGAAACTAGCATTTTGGGAACATGTTTAACAAGCACAATATATTCCATGCATTTGCTGGAATAAACGGCGCATATGAGCTTCCTCAGATCTGCAGTCAGCAGGGAGCTGTCTGGCTCGTGATTTTACACATTCTTGCATCTAACTGAGACATTCTGATGCCAAATCCAGCGCTCAACTGACTGTACCATGTGTGCATTTTAACACACCTTAACAGCATCTGTGTTGGAGCCAGCAAATGAATCCCATGGCAGAGCTTTGCTGGGTCTCTGGGATCAGTGACCTGCCTGTTGGGAACTGCACCCCAAAGTCCAGCACAGGGTGGGAGGCAACTGCACTGACCCCTTGAAACAGAGCCCCAGGAGAATCACCAGGGAACAGGGAATCTAGATTGCCACATGTTTTCCTGAAATTAGGCCCAAGGCATTAAATGTTCTCAGGCTCTGAGAACTGGCACATCAAAAACCTGCTGTCTCTCCCCTTCTGCTTAGTAAATGCAGGGAATATTCCTGCTCATCACATGGGTTCAGCAGATGAAACAAAGTTAAGTGCATCAGTGAGGAAAGAATGATGGAAATAGTGGATTTTTAGTGCTGTGCAGAGGTGTGATGTGTACTACAGACCGCATTACAAGTGGCACATGTTTGTTTCCATTTGTTATCCATGTGCTCCCAAGCCATGGCTGCAGCATTGAGTTTGCTGTGATGGCTGATTTTTCAGCTCACTTTCTAAGGTATACATTGTTCAGCATTTAATTGATTCTGGCACTCCCAAATGTGCTTTGAGCAGTGTCCTCCAGTCACGTCTGTGGCACAAGCACCATCCTCATTCTGCATTTCGTGGAAATCATGTGCATGGGATGGTGATCCTCATGGAAGGCTGCAGGTCCAAGTCAGTCTAGAACTCAATCAAGTGGACCAGGTATTTTAGTTGTGTATTTCATGGTAGAAGATAAAGGTTATTCCACCCTTAACTTATCAGATCATGTCACTTTAAATGTCTGAAATGCACTGAAGCCTCCTCGGACAAAGCACTCCCTGTATTTAGGAAACAGACTTTTTCCAGAGTCAGTAATAGCTGGATTTTATTATTTCTTGAAAATACCAGCAGCTTTTGAATTGTGTCTTACATTACCTGCCATTTTCCTCTGTTTGAATTAATATTATTTTATAATTATTTCACGGGGATAAAAATCGTTGCCAGGCTGAAAGTCAGTTTGCTAAGCTACAGCCCAGAGCAGGCTTTTGTCACTAAATTTTATGCAAACCTGAAAAAAACCCCTACTTTACAATGGAAACCCAGAATTTTAGCTGTACCAGAACTATCAAGTTACTGCTTAACTGGGCTGGGATAATGAAGTGGTGAGAGTGGACCTTTGCTGTGACAGTTGCTGAAGTTTTGGCAGCAAGAACTGAGTCTGGCTAAAGGAAATGATTCCCAGAGAGTTTTGGGGGGAGCCCTGGGGCTGGAGGATCCCTTGGGAGGGAGCCCGTGGCCAGGAGCACCCCAGGGTGTGGCCATGGGGCTTGGCTGGCAGGCAGGTGCTGCAGCAGGTCTAGTTTGTGAGGAGCCTGGTCCATTCAGTATGGGTTCCAGGTGCCAGAATTCCATCTCCTTGCACTTAGAGCTGTTCTTTGTGCAGAATTTGGGGTGTGCACGCTCAGGCTGGGTTTTTGAATCTGTGGTTGCCAGTGCTGTTCTCTTACCCAGATGAGAAATCCCCCAGATACACATTTTGAATAAAATCCAGTGTTGGTCATGGAGTTTTGTCCGTGTTGGTTTTTCTCAGAAGTTGCTACATTTCCTAAAGTTGTATCATGATGAATAATTATTCTGGGTGTGATACTGATGAAACTGAAAGATGTAAATTTGTAAATAATTTCTAAATCATTTTAGAATAGGGATGGTTTGTTTTAGCAGACCAACATCTTTTGATAAACAAAGTTTGAGGCCTTCTGACTTTTATTTTTTAATGTTTTTTTTATGTTTTTTTAATGTTTTTTAATGTTTTTTTAATGTTTTCAGGGTACACTTCAGGGAAATTTTTGAGGTCCAAGAGACCATGAAAGATAAGTAACAGTGGTTGTTCTCAAAACCACTGTATATTTATGCACTTCTGCAGGAGTCACATCTCCAGAGCTGATGGTGGGAACCTGGTGGGGTGGGTACCTGATAGGGGTGAACGTGGAGTGAAGGAACAAGGACAGGTGATTCTGGAGAGCCTGTGGTGTCTCTTGGAGAGTTTTCTCAACCTAAGTCAGTCAATAATTATCCCCACTAATACCTGACCACTTCCTTCCTTCCTTCCTGGCTTAAAACTGGCCAGCTGAATCCCAAGGATTCTGTGAACTGCCCAGCAAATGCCAACCAGTTAAGGCTGTGCACTGGTTCCAGTGTGCAGAGTCAGCTGGAGTGAGAGCTGCAGTGCTCAGCTGGGAGCAGGGCAGGGCTGCAGTGCTCATCTCAACCTCCCAACACCCTCTCCCAGCCCTTTGTGCCTCTATCCAGCAGCACCATTCCCTGCTGTGCTGGGCAGACGTAAGGGCATTCCTGCCTTGTATTGCTTTTGTGTGCTTATTAAAAAGGAATCAGCAGATCTGCTGAGTGCCTGGCTAATGGAACCCAGATGTGGGCACTGCTGCCCGCTCTGCTTGACAAATCTGCAGCTTTTGGGATTTCACCAGGGTTGCTTATTATTTACAGAACGTAACTTGAGACAGTAGAACAAATTTTTAGATTAAAAAAATCAAGTGATGTGGAATGTTATTAGCTGTGCAGCCCAAACAGAGAAGTTTGCCAAGGGGGTGATGGACTAAATCTATGCAGTTTAGCCCAGCACCAGTGGCTCTGGATTGGAGAACTGCTGACCTTATCACCAAGAAGGGAATGATCTGTTATCACCAGGATCAGTATCTGAGCTTGGAGGGCACAGTGAACAATGCACTTGTACTCTGAAGTGCTTCTTCCATTTAAAAACAAAACCAGAACATAAAGCCTTGGCTCAGAAATTGCCAAACCTTCAGAAATCCATTTTGGTGCCCAGTGCCTTTGTAGCACTGGTGCTTTTTCTCTGACCTGCTTGAGCCAAACATTAGAAATCAGTGTTCCCTGTAGTTCCAGTGTCTATGGGATTAGAAAGCCCTGTTCCATCCCACTACCATTAGGGTAGTCTTGCTTGCAGTGCTTCAGATCCCTCTTCTCAAGGAACTACAGAATATTGGACAGGCTGGCACAGGGGAATGTTTGTCTGAAGGGTGGTTCATGTAAAACACACTGCACAGTGCAGCTGCTGTGTCTCAGTTATCCAGCCTTCCTGAATGCAAAATGGAAAGTGTCTCTGCAAAACATTATTGATTGGCCACTGTTAATTAAAACCCACCTAAGGCTGCAGACAGTCTCTCTTTGAACTTGTTAGTAGGTGCCATAGAGAGATTTAAAAGCCAACAGGGGCTTCTTTGATTAGTAATCTTTTGCCACTTTCCTGCTTTTGGAAGTTAGTAAGTAGGACAAGCAGCAAGATGTGAATTATACTGGTTGGAATTCTAATCCAAAATGGTGCATTTGGCTGGGAAATTTGTAACTGCAGTAGCCTGGAAGAGCTGTGAAATACCACGGAGCAGCCCCAGAGTGATGCTGCTGGGAAGGGACAGGCAATGAAGCAGGGCTCAGCAGCCTGTAACACAATTCTTCAGGGGCAGGGCGTTCCAGGAGCTTGAAGGAATTCAGAGTATTATTTTATAACAAAATTCTGCTAAGGGAGGAACCAAGCCTGCAGTTCTGCAGTGCTGTGGCCAGTATCAACCTCTGATGGCTGTCAGCCCACAAGTGTGTGTTCTTATTGTCATTTTTAATAGACACACAGAAAGGTAAAGTATGTTAAACCCTGCTATGGGGACCCTAATTAATGAGGATTTTTCTTCTGTCTTAATTTAACTGCATGTTCCTATTTCCATAACCAGAGAATTTGCAGTCTCCTGGCACTGTCCATCGGTGAGAGCTTTCTCTAGGTTTTTGCACTCTTACTTTCTTTAGAGCAGTGAGAAGAAATGGTCAAATCAGTAAAACTGCTGATAAATACATCCCCAAACCTTCAGAGAGTATATGCTGCTTACTTCTTCTACTAATTTAACTAATTGCCCTTCATTGTAGATGAAATTCTTCTGTTTTTATTATTGTGTGGTTCTATGTCTCATAGAAATGTGTAAGTAGACACCAGATCTTCCAGATCCAAGTCTTCCAGGATCTACATGCTGTGTTTGTGAAGACCTGGGATTTTGGAAGGCTTTTTATTTCAGAATGGCTGGAACTCTGTGTGCAGAGAGGTGTCAGTGGGAGGCAAGGCTGCCCCAGTGATGTCTGTGTGTCTCTTGCTGCAGGACCCAGGCAGAGCGAGTGCGGAAGCCCCGGTGCTGCAGGGGACCCCAGGGGCTCCTGCCCCGCTACCTGGAGAGCCAAGCAGAGGGACAGGAGCAGCTCTTCAAACTGACAGACAACATCCAGGATGAGTTGTGAGTACACAGCCACTGACACAGCTACTATGGCTGCTTCTGTTCTGTTTGCTGCCATCATGTCTTCATGTACTCTGAAAAATGGCTTCACACACAGACACGTGTTCAGTTCTGGGCCCTCAGCACTGCAAGGACATGGAGGGGCTGGAGTGTGCCCAGGGAAGGGAACGGAGCAGGGGAGGGGTCTGGAGCACCAGGAGTGTCTGAGAGGGCTGGGGGAGATCAGTCTGGAGAAAAGGAGGCTCAGGGGGCACCTTCTGCCTCTGAACTGCTCCCTGACGGAAGGGTGCAGCCAGTCAGGCTCTGCTCCCACAGCACAGGGGACAGGAACAAGGGACAGCATGAGAAGAAATGGCCTGAAGTTGTACTAGGGGAGGTTCAGGTTGGATATTGGGGTAAATTTATTCATGGAAAGTCGTTAAGGCCCTGGCACGGCTTCCCAGGACAGTGGTGCAGTCACCATTCCTAGAGAGATTTAAAAGCCATGGGGATGTGGCACTTGGGGACATGGATTAGTGTTGGCCAGGGCAGTGCTGGGGGAGCAGCTGGATATGATGGTCTCAGAGGGCTTTTCCAACCCAAATTATTTTGTGATTCTACAGGGGTAGTATCAGTTTGTTGATACAGGGTTGGGGTCTAAAGGCAGAATTCATCACTTGCTCAATCTTCACCATAGCTACTGATCAGCTGTGTCAGGGGAGGGTGTGACAGGTGCTGTGTCTGTCACCCATCAGAGCATCTGCCAAGGCAAAGGGCCTGAACTGCTGATGGTGGAGCTAGCAGAGGGAGGTACAGGTTGAGCAGGGTCACTTGGTGTCACCAGTGTCCCTGGGCAGGCTCCATGTGCCACTCCAGGTTCTGCCTGAGGAAGAGATTGCAATCTGCCACTTACTTGTGGCACTGTGAGTTCACATGTGGGGTATCCTGTTTCCATCTCCTTTCAGGATCTTTGTGCCTATTCAGGATGGCTCTTAGGCAGGGAGACTGGAAAGAGCAATTTGTGACCAAAGAAAATCACCAGTGTAGCCCATAGCAGAGCAGTGGCCTTTGTCATCAAGTCATAGTGTTCATTCACTGTGACTCTCACCATTAGGAACATCATTCAGCAGGAACACAGTGTTTCTTGTCGTGGAAAATAAGTACAAAATTATGCCTCTGACTTTTATCCTAGTATCATAATCAGAAACACATTTGAAGACCTGATTATTTGCATATTTTCCTTCAGAGTTAAATCCATAAAAGGGGATTTAATACCTTGCTCTACTGTTCTAACTAAATGTTTCCACATTTTTTTCCAGTTAGGCTCGCTGTTTCACTTCTGGAAAATATTGTGTAATTACTTCCTGATGTTGTTAAAAACCCCACAAATTCTCCAGAGATCTGGTTGCTTCTACTTTGTTCTACTGGATCATGTTTCATTTAATTTTTCATGTTATTAATTTGAGATATTTTTAATAGTGTAGATGTATGGGTTTAAAAAAAAAAAGTTGTATCTTGCAGTAGTATCTGAAAAGGTTAAAAATACCAGTTTTAAGAACTAGACACTGAGAAGAAAGTAACAGTTGGCAAGAGCAAAGGTAATGATGCATGACTCAAACTTAGAACAAAATGTAGAGCTGAACTACAAATTAGCTAATGTTTCTGGGCTTCTCCATTAACTCACTGACCTCTGTTTCATTCCTCAGAATGTATGCATGCCACCAGTAAAAGTCTTGTAAGAAGTACATGCATCATGTGTTGTTCTTACAGAGCAAATGCAACCCTTGGTCAGTGGCCAGGTGCTTCCCCTGAGCCTGAGAGCAGCTCTCAGTGCCCATCTCTCCCTGTGGTGTCCTGGTGTCCCTTGGTGGCATCCTGGCTCTGTTGGATCTGGGGCCTCCCTCAAACTCTCGTGTTTGATGTGCCTGTCCAGGGCACCAGGCTGTCCTTCTGCAGCTGTACTGCTGCTCTGGGTTTAAATTAAGTTTTCTGTGACACTTCATAAAAAACGTCACTCTCCATCCTATTTAACTAATTTCAAAGGCAGAGCCTTACCCAGAAGTGTTTGAACTCTGAGTAAGGTTCTGCCTTTGAAATTAGTTTTCAGATGGAAAACTGCAGGGCAGCTGCTGATTTCCAAAACTCTGTTAATGTTGTCTTTCACCTGGGTTCCTCTAAGCTGAAATCCAGTTTGTTTGACTTAAAGGAACACAGGTTTTTTATTCCCTCCTGGAGCTTCATCCAAGGTTAGAGCTGGGCAAAGCATGTCACAGGCCCTTTTTAATGAGGCTGGTTGTGCCCTTTTCAGCACTGACATGACACTGTGGGTTGGAGTTGGCCTGTGCACCTTTGCCAGTGTGGGGGAGCAAGGGCAAGGACACAGCACAGAGGGAAAGGCAAGTCCAGTGCAGAGCAGTGTCTTTGAGAGGACTGGGAATACAGAATTACTGGAGTGATCTGTTTATACCACAAAAAGAAACCATGGCCTGACCTCTTGCCATATTTTTGGCTATTAACATACCTTTTATAGCTCTGGGTTTATTTGGCTACAGATCAGAGTAGCTTGTGCACAGTGATATTTAACTGGTAGAGCCAAGGGTGCAGTTGGAGATGAGGAACTTTTCTGTTTACCAGAAACACAGAGTTAGTGACATAGGTCACTGATTTCTAAGCCAGTGGAGGATTCTGCAGGCAGCTTTGTTTGAGCAGTGGCTCAGAGGGCAGCAATTGGGAACCTGCCTGACAGAGCAGAATCCTCCTTTACAGATGCATGTCAACCCTGGGGGCTGTTGGCAGAGCTTTTTTACTCTGTTTAGCACTACTCTATTACTCTGCTCAGCTGTAATTCCACATTCAAGTTGCTGAATTTTTCAGCATTTAAAAAGCCCCACTAATGAGGTTCATTTCAGTAGTAAATCAGAAGTGGGGGAGAAGCATTTGTGTGTTCAACTTCCATTTCACTTTTGCACCTTACAGTTATTCTTTCACACACCAGCCTTTTCAGCCATCATAACTCTCAATATTCCTAACTCACTCTTCTCTCCCTCTTCCTATTCATCACTCAGCCTAATCTCCCTGGGGAAACCTGCTTGCTGCTTAACCTCTCACCCCTTGTTAAACAGCTAATTTCTCTTTTCAGCTACTGATCCTGGCAGCAGGTTCAAATCGTTTTTGGTTTTGAAGGCAGGGAGGTGTGGGGAGCAGGGAAGCACAGGAGGGTTACAGGATAGCTCTTGTCATAAATGTCTGCAAACCTTTCATGTACCAGCTCTGGAACTGAAGTTAGTTGCAATTAAACTTCAGCATTAGGATTTGCAGTGCTCCAGAGCAAGGAAATTACTGTTCCTAAGTCCTTGTCAAAGGACATTTTAATGTGTCCCTGTAATGCCCAAAGCTGGTGGCCAAGCAGGCAGCACTAATATTTGATTTACAGCATGATCTTTTTATAACTAGGTGAGAGTGTCCTTCATCAGCTCCATTTCTAAACAGTTTAAATTAAATACAGATGAATTGTACATGTTGCACTACTACATTTTCTGATGGACTTTTAAAGGTCACAGAACAGGTGAAGACACTGGTTAATTTGCTATTTTTAGCTTTAAGCTAATAACGTTTTCTCCTTTGTTGCAGTTTCATCGCCGTGGAGAACATCGACAGGTACTGTGTGCTCATCTCCTCCAAGGCTGTGTATTTCCTCAAGAGTGGGGACTGCATGGACAGGGATTCCATATTCCTGGAGGTCAGGTATGATGACCTGTACCACTGCCTGGTGTCCAAGGACCACGGGAACATGTACATCCAGCTCACCAAGAAGGCTGTGAACACGAGCAGTGGTGTGGCCATGCCAGGCCCCTCGCAGCAGCGGCCCATGGTGAGGAGCTGGCACCCCTTGCACCTTGTGCTCCCCTCACCAAAGGGTTTTAGTCACAGGATTTGTTCTGTCAGCACTGAAAGCAGATGCTGCCCAGGTTGCAGTGACTGTAGAAGTGGCTCCCTAAACTCCCAAGAAAGCTGAAGAAAGGAAAAACCCTGAAATATTCTTGCAGGCAGAAAAGTAACAGAAAGAAACATGTACTTACTTGTGAAAGGCTTTTAACTTTACCACATAAATGGAACTTGGGTACCTTGCTGTCTGTTTAATCTTCTCCTACATGTAGTATTGTTTTACTGTGAGGTCTCTAATGCTGGAACCAGTGTTTCTGTTTTGTGCCATTACAGAAGTTGCTCAGGGGCTGTTCTACAGGCCTAGTAAAACCCAGTCAGTTCACATTCCAAACAGACCAGCCAGATAAAAGGTGGAAGGGAAGGCAAAGGAAATAAGCTCAGATATGGCACAGGGTTCCTGCTCTCACCCTTGAATATCTGTGTGTGTACCTGGTGCTCCCTCACACTTCTTCCTTGCTCCAGCCTCAGTCCTGAGCAGGAAACTCCACTGAAACCTTTCTGTCCCTTACTTCAAACCTAAAATCTATTCTGTTCTAGCTGACAGCAGGAGCACATTAAGAAAAATCTCTTTTCTTTCTGCAGGTGAAAGTGAAATCGGAAGCTCTGGCAGTAAAGCTGTCCCAAGAAATCAACTATGCAAAGAGCCTTTATTATGAGCAGCAGCTGATGCTGAGACTTAGTGAAAATCAAGAGCAACTCGAGCTGGACTCTTGAAAATCCACTTCCTCACTGCCAGAAAGAGCTGCAAGTACCAGGCTGGAGCCAGAATTGTGTGACTAGAGAAGGAAAAAATATAATTTTAGTATTTAGAGAAAACAAAAGAGGTGGCTTTTCTTTTTTAAGCACTAATTGTATAACAGAGGTGTAGCTGACACAGCTTTGGGTCTGGGAGAAGCCCTGTATTTTGCTAACATGTATATATGTACAAGTGTCCATGTAAATACAACAGGCAGCGGGTTTGGTATAAATATGAGTCTGTTTACTGTGTAAAGAAATTAAAGGAGCTCTACTGAGTTGTACTGCACTACCTGACACAAGCCCTTCTCTCTCTCTGTCTTTTTTTTTTCCTTGAAAAAATGATTTTCACAGTGCAGGAATGTAGATAAACCTTTAAAAAATAAAATTAAGAATTAATTTCAGCTGTTGGAGCATAAGTGTTGTGTGGTTTGGAGCTTTAACACCATGAGTAGGGTGCATTAGTGAATGCTGTGATTAGGGGACATGGGTTGGGTTGTTTGGGCTTTTTGTTGTTTTTTCTCTTAACCCACTAATACAGGTAAATACAGGAGACCCAGTCTTGCAGTGAAATGTCAGCCTCTTTTTTAACAAAAAAATTGCATTTTGGTAAATAATACAGGGAGGATTCAGTTTTACAGTCACAGACTGCATCTCAAAGCTCCTTTTCTGAATTGGTTTTGAAGTAGCTGAAGTGAGCAGCCTTGGAAATGGAACCTTTAACTTCAGATTTTTCCTTCCCTCAGGTGGAGGAAGGGTAGGGGGAGAGATCAGCTTGCTGGACTTCATAATATCTTCAGAAGTAAACTTCTAAATAATAAAAATAACAAGTTTTTTTTATTCTGATGTTGTGTACCACATCAGTATTTGTCTCATTAACTGTAACCACACTGGAGAGGGAGGAGTGAGTGCTCTTAAACATCTTAACCCACAGGAACTGGAACCCTCAGTGTCACATTTACTCCCTGGAGGTGCCAGCTTTGGGGATGAAGACACAACTCTCCTTTTGATTCAGTGTAAGTAGAGCTTTAAAAGGTAAAGTAATTTGAAGGTAAAGTCCTTTCATGAAGACACATGGGAATATTTTGGTGCTGAAGGTTAGAATGAAACCAGTTCTGGGCTCTTGTAAAATATTGGGCTGTTAAAGGTGGGGAGGGAAAACAGGGAATAGTTCAGTGCTGTGTTGAGCATTTCCAGGGGATAGGTGGAGTACCTGGAGTCTGTGACCATCCATGAGGTAATGATGTGCAACCACCAGAGCAGTCATTGAACACCCTTGGAGTGCCCTGAACTCAGAGAGCCATTTGTGCTGAAAAAACCTGTCCAGCTTCAAGGTGTAATAGAGAGTAGATGAAATAACACCTCAGCAGGGGCAGGAAGGAAGAACTGTCTCTAACTGGTAAAGACACCCCACACAGCATGGAGATGACATGTGAGAAAATGACACATGGAAGGGACACCTTTCCATGTCCTCTGCTCTCCTCCTCTTTCCTTGCCTATTTTCCCAGTCCTCTCATCCCCTTGTCACAACTTGTCACATCTTTTCCTGTCCTTCTTTTTCCCATCCTTTCCACCTTTCCTCCTCTTTACTGTCCTTCTCCCCCTTTCCCTGCCCTCCCCTTTATTGTCCTGCTCTCTCCTCCTGTCCTCTCCTCCCTTACCCTTTTCCCTGGCCCATGGTTTCACTCCAGTGCTCCTGCACAGGTGACCAAATCCAGGGGCTGGGTCCACAGTGTCCCTGCTGGGAACACCCCCACTAACTGCCCCTGTCCCTAAGGCTGACCAGGACAGAGGCATCACTTGCCTGCCCACTCCTGGGACAGGGAATGTCCTCACTTTCCCAAGGCAGGGAAGTAACTGGAAAAAAAAACTTTCAGACTCCAAAACCAGGGGTGAAGTTCTGTGTGTCCATCTCACTGTGCCATGTTCACAGTGAAAACCCCTTTTCCTTGCCATCATTGCTGGATCATGAATGATCCTGCTCCCAGCAGCTCCTACATCTTGAGGGGCTCCTGCAGTGATGGGAGCATGGGGCAAACATGAACAACACCCTTCCCTCCCCTCTGCTCCTGACAGAGTCCCAGAAACTCTGTGGGATGATCCATCTGAGCAGCTCAGTCCCAAAGGCTGCTTTCCAAAGCAGTGCAGTGTTTACATTTTTGTGGGGAGAAGCTAAGTGGCTAAATGGGCCCCATCTCAAACCAGAGTTATAACCAGACATTTCCCAGTGACAGGGACCTTTTGATCTCTTCACTATCTCATTTCCTAGACTGCATGATGCTTTTCAACATTTATCTATTTTCTCTTTAGTCAAATACTTTGTAACATCTTAGCCCAAATATATATATATATATATTTTAAACTTTTTTTTTTCTCTCTAAAGCCCTGTTTAGTAGGAACCTGCTTCCTCCAGTGCACAACCCACTGGGCTGACAAATCCTCTTAACCCTTGCACTCTTTTCCTTCTCAGAGGAACCCGCCTTGATTTCCTGCTCACAATGACTTCCCCTCTGGTTCCTCATGCTGAAAAAGCAGATTTCAGTGAATATACTCTCTTTACATTACAGGTTGTTGCACAGATACTAAACCAAACAACAACAATGCAAAATCAAAGCATATTTTAATTAAGTCAGGAGCTGCTCAAAATCCACTTACACAAGTTTTCTTCTGACAATAACACTGTGCATGTGTATGCTTCTGTACTTCTTTTAATATATGCACCCACCCCTAAATGTACATACACTACAAAATTATCTTGAAAAGCAAAGGCTGTGTTTGTTTGAAAAGCAAAACCTTATTTTCCTCAAAATAGATAAAGTAAAACAAATTAATACAAAAATAAAAAAATAAAAATAAAATCAAATAATAACATAATAAAATGTGCCCAGAGCTTCAGACTCCAGTCTGGATTGCTGCAGCCTTCCAGCTCAACAGCACACTCTTACTCCACATTATGTTGCTTAATTTTATCAAATGCAGGACTGGGACAAAGCCCTTCCAACTCCCCTTGCATTCCAGGTTTGACTTTCTTGCAGCACAAACCCATCTGCCTTCCCCTGCAAGAACCATCCCTGGCCCAGAACAGGTTTTGTTAACAGCACTGGGAGCAGTTTGACCAAACCATGGAGTTTTCATGGTTCTCCAGCAGCAGAATTTCTGGATGGGGGAATGTGAGGCAAACTCAGCCCCAGCTGGGTCTGTGACCAGCCCTGCTCTTGCCTCGGGTGCAGGACAGGGCAGAATCTGACAAGGATTCCTGCCAGAAAGAAAAGGTTACTCATTAACCACTGACAAACACTGGGGGAAAAACAGTCATATTGTTTTGCTCAGTGGAACCACAGCACATTTTTGGCCAGAAATACAAATGCTGTGGATGCAAACTGTAGTTCCCTCAGAAGGGTCAGCTCTGCCCAGGGCCTGGGGACACTCATGATGAACAAACCATCAGGATCCCAGAATCCCAGACTGGTTTGTGTGGGAAGGGACTTTAAAAACCATCCAGCCATCCCCCTGCCATGGCAGGGACACCTTCCACTGTCCCAGGCTGCTCCAAGCCCTGTCCACCCTGGCCTTGGACATTTCCAGGGGTGGGGCAAGCCACAGCTTCTCTGGGCACCCTGTGCCAGGGCCTCACCACCCTGTGCCAGTAATATTTAATTTATACATAACAATTTATACAAAACACAACACATGGGGTTGGCTGGTGCACGTTTGGGTTTTTGGGTTTTCTTCCCTGCAGCTGACACTGCACTGCCTGACCCTGTGCCCAGCACAAAGTGTGGGCAAGGGCAACCCTCAGCCTGCTCTGGGCTGACTCAAAAGCACTGAAAGGCCATGGGCCAAGTAAACAGCTTCCATGTGCATTTGCATTTTGGATAAATGGCTGGGTCACCCAGAGGACAAGGGCTGTGGATGGGAGCTGCAAAACAATGGGTTCTGAAAATGCCAGCAGAAAAGTCTCCTGCATGCTGCAGCTGTAGAGGAATTCTAATAAATAAAGGAGAAATCCATCATACCAGCTACCCCTCAGCCCTCCAGACACCGCAAAAGCAAACATTTGCTCTGCCCCAGGAGGGTGAGTCACCATTGCTAAGGACTGCTGCTCCAAGGCCTTTGGCAAACAACAAATCCAGCCCTACAAACCACTGGGTATCAAAATAATGATGGAGCAAAAAACCTGTGCCTGCATGCAGGCTTAATGGGAAGGAAAAAATGAAGTAATTTTTACAAGTAACTCAGAATTTGCATGACCAGACTCTCCCCCCCCAGCCTTCTTTTGGCAAGGCAAGGCCCCTCCAGCAGCAGAAGCATCAGCAGTGATGTGTCCCCTCTGCCAAGGGGCAATTCTAGGCCCTTCCATTCATCCTTTTTCTAGAATCTCAAAGTATGGAGGAAACCATATTTGAAATAAACATCTCAGAAACATGAAGATTCTATTCAGTGCTACCTTCTATGCCAGAACACATCTTTATTTGTGGAATAATAGGGCTTGCATGATCCTTCAAAGGATTATCCAGAGACAGCATCCTTGTGCCCCAGTTCAGACAGGCAAATGTTCTAGAATTTTGTGTATAAATGGGTACAATCATCATTTCTGACCTGGCTTAGTACAAAGCTGACTCCAGTCATGCTATTTATAGTCACAGAATTGTTTGGTTTGGATGTTTCCATGGATGGGGCATCTACCACTGCTCTGGGCAACCTGAGTCTGTGCTTCACCTTCATTGTAAAATTTTATTCCTTATATTGGGTCTGAGCCTACTCTCCTTCGCTTTAAGACCACTTTCCCTTCTCCTACAGCTGCAGGCCCTGCTAAAAAGTTTGTCCCCATCTTTCTACCAAGGTCTCTTGAAATAGTGAAGGGGCTCTAAGGTCTCCCTGGAGCCTTCTCTACTCCAGGCTGGTAACCTCCAGCCCCTCCAGCCTGGCTCCAGAGGAGCTCCAGCCTCTGGAGCATCTCTGTGGCCTCCTCTGGACCTGCTCCATGTCCTTCCTGTGCTCAGGGCTCCAGACCTGGACACATTTCCATGATTGTTTTGTGGCAATCATCATTCTTTGATGTTACTACCCAGACATTTTGCTTCACTAACTCTAATGCCAACTGCTGATCCTGTCCACAAAAAATATATATATTTTAAACCAGACCAGTATCTACCTGGAGAAATTGTGTGCTGCTGATAAAACCTTGTGAGCAAAAATAAACAGCTGCCAAGGTCATAACCACAGTGAGATCACACCAGAGCTGACATTTATAAGCAGCTTTAGGAGCCAACTCCCCCACTTTCAGCTTCCTGATTTCTAACAATAAAAATCCACATTACACGTACAACTTCACTCACCTTTCTTCCCACAGACACCTTTCCCCTCTCCTTGGAGCACACACCAGAGGGAAATCAACATGCAGAAGAGCATGTATTTATATTATACATCACCCAGAACACATCTCAGCCCATCCAGGAATTCCCAGAGCAGTGCAGGAAGCTCTCCAGTGTCAAAACATAGCACCATTGTCTGAGCACCAGCATCAGTGACAGCTCAGCACTGCTGTGTGCCTCAGCCTCACATCTGGATTCACTCCAAGATTATCCAGGGTCCATTTGCTGGGAGTTCCAGTGGAAACTGGAACAGAGAGCACAGGACTGTACATCCACACCTCAAAAACCCCACAGGATCCCACATCCACACCTCAATAACCCCACAGGATACCACATCCACACCTCAATAACCCCACAGGACCCCACAGCTCGAACAGAGCCAGGCTCAGAGCAGTTCCATGCACGTTTCCCACACAAAACTGAACCAGGCACCACTTGTGCCACAACCCATCCCTGAGTGATCACGGACACCACCCCAGCATCCACAGATCACATCCACACCTTTTCCAGGGCGCACCATGAGGGCCCTCCCTGTCTCACAGGATCCCACCACAAACTCCAGGGCTCCAGGACGAGCAGGGAGCATTTCTGGAGGCCTGGCTCCTGCTCAGAACAGAAATATTTCCCTTGGCTTGTGCGAGTTGCCGGGGCTGGAGGAGGCAGTTTTCCATTCCCCCTCGCATTACTCTTTTTGATTGGCACTTTAATGAGGGCGCCGGGGGTCTGCCCCCTGCCAGGGGCCGGTTCATGCCCCGTTTATCTCACAGTCCATGTAAGACTAAAATAACACGCCAGGCTGAGTTTCACTGCCTTGTGATGCCGGCCCACCGTGATGGATTGAGTGGCTGCAGCGGGCTGGCAGCTGAAGTGTGTTGTAACACAATCTCTCTGTCAGCACAGCTCAATGCATCCGCTGCTTTTCCCAGCGCTCGCCCTCACCCTCGGCCCACCAGTTTCCAAAGTTCATCTTCCAGGGGGCTGCAAAGTGATAATAAATAACACAGCAAAGGTTAGGCCAAGCTTTCCTTCCCCTGCCTGCCCTGCTGCTGACCAGGAGGGGCTGTGGTGCCAACTGCACAGGAACAGCCATAAATCCCATAAATCCCATAAATCCAGCCCAGAACAGAGGAAAGGCTCTCTGCTGCTCTTTTGTGGGGTCTCCTTCTGCTGAGCCAACACTTGGGGCACCGGGCTCCTCTCCCAAAGGGAACAGCCCAGCCCCACAGGCCTTGTCATTATTTTACTTATTAGCACCAATATAACCCATAAATTGACTAGGATATCCAGGAATCCTGTGTGAGACCTGGATTACATGATAGATACTTTTCTTTAATATTCTAAACATTTGATATCTTCGTATCTCCTCTATAGGAAAGCCTCAAACAAAGGGGTTTTTTCCATTAAAAAACTGGAGTCTAGGAAATGAACCAATTTTTTAGTCATCCAAAGAGGTCCTCTACTAACTGAGACCTCATCTCTCTGTCCTGTTCCCTCGATAACCCTTTGTTCTCCTTGCCACTGTCTGCAAAGTAAAGAACTTCCCTCAAATACCGGGGAGAACACTAATTTTTGGTTCTTGTCATCCCAGCCCCTCCCAGCAAGAGTGAACAAAGGAGCTCCACAACAGAAGGGGCTCTTAACTTCCTGTATAAGAATTTTTGACAGCACAAACTTCAAACTAATGACTCTCCCACCCCCCAATAACCAACAATCAAACCCAATTAGCCCTGGGGCTAATGAGTAAGAAGGGCGAAGCTTGCTCAGGACACTTCTGTAGATCTGTACATCCACAGTTTCTTAAAGGCCTTGCACAAAACAGTAACACAGCCAAAAATCGCTGCAAAATCATCTTTAGAGGTTCAGCTGCCATAATATCAGTGCATTGTCAAATATTTCATTGTGGGGACCTAGAACCCTTTTCCATCACTGGGCTCTAGATCCACCTCACTCTGGGCAAAAACAAATGTGTTCCTGCCAACAGAAGAAATCACTAGAGAAAGACTGAGCAAAGAAGGCAAGAAAACAAGAATGCAGATGTTTAAGGGACTCAAAGATCAAGGAAAAATGCACCAGGATCCAAAAAGAGAACATGATGAGGAAAAGGGGCCAGACTGAGGAGCTGCTTGAAAAACCCCCTGCTCTCAATGGCAGCTGTTTGTATGGACCACACAAATCACTGCAGGATGCAGATTTCAACTCACAGTGCTGCAGGAATGAGCCTCATGAGTTGAGGAACTTTATTTGTGAGAGAAGAGACAAGGCCAGCCCCCAGCTGGAACAGCAGTGGCAGCACATGAGGCTGCTCCTGGTGGGAGCCTTGGCAGAGCGTGGAGCTGGTGCTGTGCTCCAGAGATCCCAGCTTGGTCCTGTGACCCCAACCCTGCAGATCCAGCACTCAGCCAGCTTCAAACCGGGCAGCCCAGAGCCTGCCAGCACAGCACAGGGATCAGGGATGTGCCACAAACACCCTGGGAAGCTTCCCTGGAGCTGCCAGTGGCGCCTCCACCTCCCAGCTCCACTCCAGCTCGGACCTGGCTGCTGCAGCCAAGCCCTAAACGTTCCTCTGGGGACAGCCAGACACTTACACCTTAACACAGAGGAGGGCATACTGAGCCTACAGTCAGAAAGGCTGGGAAATATTAGGAAAAAACGAGTGGGTGGGGGAGCTCAAGGGACCAGTGGGAGGATGCGGGAAATCAGTAACACTGATCTGAATAACTGGTAACAATTATTAGATCTTTTTTGGTATGAATCATCTCAGAGACTTGTCATTTCAATGATGTCACTCAAGGGGCAGTAAAAAACACAGTAGAAGCCACCAACCTGCAATGGCAGGGTTTGGAGCCACAGCATGATTGGGCAAACAAGTCTGGGAAATTTCACCAACGTATCAAAAAGGGAGCAAGTTTTGTGGAGAATATCCACTCTGACAGATCAGACAGGCAAATTTGTCTTTTGGCAAGATTATGACGTTACTTAGAGCTCTGATGAATCTGCCTGAACTGCTGGAGAAGGAGTAGTCTCACTTATCTGATGACCACTGACCTTGTCCCTATCCTCTCCCCGAGGGCAGAATTTGTATTTGAAGCAACAGGTTGTAAAACCAGCCAGCCAGAACCACCCTGAGGGAACAAAACCAAACCAGAACAACAATGCAACAGCCCCAACCAAGCAAACAACAGAGTGAGTTTGAACAGAATCTGTTCTCTGGGTTCATTCACCAAAGCCATCCAAGATCTCCCATCCTTGCAGGGGAAGGGGCAGCAGAGCTGGTGCTGCCTTGTGCACATCTCAACTCCTTTTATCTTCTTAAACCACTGCAGGAGAAGAAAAACTCTTTGATCAACAAGCAGGAGCATCAGCAGGCTCAGGAACTCAACAGTAACCACATCACAGTCCTTATCCCTGTCTCCACACCTTCCACAGAACACATCCCCTTTTCCCAAACTGCAGAACCATGGCCATTTTCTGCCAACGTGAAGCACCTTCATCACCCAGTCCATGTTTGCTTCTCACCTATGGGCAAAACACTCTGTGCTGTCAGTGCTCCTTTGCAGCCAGACACCCAAAGCTGGCAGTGGCTGAGGAGCTGGGTGTGAACAGACATTTATAGGGAGTTCCAAGAACTTCCTCAATCCAAAATGGGGCTGGAAACCATCCCTGTGTGTGGAACAGAGCAGGAGACAAAGCTGGAACAATTCACTGCTCCAGGAAGGCTCTCAGCTTCCTGAAGGCAGGGATTATCTCCAAGTTGCTCTTTCCTTTTTTAGACACACAGCTCCCAGCATCTACCATCCAGAAGTGCACTGCCTGTAAGAGTTTCTTAAGAGAGGGTTCTACAACAATTTTTTTTTACTTTTTGGACTTTTATGAAATTCAGGCGCATGCAGAGAGAAGTATAGGACTTGGCTCCTGGAAATACTGTGCATTAGAGAGCTGCTGTTGCTTTCTGACCTTCCTTACCTACGATGAGAGAAAAGGGAAGGTTAGAGAACCTTACAGTCCCAATCTCAACACAATTGTTTTCAACCCAATATTGGAGCAATCCAAGGTATTGCTCTCCAGCAGACCTGTCACACCACAAACCAGAGATATGGTCCAAGAGAAAAGATCAAAAACTTCAGGCCTCACCACCATGCACTGATTGTGATGGAGCAACCACTTAAAACCCAGCAACTTTAATTTGCTTGGAGCTTTCTGGGGAGGAGGGAGTGGAGCCCATGGGGATTTAGAGAAGGGTCAAGAGAAGAAGTCCAGCACGTGCATCTGTAGCACAGCCCATTTCAACAAGGTAATGTGAGTTTGAGCCAAGTACACCATGTTGAGTTATCAGTATCTAATATTAACCTAAAAAAATTAACCTTAATGGTTAGCATAATGCTATGTTTTTACAACATCTGTCAGCAATTATTTGTATTTACTTGCATTGCAAATGCAGAAGAAAAGTCAGAGAAATAAACACCAGAATTCCCACCAGTCTTGTGTTTTCCCACAAAGAATCTCTAATCATCGCTGTTTAGACACTCACATTTGTTCCTTGTCCTCTCCAGCATGGAATTTCTTCCCAATCCTCTATGACCAGTAATTATCAGTCCTCATTCACCCTGCAGCAAATCTGGACTAACCCCTCTGCAATTAGTGGTGCTAACTTCAGGGTTCTTATAACACAAATTAGAGCTATGATATTTCTTGGATTCAAAGCAGTTCCTGCTCTCCCCTTGGCCATGCTTTGCCACAGCAAGAAGGGAGGCAGGGAGAGCAGGGGTTGTGCTCCAGTCACACTCCACCTGTGCAAGGCAGGGTGAGGAACAGGTTAGCTGGGTGAAAAGTTCACTGCAAGCTGAGCTGTCTGTTTCTCTTGCTTAATTTATCCGATATTTGGCTAACCTTGCTCTGAACCCAGCCCCCAAGACCCCCTTCCTCTCGTCCCTCCCCAGTGGGTTCATGTCAGCCAAAGACACCGCCTCTAATTCCCTTCTCCCTGACCCTGCCGAGGGGAGGGGGCTGGGACACAGGGCCAAGCACAGAGCAGAGCCCCAGCACTGCACAGATAATCATTATTTATGCTCTAAACTTCAACAAGAGCAAACACAAAAGCCCTGGAGTCAGCAGCATTGCCTGACACGGTGTTCCAGTTTATCAGCCTTCCCAAGGCTGGATGGCACCTCCTGCACCCCCCCTCCTCTGCACCCCCCTCCTCTGCATCCTCTCACTCTTGGAGGAAGCAGAACTTCCTAAAGCAGCTCATGATGATCCCTGATCCCCCCAGCAGCCCCTGCCAGGGGACTGGACACAGTTCCCACACCCACAGTCTCTGAAATACCAGTTAACCCAGTATGTCCATCGCCTCATTTCTGCAGCTCAAGATCCTCTAAAGGAACCTGACAGACAAATTTAAATTTTTCAAAGCAGAGTGCAGAGTAGCTGCAGCGACACAGAACATGAGCAGGGAGACCCTAAAGAGCTTTTCTCAGCCCAAATGCCATAAATTCAGTGGAGGAAAGGCTGGAGGGTATCAAGGTGTGCTATTGCTGCTCTTTGGAGACCAGGATTCCCTGATCCAGAGACCTTTATACACCCATAAGCTGCTCACCCTGCAGAATACAGCCAAGGTTTGCTCAGAAGCTGCCGAGCTGTTTCCCTTTCCCTGGTAATCTACAACGCCCTGCCCATCCTGCCCCTGTGCCCAAAAACCGGGTGACAAGATTGCTGGGATTGCCCCTGCTGTGCAGGGCACTGCTCTGTGAACACCTCCCAGCACCTCTCCATTGCACACGTCAGAGCTCGGTGCTGGTGATGCAAACTGCAGGAAGGCTGCCTGGAACACGCGCTCCTGGCAGGCTCTCCTTGTTTTCCTGCTGTGCTCAGGACTGTTCCCAACACAAAGTGTGTTTGATGGGCTTCTCAATGAACTGGGCACAGCTTCAGAGCAGGCACCAACCAAACCTGCTGAGCTGTGCCTGCTGCACTGAGCAGCCCCTGCTCCCTTCGGTGTTTAACCTCCCCAGAATCCACACTGCCATTCCCACCCGGCACCCTGCTCTCACCCCCCTGCCTCCTGACAGGGGGACTTCAGGTGTGCCCAAGATTCTGTGAACAGAGCAGAATCCCAATCCCAGCTGATGCTTCCTTAACTTGATCATTTTTGACCTGAGAAAGAACCTCATAGCTGTGCCATGGCTTTGATACACCTGAGCTGCCTCAGGTCCAGCACAGCCTCTCACAGACAACTTTTTATTTTTACAGTCTGTATCATCAGAGTGCCCAAAACTCCATTACAGTGTGTCTGCACACACAAAGTTCCCATCCCACTGGCAGGGAGGGCAGAAACAGCTTTACAATAAGTGGAAATTCCTTGTGGTCTAAGAACAATATTAAACTTGTTTCTCAGGGTCAGCAGATGACCTCGCCTTGACACAGGGCTCTGTTTCTCTGGGAGCAGTGAAGACTGGCCCAGTTCTGATGTGGTCACTAATTTAGCGACACCATCCATTCCAAACTTCACCACTCCCACACCAAAGTAGCAAAATACCAGTTTACAAAGAGTACTTTGAAATAAAAAACCCCAGGCCCTTACCAAAGCACATGATCCAGTACCACCCTCCCCATCTAATGCTCTATTTTTTCAAGGCATGAAAATTTCTGAGAAGAGCTAAGTAAGGCTGCCAGGAGGACATGAAACTTCAAACTGCTACATAAGTAAACTGAGGATACACAAAAACCCCTCAGCCCACATGGCATAACTCATAATTCTCCTGGTACCTGCATTCCTCAACAGTAGGGCCAGCACAGGTACTCACCACTGCCTCAAATAATTAATCTATAGAATAACTAACAACGTATCATTTCCAAACAGGGAATCCTTTGTGCAAACTTTGTTGTGGATTTTAATGCCTCTTCAAAACTGCTGGAATTAGTCATGGGTGGGTAAAAAGGAGCAGGATGTTTCAACAGGTGAGAGAGAAAGTCAATCACAGAGCTCAGTGCCACAGATCCCTGTTTGCTCCTTCCAGCCACCACACAGAAAAGCAAAAATACTTCAAAAGATGCCATACCTGCATAATTAAAGGTAAGCTGAATGCAATGAAGTTCAAATTGTTTACAGGTGCAGCTTAAGAATCACCTAATTTAAAAAAAAAAGACTGCACATAGTTGATGCAGCCATTTTAATAATTCAGCCCAAAACCCCACAGTTTGTTCATAACAGAAAAGAGCTTGTGAAAACATTGAGAGAGACAACTTTCACTTTAAAAATACAGGAGAGCAGTTAACAGGTCAAGCTTCAAATGAAATCTCTGTCCTTTTCTCCATGTGTCCAACTTAGAGGTTTCTGTTTGTGGGGGAAAAACCCCAAACAAAACCAGGGAAAAAAACACTACAAACATGCAAACTCCAACACCTTCATCCTCTGCTCCTAAAAAAACATCCCACATCATGAAGATGTAAGAGGGCAGCAATCAGAAATTCACCTTTTCAGCCTCTCAGGCAGATTCTTCAGCTCTTGCTGGCTCCTGAGGAAGATTTTTGCCCCCCATGGCTGCAGCCAGACCCTCACAGACACAAAGCTCCCCTCCAGGAACTCAGGGCACAGTTCCAGTGCCTGCTGTGGGAACAGGCTCAGCTCAGACACAGCCCCAAGGGTACACAGTACCCCAAACTCCAGGGTCAGAGTCAACACCAAGAGATCCAGGAATGATGCTTAAAACAAAGGAATTCAGTGTGATCAGCCCAGCTGGTTGGAGCATGGTGCTGATAACACCAAAGGTGTGGCTTCAATCCCTGAACAGGCCATTCCAGTTGGACTCAATGGAGGACCCCCTTGGGAGGTCTCTTCCAATCCAGAATAGTCTGTGACTCTAAATTAAAGCCAAGGACAGGGAAACCCATGACCCTGACAGCATTTGATGAGCTCTAAGGAGTGCTTGTGGTTCTGGGGTTTCTCCATGACCCTCCCCTTCCCACAGCTCTGAAAGATTCCACTGGAGCCCAACCCACCCTGGGCTGCAGAATCCCAGGAGATGAACGTGTGTGTGTCAAACACTGATAGCAGGGTGGCTGCAGAGCCAGCCAAGGGCTGCTGGCAGTAACAGGCAGGGATTGTTGTTGATCACAGACAGGGGCTGTTGATCACAAACAGGGATTGTTGATCACAAACAGGGATTGTTGTTGATCACAAACAGGGATTGTTGTTGATAACATGCCGTGAGAAAGAACAAAATGTGGCTGGAGGAGGGCCCATGTGGATGTAAGGCAGCGCTTTCCTGGGACAAACATCCTTGTTGATGCTCCTGGAGACAAGCACAGCACAAGGGCAGGAATGAGGCTGGGAAGTGGGCAGGGACTCTAAGGGGGATCAAGATCATCAGAGACCACAAAGCCTCCAACCCATTTCCAGAAAAGTCTGAAAGAACGTCCGTGACATCTGATCTGCATAGAAACTGAGAAAGCAATCCTGACAATGGGAAAGCCTGTCCATAAAAAGGCACCCCCCAAGCCTGGGTGGTGTCCCCAGGATCCTGGATGTCCCATCAGCTGGACTGATGCAGCTGGATCCATGCTGAAACTAAGAATGACATCCCAGTAGCTGGATCAATGCTGGATCCAGAACTGGTGATTCCCTTCCCTTCCCTTCCCTTCCCTTCCCTTCCCTTTCCTTCCCTT